>VZRS01007388.1:42453-259748 GCA_013398055.1 Ifrita kowaldi
GGGGGGGGGACTACCCATCTATCTGCCTATATATATATGGTAGTCATTACTCAGCTGTGCAGTCAGAGTTTGGGGTTAATCAGCATTAGAAGATGAGAATGGAGGGGATGACTACAGGGAGCAGCTACGGCATGTAGCTTCCTAGCCTTATGTGGCAGTTATTTGTTGTTAATTCTTAGAGAATCCAGTGACTGGGCACAAACTATGCAGACAAGATCAAATTGCAACTCAAGATGTCTTATTGTAATATTCCAAATAAACATGGCCTGAGAAAGATAAAAAATCTTTCTCTCATTGCAAACTTCTAAAATTATGAGTAACACCTCAAAAGTGTGAATGAACTTTGATCTTAGCTCTGTGCTTCAGTACAAGTCTTCACAAAAACATCCAGTGTGGATACAGGTTACCAATTGCTTCTGAACACAGAGAAACAAGCTGAAATAAAATACGATACAGAAGGTACAAAAACAGCCCAGGAGGAAATGTGGGCATACTGCAACGTTATGTTGGACATATTTTTATCATAGCTGAACATCTAGTTCTCCAGAAAAAAATCCCAAAATCAACAACAAAAAACTCCACCACCCCCTGCTTCTAGTGCACATTTTCCTTAAATTTGTCTTTAAAACGCTGTTTAGATTCAATTGCTTCTGGTTCAGACAAAAGGAACTGGAGAAAACAGCATACGTAAAAGAATATGGGGTATTACCTTTTCAGTTTTAATAAACTCACTGGCAGCTTCAAGAAGCAATGATGAAAAATTATTCTAAGCACAAGTTATACCCCATATCTGATGCCAGGTAAAAATAGAACTACAACAGACACTAAAACATACTCCTTGGTTAAACTATAAGGAAATGAGGGCTTTTCCCTGCTCTACCCATCCGTCTATAACTGAAGTTTATACCTAAACAATACAAGGAAGGGTGCATTAGAGGTAACAAGGGTAACTCAAAAACATGTAGAGAAAGGTTCCACACTGGTGTTGTGTAGTAAAGCAGGATGTGACTGAACAGAGCCAGACTTGCCTGCACAGAGATAAAAACAAGTATTTGGGTGATGGTAGTGCAGCTTTTGTGTTATTGAACATACCTACCATTTAGATAAAAAATATCCCCTTGGTGTTAGAGGAATCTGCTCTTCCTAGGGAATCCAGCTGAGTCTACCTCAGTGACTGATCAAATATTGTTAGGGCAGATTTTTCTGTCACTTTTGTTTGCAGCAAGCATGGGATGTTATGTTGTGCAGGGGGTAGATTCATCTTTTGAAGACCCCTTTTCTTCTTGTTTTTGGGCTTGAGGGGGTTTCTTTGAAGGCTGGTGCTAATACGTCTGTGAGTGCGCACCCTTGTAGGCTGCATTGATCTAAGTCAGTCTTGCCTGGGCTCTGTGAAGGTCAACAGCTTAAGAAAAGAATGAAGAAATTATTTCAACCCTCAGATGCCTTCACAAGAGTGAAGGAACTGCAGAGATGCCTCCCAGGTTACAGAGGATATTGTGCAATAGGGAGGATTTGGGGAAATCCAGGTAGGATTCATACATCCTCTGCCTTATGATTAGTAGGGGGAACTTTTGTGCAGACAACAAAGTGGCTGGAGAGAAGCAGGAGAGCTGAGTAGGAAAAGAATATGCCTGGCATCAGAGCATCCAATTCTCCACAGCTGGGCAAATTGGGCATGCCCATCTCATGTCAAAATCCCCGTGTGTCCTTAATCCATGAGATGAGTACATCGGACAGCTGAGGGATCACCTGGAGGAATTCATCCGACAAAAGCATACCTTCCCATGGGGAATTTAATGTGCTGCCTGTGGGAGAACACTGGCATGCAGCTGTGCCCCATGGCAACCCAGAAATGTTGACCTTGGCCACCCTTGCTGGCTTACTTCCCACCTTGGCTTGAGGTTTGGATTGCCTAACCATCCCCATGCTACCACATGCCCGCTGCAGGCTGGGGGACATTGCAGGTCAGGCAACACAGCGTGGGCATGTAGGGGTTATGTACAGGAGCCTTATGGATCTCAAAAGCTACAAGTTTTCTACCCCTACAGGGCTGTAGGGACCCTCAGGCCTAGTGGTCCATGAAGAGACAGCAAAAAGGCACCAAAATCAATTCTCTTTCCCTTTTGTAGTTCATTCATCCCATATCCAGCCCAAATACCAGGTGCAGCAGGAAGCAGTGTGCCCTAGATGCAGAATTATTTCCTTCTGCCATTAAAAGAAATTTTAATGCACAGCAAGCTCCACTGAAGTGCAAGTGAAGGGCCCATTCCATAAAAGATTTAGGCACTGTCTCGGTGTATACTTTTGATTTGTACAGCAGGGAGCTTGTACTTAGGAAGAAAAAGGGGAGGGGGGAGGACTTTGCTTTAAATTACAGCCTTTTTTTTCTATTCACTTTGCATCCAAAAGTGTAAATATATTTTCTCTTTCTCTTGCTTTGATTTATGACCTTATAAAAATGAGATAGAATCAGTCCAGAAAGAAACAAAGGTTAGGTCTTCCCAGAGCCTGAAGCCTTTGTGTAAGTCCCTGAAGAACAGCTGTGCAAATTACATTTGCTGCTATCAGATAAAGTGGAGACAGAGAGCAGTTTTTCTAACAGGATCTGGACAAGATTCCATTTTATTTTGTCGTTTTGAATGCAGGTTTGATTTTGTTTGCTGGTAATCACAGCCTTTAATGTTACCTTCCCAAAAATGGCTATTGCAGGAGAACTCGCATCAATATGATATCAGCACAGGCAGAAAGAGAAACATCCTGTGTATGTGAATGTCCCTAACAAAAGAAGTCAAGATCTAAACAGATAGAAGAGAACAGCAGTAACCATGAAACAAACTACATGCCAGATGTTAGTCATGCTGCTTAGAGCACTAGGAGAAGTTGATCAGCTATTATGTTGATGAGTGCAGCTTATGAACCTGTACAGAAGGGAAGCAATAGTTGTCATTTGCATGATTAAAGTCTTGTGTAGTACTTCTACATTAAATCATAAATAATTTCATTTTACCTGAGTGTATTAATTGAAAGGTTACATTTGAAGGCACTCAGTTTTCTTTCTTTACAAGTTCATATAAAGCATTCAAAAGTAGAAATTAATTTTATTTTACAGACTAAGAGAGCCACGGAATCACAAATCAAATTAGGTTGAAAAGGACTTCTGGTCCTAGCCTCTGCTCAGAACATGGCCAGGTTCAAAGCCACAAGTTGCTCAGAGCCTTTAGTTAAATTTGAGTATCTCTATGGAAACCAGGTTTTTTTTTTTTTTTTCATTGCTTAACTGTCTTCACAGGGGATTTGTTTTCCATCCACCAACCCAACCAACCAGAATTTCCCTTGCTGAAACTTGTGTCTGTTGCCTCTTGTCCCTTCACTGTGCACCTCTGGAAGGACCCATCTCTGCTGTAGTCCTCCAAAGGCCCTATCAGGCTGCTGCTAGGTGCCCCCTGAAGCCGTCCCTCCTCCAGGCTGGACAGCCTCAGTTCTCTCAGCCTCACTGAGCTGGCAGGGGCTCCAGCCCCAGTCATCTTGGCAGCCCTCTGCTGAGCTCACACCATTTCTTGGATCTCACTTCTCTTCTGGAGGATGTAAAACGACACAACGGCCCCACCAACACTGTGGAGGAAAGCTGTGGCCTTCCACATGCTGACTCTATTGGTTTGACCTGTGTGTTTACTGAGGGTGCACTCCACCCCTCTGTCCAGGTGTCTGAGGAAGATGTTTAACGGTGCCAGCATTGGGATTGTCATTCACAACCAGCTGCTAATTATACTGACTGCTGAATGTTGTCTTTTGGACCCAAAGGTCCAGCTTCTCATCCATCTAGTACTGGTCATTTCTGAACCATGCTTAAATTTTGCTACCTCTTCTCTCTTCTGTGATGGAGGTAACTTGGAGCAGAATACTCAGAACTCGCAGAATTAACAAGTTGTCTCAAATAAAATCAGAATCTGATTATTCAGCCTGCTTTTCATTTTGACATTTTTTTTTGAGAAGGTAGCTGTGTTTCTCAAAGACTAATAGGAGTTTATTTTTCTTGTTTAAATCTCCTTTGGGTTTCCAGAAATTTTTGAGAAAGGGTAGTGTTGGAAAGACTAAGGCTGAAAGTGAAGGGACTGAAGCCAAGACCAGCAAAATATGGATTTGTACAGGAATAAGACCTGTATATACACAAAAGTATTTGTAGCTAGCAGACACTATAATCACTCTTGCTACTCTGTGTAGTTTCAGTGTTTGACTATGGAAGGAGATACTTCCCCTGCAGCAGTGCACCCTTTTTTCAAATAAAAAATTTTCACAGGAGCCTCTGAATTTTGATAGAACTTGAGAAGGTTGAAAAGAAATACCTGACTTCTCTTGGTTTATTGATATTAGGCAGATTTTTCAATAGTATCAAATAACCTGCTTCACTATATTAGTAAGCACTCATTATTTTGGGTTGTATTAAAGGATATGAGGAACAGTAGCAGCATTATTATATCATTTTATGTTGCATATCTGCTTGATAATCAGGTTGTATAGTCAAAATGAAATAATTTCACACCGTGAACCCCAAATTTACAAAACAGTGTTTCACAGGATCTGTTGAAATGTCAGTTCTCTATTTCAGGTAGCTTTCTTACTTTCTGAAACTGCTGAGAGTTGTGGTGGACCACATACTTCCAAGATTCACAATTCATGACATGGTCAGATTTCACTGTTTTGACCAGCCCAAGGTGGTGGAGATACCTTATGCCTCATTGCTCAAAGCAGCATTTGGTGGGCATTTCTTGACCCCTGGTCTTTTTTCTGTACTGTAATCTGATAGTAATGAACGGTTCTTCTCGCTGTCTCTTGCCTGGCAGGTAATAGTGGGAGCTTCCAAGCTGCACCAAGGTCATAGTTAAGTCTGTCCTAAGATGTGGTGCAGATTTTAAGCTTAGGGAATTAGAGGGGCATGCCAAAACAAAAAAGGGAAATAAGGGTAAATAAAATTTAGCGTGTCTTCAAGGTGCTCATGTTTTGTGAATACATCTGTGCATTATCGTTGTGCTCATTACGTGTTTTTCTCAGAAGCAACAGCCTCAAGAGCAAAGGTAAGGTGACATTGTAGCATGACATCTTTTTCTAAAAGCCTGTCAGTGGGGGGCTAGATTTTAACTCTTCTTCCCTTCTCTTCTCTTCTTGAATATGAAATGGTTTCTAGCTGGGCTGTTTAAAAGATTCATAAGGAGAGTCCGATTTGTGTTGGTGATTCATTTGTAAACCTTCAGGTGAGGGAAATAAAAACCTGCAAAGAATTTCCAGCAGAAAAGTGTATGTGGACGAGTTAGAAAACTATTTCCTGTATGGACCAAAGCCTTCTGCATGGCTGAGTGTCAAAACTGCAGCAGTCACACTACACTGACTCCCACGCTGGCATTTTGCAACTGCCTCTATATGCACTAGAGCAGGCAAAGACAGAACACTCTGAACTGGGTTTTTGAAAGCCAGGATGTAGAATTCAATCTTTCAGAAAGCAAAACATCATCAACAAAAGACAGTGATTGTGCTTTCAAGCCACCTGGGAGCAGAGGGAGAACACATGCTCAAGCATTCAGAAAGCCGAGGCAGCCTCACATTGTTCTGCTCCTGATTTTGCCAGCGAGATGTGAAACTGAAACAGTTGTGTCGTTGATACAGAGAAAAAGCAAGTTGCCTACCTGTGCTGACCTTGAAGGCTGCTCTCCCCCTGAGATAATTCTGTTTAGTTTGTTTTTTTCTGCTGAGTCTAATGCTGGAATAAAACAGGAGAATTATGAGGGTGGGAGATAAGGGGACACAGCCACTGCCAGCAGTTTGGAAATCTCAGTGGCTTTTGAACACCTCCAGGCCCCCCGACTACACCAGCACAAGCCAGTGTTGCGCTGCTATGAGAAGAGAGCAGCACTGCATTCTGGAGAGCAGCCCCTAGAATTGGCCCAAAGTCCTACTCCACTGGGTATGCTGGAAAACAGCTATTAAGAAGAATACAAAATGAGTTTAATGACCAAAGAAATAGCCACTGAAGTCAGCAGCTGGTGAACACGAGGCAAATCTTTTGCAATGCTAAGTTTTGCCTTGGGACAGTAGACAAGAAATGAAGTGTTGTTATCTAGAATTCCTACATATTTCTTTACACTTTTTCAGAAATAAAAGAGAAACTCGCATAAAAGTGAATGAAGCCACTTGAACCCTTTGCCCTGCAGCACAGGTTGGCAGAGAAATGGGGAAGAACGTTGTGATGCTTCCAGATTTTCCAGGAAACTAGCAATGCTCAGGAAACCGGAGAAGCTGGAGTCCCTTGCATGGATGTGTGCCAGAGACAAAAGCATTGTTATAACAGCTGAAATCTGTTTCTACAGGCCCCATTGAGCAGGGCATAAGTACGTACTTAAGCCTATCCCAAGCCAGCAAGGAGCAGAAGTGTGGGCTGAAGTTCCAGCTGTGCTACTGATTGCGTGCGGCAGCAGTGCGATTCTCACTACATCCACAGCGGCTTTGCTCCGCTTCAACACTTCTCTGCTGTATCAAAAGTAATTATGTTGAGGTGACCAACCTGAACTGGAACATGGCTTTAGGTTATCTTAAACTTAAACTAATGAAGGCAAAGATAGATATTTACCCTGTCTGATTCTACACAACTATTTAGGTGCCCTGAGCCATGTGCTAGTATTCATGTCTTTCCCTTTGGACATTCAGGGAAGCTGGGCTCTCAGGCTCATGAGTTCTGAATCACATTTTAATTAGATGACTAAAATGCCTGTTATAAATATCTTTCTAAAAGCAAAGTTTTAACTGTGAGCATAATTAACTGTTGAAATCAATTTCAAAAGTCATTTCAATTTGTCATCACTTGCAGTCTTTCAGCTGAGCATGAGTGTTCATAAACATACATTTCCCCCACTTGTGTGGGGTTCTTATAGGGCACATTCTGGCACCGTGCTGCATAATTTGACCCAGGTCCATGGTGTGCTTTACTGTGCATTCCTCCTGAGGGAAGAACTGTGTACACCAGGATGGCTTCTTTTGGTAGCAAAATGTGGCATGCGTGTGAGAGCCTGCTTTTCCAAGAAGGTGCCTGGCCGTGTTTTACAGTAATTGCAGTTTCCTGTAACATACACTGCATGCTATAGTCAGTTGATGGATGATCAAAGCATGACTTACTAAAACCAGATTATAATCTACCAGAGACAAGTTTCCTAGCCAGCCAGGAATGACTGCTAGATGATGCTGTGCAATGTCTAGAAAGGTGATATAAACGACTTTCCAAGTAACAACTTGGAACATAAGTCTTAGTTTTCCAACTGCTGTACGCAGTGATTGCTTGTAGACACTGAAAAAGAGCTGTGTGAAAGTTTCTGATAAAGCTGCAGTTTTCTCTCATTATTTTTTGACTGCCTTGCTGGAGAAAAAGTTCAGACCATTTTCAGATTGTTACCCTGGACCTTTGCCTTTTTATCTCAGGAAAAGGAACTGTGCCTCTGAGACAGCATGAAATGCTTTAGGTAGTTCCAGGAGTGTGAGAAAGGATGTTTACTGTCTAGCCACTGACTAGAGGAGATTTTGCATCCACTAAAATGGTTTCACATCCAAGTCCTGGATCTGAATATACCCATTCAGCTTCATTTTTACAAGGCTACACTTCATCCTGGGTTATTGTTTAGGAAGAATGCAGAAGGGTTAACCATAGTCAATAGCAGACTGTTACCTGTGCACCCAGGACACTTTGCATGCCAAATAGGGTCTTTGAAGAGAGCCTTCTCCTGTGGGTTTCATGTCAGCTATTTCTGTCAAGTGGCACCTGCTTACCCTGATGGAGGAAAAGTAACTGTTGTACTCAAGTTCTTGGTTCATGCCCTCTCCTCAGTATGTGAAACTTTGTGCAGATTGAGGGTAATGGACACTGGAAGCCTTGATGGAATGCTGGGTGTAGTGGTGTTCTTTTATGCTGCTTTGCATTTCTGGCACTCTTTTGATCACAAGATCTATCTGTTCAGAACTGATTAAATCATCTGTGAATCATAGGAAGGCTTGGGGATGAGATTTGGCAGTATCAGTGGAGGGATGTGGGCAGGAAGGTTTTATGGGAGTATGGGACAACGTCAGCTTTTATTTTCTGCCACTTGGTACTTCTGTTTCGTGCCTCTGGCAGGGGAACATGTACAGTGGCAGAAACCAAGGGAGGTATACACAAATGGCAGGAAGACAGAGCCATATGGTAGTCAGCATGCTGATTGTCAGTGCGGTCAGTGCTAATGCCCCACAAGCCCCTCATGTTTTCCTCTGGGGAAGAAGACATTTGCATTTTAGCAGACCTTGGTAGTTGTTGAAGTCTTTGTGGCCAAGCCAGAGGCTCTGGACTTATGGCTGGTGTCCTAATGGAAACGATGGCTGTGATGTCCATAATCTTGAGAGCAGGGCTGGCAAGCAGCACCTGGCTAGCTACTTGACCAGAGATTATCTGTGACAGTTCTAGAGAAGAAAAATGCAAGAATTTGGCAGTTTTAGTCCAGCATTATCACAGTGTTGTTGAAACTAGATGAATTCTGATTTACTTCACTAGCTTAAATATACCAGTGAGTCCTTTTATGCATGCTGGCGTCCATGGCAGAATGCAAACGTGATTTTGCTCCCTGTTCCTTTACTGCTCCTCTCTTCTGTTGTGCCTACTAACTGGAAAACACGGTGAGGCGGAATGGTGTCCTCAGACTAAGTGCTGTGTATTCATCCACAGCAACACAGCCTCCAGAGAACAGGTTAAACAACAAAAGGTCTGCCTGGATATGCCTTACCTTACAGATACGGTTTTCTCTACACCTTGGGTAGGACAAAGGCTTCAGACATGGAGTCTGTCTTGGAGATCCTAACAAAGAGTTTGAAATCAACTTATAATTTCCTTGTGATGCAGCCAAAGATAAACCCTGTTTATCTAATTAAGGCATGTAGTTGATATCCAAGACAATGAATATGTAGGGCATGTATGTTGGACATTTACCTGAGAGCTTTGTTACCTTTGAATGCAGGATAATATAAATGTTCTCTCCTGGCTTAGTTATATTTTTCGCCCATTTTACAGAAATGAAAACCCAGTGCAAAATTTAGATGTCTGCAGTGCAGCTGCCTAAGTTTGAGCTGCTTGCCTTAATTTGCTTTATAGTCAGTGGAGTTAAAAATGTCATTTGTAAGACCTGCCTTATTAAAAACAGTGGCTGAATTCAGACCTACAAAGTCTTCTTTCTCTCCACTGACAGGAAAGAGGGCCTAGGCTTATTGGCTCTTGTGTTGATAGACTAAAGAAGGCTAGAACCCAAAGGTAAAGAATCAGTGTGAGGAACTGGCTCCATTACATTATTCTCCATTTTGAAATGTGTTTATTTGTTTTTTAATGAGATCCAGCATGCTTCAAAGTTCTCTAAAACAGAGTAACTTCTCAGCCATTCCCCAGGTTGGCTCAGCTTTGTTAGTGGGGCTCACAGACAAACTGTCTGGTTTTACATGACCCAATTAGTTTTAATAACTTCCCATTCAGAGAGCATTCTCACTTGCCAAAATAGAATTTTTCATGAATTACTAAATTAGTAATCAGTTCTTACTGACTGTCAGCTTCAGTGAAAGCTGATAGGAAGATGTTCTTGGCTTGTAATACAAGCCTAATACAAGCTTGGGGAGGACTCACTACATTTCATCCTATTTTTATCAGCATTCTCCAGCCACCTACATTCCTCTTTTCCCAGGTGCCTTTTATCAGCTTGTTGAAAACCTTTGGGAAATGAGACACTTTAACCTTTGAAAGATTCACAACAGGTATTTACTCTTTTCTCTTCCAACAAGTCAGAAGAACCAAACAGTATTAGAGATTGAGTCACCACACACCAGTAAAAGTAGTTTACCAGTCCATTAATTTATAATTACCAGAAAGCTACCTAGGTCTTCATTAAACTGCAGATCTGTCTCCCTGAGACTAACACAGTTTGGCAAGAATTGGGAAAGAGAAACTCAAATACATAATTTAATATTTTTCTCTGTAGTGTCTGTTAGGGATTTTTTTTTTTTAGAATTGCTGCCGAGGACAATGTTTAGAAATAAGTATCTAGCTGTAAACATCTGACTGTATTGAAGCAGTCACATATAAGGTTGGGGCAATAATGTATGTCCTATTTATTATCCTATAGGTTTGACTGTTAATTGTGATGTGGGATGCTGGACTGCCTTCCAAGCTCTATTCTTCAAAAATTATGCTGCAAATGAATGAAAACACTGGAAGAAAAGGGAAGAATTGCTATTGTCTAACCACAACAGTCCAGGCAGGCTGCCATAACAGCATTTTAGAAGCTCTAATTCAATAATTGGATCCAGCTACAAATGTATTACTTTAGCCAAGTCCTCTAGTTGGCAGAATGTCTTAAATTTCCTTTGACAAATGCTGTTGTTTGCTTACTACATCGTTAGATAGTTTACGAATTGCTTGTCTGTAAGTTACTATGTTCAATATCAACTTGTTAATTAGATTAATTTGGTTTGGTATTTTGCTAGAAATAGCTTATCTTACGTGAATTTACAATTTTATTTCTTTATAGTTACAGACATAACACTGTTTACCAACGGTAGCATATCCAATTTTCAGAAAATACTGTAAATCTCTTGCAGGCAAAGGACAAAAAAGGCATTTTTCCAGGGCTCCAATGAGAGGGAACAGCTTTTTCCTGTGGGAAAGAAAGATTCATCTCATGTCTTTTGCATGTACAATGCTGTGTGCTTACTGTGACCCTCTTCCAGCAGGTTTTACATGGCTACTGATACGGCTTGTTGGGAGACTGGACTGTAAGAGTCTTGTTTTACAGCTCTGGCTGCTCCAGGTAATCCAAACACATTTCAGACAGATAAATGCATGCAGACCCCAGAGCTAGTACTGCTCTCATGTAGAAGTACACCTCTGTAGCTGAGGTTCCAGTAAAGCCCACCTCTCCACAAGCCAACATCCATAATCTTCTGTGGACGGTCTAAACTGGATCTGTGTTGACATCTTAGGGCAAACTGGTTTGCCATCCCAAATTCTTTAACTCCCTGACTTCTCTTGCCTTTCAGAAATCTCCAGAGCTGCTTGTAAACAGAGGAGACTGAAAGGGGAACACATTATGATAGGCAGGACAAAGACAATTTCTTCTTTTCTCCAGGTGTGCTGGATATCTCAGCATAAGGAGAGCTGTTTTGGCCAGCCATCTCTCCTTCCCCAATGCTGCCCTCGCTGTCTGCTACTTCCTTGAACAACAAGATTGCTTTGATCATGTTTTCCCAGAGACCCTTTGAACAGATGTCCCACAGGACAACTGAATAGTCAGGAATCCCAGGAGTGCCGTCGGTGTGAGATCTGAGGGCTCATCAAGCTGTAGCACTGGACACAGAGTTGAAAACGTCCTTGTGTAGATCCATTCAAAGCCATTTACTATACCCTAGGCACTTTCTGCACTGGCAGGTGTGGAAGGCAGTGTCTCTCTCTGGACTTTTGCTTATGCCAGCAGCCTTGCTGGAGTGAGCCTTCCCTGCTTTAGGACCCCCCAAATGGAAAGCACAAAGCCACCTGGATTTGTCCACAGCCTCATTACCTCTGCTGGTGCTGGTATGGCTGTACATCACTGCCTTTAATGTCATTCTTAACAATACCAGAGAAACCTATCTGGTCACTAAGCAAACCTACACCATCCTTTGTACAGTGCAGACTAACTTCTGAACCCCCAATCAGACATGATTTTCTTTTCCAGTCATCTGCCTCCCTGTTTCTATTCAACAGCTGCAGTCCTCTTATTCAGCGGGAAAAATCAGGCATAGTTAAAACAAAACAAAACCCAGAACAAATACAAACAAATCAAATTAAAGAAAATGTTTTAAAGCATTTTAATACTCACATGATGTTGTGAGATGGTTTCATGTCTAAACTGGTAATATTATTTCTGGCAATCTATCTCATGCTATTCTTTTGTTGATTTTTCCAACCTCTCAGGAAATTGGAATGAAAATATTTTACTGATGTTACTATCCCTGGGAAAAGCTTGTCAACATAGATCCAGGTTTATGCTGAAAACTCAAAATGTTTGGCATGTGGTTTTGTATTTTTCCTTCATCAAAGAGATTATGTGTGGCTAAGGTCTGTTCACATGGAGGCAGTGAGAGATACTGGCACTGTAATTAAAACAAAAGGCGACCTTTCATATCTGCGTACACATATATGCAAATATCTCTTCTTGCAAATTATAATATAATCATATGAGAAAGCCATTACATTACAGTAGCTCCCTCATACGAAAGCTGAGTAGACCCTCTAGGGATGTATATGCTATAGAAACCTCTCTCTATCTCTCTCTCTCTCTTATTTCTGTAGTGGTTCTCTGAGCAGGGGGATCAATGAAGCCTGATTTTGTATGGATTTGTGTCTTGAGGTTGAGACCCTATCTGGACTTCGAGGTCTCATATGAAGTGCTGCACTTTTTACCTCCCTGAAGCATTAACCACAGCTCTTAACTGGCTGCCTAGTTTCAGAATACTTTAAAGGACTTAATAGTTTCTGGATTTCAATACCTCTGTGCGCTCGATGAGCTTAAGCATTTGAAGATTCACAAAGAGGTCTCAGATGCTCAAAGAGGCAGCGCAGTATCTTAAACACAGCTTCCACAAAATGAGGCTAAAGTGTCCTCACCCACATATGGAGAAGAAGCATAAAATACAAATTAAAACAGAAAACATGAATTTAAACATAAAGAGACAATTTAATAGCTAAGGAAGAAGAGATACATTTGCAGATTAACCATTAATCACACAGGGGAAATTTTGCATTGCCTGTGAGAATTTAGCACCTAATTGCTATTTGTCTCTTTTAAAATTTCCCACACAATCTCTTCTGTAAATGTATGTAAAGCTTCTCACACTGAACATTAAAAAAAAAATCATGTACATGCCTATGTGTCTGGGGGGTAAAGGAACTTGAATTTTGGTTGTAGCTGTCAGAAAAACTCCCCGATTCCATGGGTTCATTTATGTGTTTTCTTTTTAAATTTTTAATTAAATTATATTGATTTGTCATTTTGAGATTTCTGTGTTCAGTTAAAAACCAACCAACCAACCAAACTGAACAAACTCCACTGAGGATCTTATTGGCTTTGGAGTTCAATTTTAGCCTGTAAGAGAAAGAGCAATAGCTCAATGACAACACTGTTTTGACAGAAAAGGCCAGACATATGAGCTTTAAGAGTTTTAATTTCCCTGAGGGGTCATAAGGTCCCCTGCTACCAAGTATGTTAAAAAGACAAATCAAACAGAAGAGTTGAATCAGGTTCATCAGCTCTGGCAAATCACAGTTACCACAGCAAATGCATTTTTCCTTCAGTTTGTATGAAAGCAAAAGTTTGCTACACACCAAACAATGTAAATACAATGCTGTATTTACATTAGTTTTGCCCTTGTCATCATGGCTCAGTGATTCTTAAAAAAGACCAGATTGCTAAAGGAAATGCAAAAAGATCCATTTAAGATTTCAAACACCCTCCTGCACACCTGTCCTCTGACCAGTACTATAATTCACGTTCAAACCACAGCACCAACAAGCCCAGTGGTGCAGGATGCTCCTGAGCTCTCTTATCTCTGAGTGCTGAAGAATCAGTAGCAGGGATCATGTCCCAATTCCATGGATGATTCATGGGCAGGACACAGGCTGAGCAGTCATTTGAAGATGCTCCGAGAGTTTTGAAAGCTGGAAGAGGTGCTGAGGGCAGAGGGGCAGGTGGCTCTTAGTGAGGTGTAGGGAGAAAGGGTCAGATGCTGAACTGAAGAGGTTCACAGGCTGTCAAGAGAAAACTGGGGGTTGAATTAAGAGAGGCAGCTTCAGACTTTCCAGCTATGAGTCACACAAATCATGAAACTACTTGAAATATTTCACTTACTCATACATCTCCTTTATCTTTAACCTCTTCCCTCTTTTTTGTAGTTATTCTCCTGTTCTGCTTTCTTTCAAGTCACATCTTGCACTGTTTTCCTGCTTCCTGGTCCCCTGTTCCCATTTTGGTATCTTTCTGTTGCTGAGCATTCATTACTTTTTGCAGACCTTTCACATTTTGGAAATGCTACAAGCAGTACTTCTGAGCTTAAGTCACTCAATATTTGATCTGTATGATGACACACTACTAAACAGTTAAAAAAATATTACTTGAGAAACTAAATCAATGTTGTTGTTTTTTTTTTAAGTATGCACTACCCACATACATGCCCCCAATCTACTTAGCTCTGATAATGAATTTGTGCTATTTATAACCATAGTAAATTGGTGATATTCAATGTTTAAAATGCAGCTGAGGTCCCACTCTTTGATCAGGTGGAACGGAGATAAAAACTCAAAAGCCTCAAGCAAGTTACTCAGCCAGAAAGCAGATTCCTAGCAGCTCTGAGGTGTGGACAGGCTGGTTTTGTTTGGAAGCTGAGGGAACCAATGAAGAATTGCTAAAGCAGAAAAAGGTGAGAGGTGCCCTGACTTCTGCAGTGTTGTCTCCAGCTCACAGCATGGTGGCTGAATGGTCACCTGCTGCACTTGCACTGTGGATGAAGTGATGAGGGGCACACATGTCCCTTCTTGGGACTGGGAAACGTGTCCCAAGACTGCTGTGAGGCACTGAAGTGGCAGAATGGAGCAAAGCCTTTCCCAGCCCTTCTCTTTCACGGGGTCATCGCACATGTTGTGTTCAAAGCCAGAAACAAAAATCTGCCAGGCCAGGCTCCTCCACGTCAGGAGCCCGAGAGCTGGCAGGATCTCGGAGCATGACAGGGGCAGCCTGCAATTCATGTGCATTGGGCCTGCAGTAACATTCAGCAAACTAAAATTTGTAGGATATAACAGCCAAGAGAGAATTCCACAAAAAGGGACCTCCTTTGATGTTCATCTGGATGTCATACGGGAGGTGGGCAGTACACAGCTCACCTCCTCCTGAATGGGAAAGAGGTGTTACAAAGAAAAACCTGCTTGCCTGCTTTTTGAAGAGATGGGAAGAAGAAAGTCAACTCAGTTCCTGAAAGGGTAGGAAAGCATCAACCCCCATCCCCACTCCAGCAGGACTGCCTGGGGAAGGGGAAGTAGTGTTTGGCTGGTTGTGCAGCTGGTGGTGTTGTTTTGGAAAAAAACTTGCTTTCTTTTGAATGCCTGCTGCCAGGTCAGGGAGAGCAAATATTCAAAAAGGACTGCTGCCTGTCAATGACATATGGCTCCTGCACACCAGTACTCTGCAATTCTGTTTCTGCACTGCCTACCTCAGCTTCATGCAGGGAAAACTTAAGTGGCATGTATCAATTATTCCAACAGAGTCAAGAACTCCTAATACTTTAAGTCCAAAAGAAGAGTTCATTATGCTTTGTCAGGAAATGTCTGATACCAGATAATTCTTTCTTTTTGCAATGATCCACTTAAAAACTGATGTGAAACACATACAGGCATGAAACAGCTTGTATTGTTTTTACTGCATTTGTTTTGATTGTGCTACACCATGAAAGAAAAACAAACACATTCAAAAAAGCAGACACTCCCAGGCTCCACATCTGCAAAGTGCAGTACAGTTGTTTAGGTCTCCAGACTCCATCCTGTATCTATTTAAACATAGATGTTTCTATATTTATATGAAGACTCCTGCAAGTAAGGGAACAAAGCCGAGTCCAGACTCCACTCTGGAAGGTGGAGTTTAGATTTTAAGACCTTTTTTTTTTCAAGTTTAGATTTTTTGCTAGAAAGCACAAGACAGAGTGTGTCCTTAGTTTGGCTTTATATTGGGCCAACTTATAAGTGTTTAATCTCGAGAGTTGGAAATCTCCAACGTCTGCACATGGTCAGTGGATCTGATATTCCTTTAGTGTTATTGCTGCTGTTCATAAGGGACAGGAAATCCAGTCACCTGGAGGCCAAGCCGGGTGAGAGTAGGAACCACAGTCCCTCAGAGCCCTGCTCTGCCTTCAGTGAGAGTTCACTGAAAGCAAGATGTTGTGAACACAATATTTTGGCTGCAACACACTGTTTTGAGTTTTAAATGAAACTGTTTTGCCAAATACCTCCTGACCAGATCTAGTTTTGCTTTCTGATCCCCATCCCTTTCCTGTGCAGAAAAAAATTACTCATTCAACACGCTAAACTTTCAGTGACTTAACAAAAAAAGCAACACAAAATTTATTTTATACAATTCCTACCACAATCCTCCCAAAACCTGGAATAATCCAAACAAGAACTAGAGAGGCCTAACTACTATCTGCTCAATTTTCTTGACAACTGATAGTCCATATTATGCTGCCTGGCAGCTGATAATTTTTAAACACACTGCAGAGCATATTTATTTCTCTTTGGACACTGTTTACATATTATACTTATCTTGCCTAGTTAAAAAACAAACAAAAATTTGAGCACTGGCATAATTTTACCCTTTCTTAACATAATCAAATTACTTCTGGTTATACTCCAATCTGTCACATTAAGTCCCACTTTACTGAGTTGTCTTACTGCAGGTTGTATTGTCTTAGTGCCTAAAGACTCAGACAAAGTACATGGTCCTTTTGTGAAGCCCATAGACTAAGGATCCATTATTCTTTTGGGTGTAGATACAGTTCCCTTCATAATTGCATCCTGAGCTGTGACAAAGTGGCTGCCAGGCAACACAGCTGTCAAAACTACATTGCAGCGTAGTTGGAAAGCACAAATCAAGTAAAATAATAAAAATGTTTGGGACACAACAATGTTTGGGATTGTCATAACCACCCTTGTCCTTGCAAAAGGGTTGGTGCTGATATTGCCAATCGAGACTCCCAGATCTCTCTGGCACTTTGAGGTCTGAAGCACACTTTTTGTCTGAAGGCCGTCCCTATCCTGTCTCTTTTCTGTCTTTTGTGTCAGCAGTCGGCATCATGCAATGGGCCATATCACTCTGCTAAAACAGGTGATTATTTTTTTACACTTAACCTTTCAGATCTAGCTAGTGTAATGGGCAATAGCAGCAGGAAGGAGGTGTCACCTGAACGTGGCTGGAGCAAACCCTGTCCCTTTCAAGAGTACTTGGCCTGATTCACACTGCTCATCAAATCACGCACACAGGATGCAGTTAAACTGATTTAATGACAGACAGCTAAGGAGACAGAAAGGAGCAGTTCTGCTTTACCTCACTTCCAGGTTTCTGCCTTCCTCAATCCTGCAGCTGTGTGGTCAATGGAAAGGTGGATCAATTCAGCTGTCTGGCCAATGGAAAATCCATTATTTTCTGAGGCGTTATTTTTCCACCAGATCGATCAGCTGAACAGAGCCTGATGGTTACCAGATCCCACGGAAGGGTGGCAAAGGGAGTGACACATCCATGGATTGCAGGTGGGATCACTGTTTCGCAGCAGCCTGGCTGCTGCTGCATTCAGGTGACAGATAATCCAATGTCACACTGATGCGGGAGGAGGCCATTCTGTGTCTCGGCACCCTGACACAGGTTGGGCACATCTGCCATCTGTCTACTCTGAGTAACCCTGTGATCCCAGAGGAGCTGGTTTGTGGGGCACATCAGTGATGAAATAAACCTGTTCCTTTTTTACTTTTCTTTTCCAAGGTTAGTGTCATGGTTAAGCCAGTTCCCTCTGGGGCTGGAGTAGTACTAGGGTCAGTCCTGAAACCAGTGGGACCTCTTGGTTGGGACAACAAGGCAACAGCTTTCTCTGACGTGGCTGTGAGATTGTTTTGACTACAATGTCATTTACTCAGACATTTAGGCACTGGTAAACTCATCCTGGGTGAGCAGGTCAGCCTTATTTGTAGCTTTGAGGCAGAAGATATACGCAAGGGAGACCGACATTATCATCAGTTCCGTGATCTAAATAAGAGAGAATTGAGTCTGGCAGAGAGGAAGCAATAGCAATACCACTGAGTTAGAAAAGGCAGGCTCCAGAGACTAAATAAAGTCCCCATAATTCATAGAACTGAATTCTAGACAAGTCTTTTACAAATAGTAAGGGAACTGGTTTCTGTCATTGAGAGTTCTCTTGCAGGGATTACCTGAATGACTGGAAGCAAGTCATTCACCTGGGATGAACTGCTTGGTTTCTCCAGTATCAATACTGGCTGGAATTGGAGGATGAAACACCTCTTTGAGTCAAAAAACCACTGGGAAGGGAACAGAGAAGGTCTTCATCCCTTGCAGCCATAAATAGCCACAGGACCAGAGGGTAACTCGGGCAAGTGGGAACGCGACAAGGCCTCCAGCCCAGGCAGGCTCAGTGCTTGGGGGTTCAGGCTGCTTGGGACTTCCTCCAGCCCAGACTTGACAGCCTCCAGGAGGAAGCCGAGGCCACCCAGCCCCTGGAGGAGCCCGAAGCCCTCTCGCCTCGGCTCGGACGCGCCGTCTCTGAGCGTGCTGGCCGCTCTCCCACGTGTTCTCGCCGTGGGTGCGGGTCTGTGCGGAGCGCCAGGGGCGGTGGGGATAGAGCCCGGGCGGCGGTCTCTGAGCGCAAAGGAGTTAACAGGACTTTCTGCCTTTTCCTGCCCGCGCCTCCTCCACCCTGCTCATTACCTGCACTTTATCACCGCCGGAGCCGCGGCGCGGGGCGGGAGCGGTGCAGGGCCGGCGGGGCTTCCTGCGCCGCCCGGGGCTGCCCNGGCCGCGGTGCGCGGAGGCCGCGGGCTCTCTGCGCTGGCCCCGAGCGGGGCCGGGCGGCGGTAGGGGCAGAATGAGGAGGGAGGGAGGAAGGAAGGGACGATGCCCGGGCAGCGGAGGGGCGGCACCTCGGCACCCACCGGGAGAGGTGTCCGCGGGGGGCCCCAGGCTTGGGCCACCGCTGCCAGCTCTGGTATAATATGAAATACTGGGGTGAGAAAGCGTCCGTGTCCCGTCTCCGGGTTCCTCCAGTGGCTCTTCCCTTCTGTCCTTTTCCCCTCGTGCGGGCTGATGCCCGCTCTGCGCGGACAGGAGGCACAGCGCGGCCGCACTCCGACAGCGGTGCACACGCGTGTTCCAGCAGCGAACTCCGGCGTGCCCCGGAGCGTGTGAAGCTGAGATGGAGTGAAGTTGGGATGCACACACCTGGCCCTCAGCCTCCCGTGCCTCCTGACAGTGAGGCCGTGCGGTCAGGTGGGCATCACGGAGATCCCCAGCCGAATTTCACTCAAGTTCACCCATTTTTCAAAAGGCTGGTGGTGCATCTTCGCACGGCAGGCAGTGCTCCGGTGAAGTACAGCGTGACACTGCCGTGGCTGGGAACTGCAGTGCTCACGGCTCCGAACTCTCCAAATTGTGACAGGAGCCATATCAGGAGGTGGCATTGCCATCAGGTCAATGGCAGTCAGTCTGGTCAGACAGTACTTGCAGGCCAACGCTAGACTGCAGCCCACCTCCTGAGCAGTCAAAATGAAGGGGTGGGTTAATCCACTTGAGGCTGGGTTTTTCTGCGTGGGGAGGAATCAAGCGAGCTGCTGTTTTGTTTTAGTGCGCTGGTAAACACCTGTGCAGAGAGTTAGTTGGGGGGGAAGTCAGCATGGTGTGTTTGTACCCTCATCAACTTTGCAGTACTTTGCCCATGTAAATAAATGATTTCTCTGCATGGGGAAGTTGTTGTGAAATATACCAGGGTGTGAATTGCAAACCAAACTTCCTGGGTGAATGCTTTGTTATAAGAGGATATATAGGCAAGGAAGAGAATTAGGATTAAGGTAGGATATAAATTCACAGGAGAATAGCTATTTTTGAGTAATGTGGATTCAGATTCCAGTTCTACATTAATTTCTTTCCCCCAGCACATTCAACACACAAAATAAAGACTAACCTGTATGGAGATGCATAATGATTTTTGTTGTTCAGGTGAATTAGTAATTCACCTGACAAGTTGTCCATATGAACACAGAGCTAAGGGGATTCATTTGAATAGCCAAGTCTTGCTTTGCCCCAAGAGGATGCTTGCGACAGATACCTTTTTTCCCACAAAGAAAGTTCTTTTCTGAATTGTGTGTTTGTTCGTCATTAAAAGCATACTACCAAAGGAATGGAGTAAGCGTGCAGTGAGGAGGAGAGAAGCAGTGCAGAGCTGCTGCTGGTAACAGCATTAGTTTGCAGGCAGATCTGAAACACTATTTTAACAGAACAAATTCATGACACTTCAGGGAGACACCACGCAGAGCAGCCTCAGGTTTACTCTCATGGTTATTCCTCACCGCTATTGAAAGCATTTGACAAGTGACCTACAACAGTTACTCTGTAAATATTTGCTGTGCGTGAGTTAACATCCCGGTGAGAAGCCTGGGTAGCTCCTGGGTCATGCAGCTCCTCAGTTGTGCTTGATGAAGCCTTGGTCCCCTCTTGTTTCACACAGTTCTGGCTGAGACTCTGCCTGCCTTTGCTGATGTTCTGTGTTATGGACCAGCAAACACAGTATGACAGATTTAGTGGTGGTGTCACCTATGGCTTCACCTCCCAGTACCCTCTGGGTCACCTTGTAAAGTTTTTCTTGAACCGTCTGTCTTAGTAGGAAGACTGGGGGGAGGATGGTGAGTCTGTAAGGCAGTCTGGAGTCAACCCAGCAGATCTTCTGTTAGGAAAAAATTCTTCACTGTGAGGGTGATGAGGCACTGCAACAGATTGCCCGGAAAAGCTGTGGATGCCCCATCCCTGGAAATGTCCAAGGCTGGATGGGGCTTTGAGCAAAGTGGTCTAACAGAAGGTGTCCCTGCCCATGGCAAGGGGGTTGGAACTAGATTGACTTTAAGGTCCTTTCCAACCCCATCCAGTCTATGATTCTGTGACCTTGGATCAGTGGGTGATGCTGTGTGGAGATGCTGTATAGCTACAGCAGGACCTTCGGACCGCGTGTCTTGGTCCCACGTGGAGAATGGGAATGCTGTGCTCTGCTGTCTCTGGGTTTGCAGGGACTATCCTGCAGATGGAATTACTCAGCAGCGTGAGTGCCTAGTGGGGTGTTCCGAGGGGCAGGCCATACAGAGTCCAGCAGGATTGTTAATTCACTTGTTCCCTTTGGAGACAAGGTGGGCACCTAGAGTGCATGAAGTGTCTCCCCACATGTGTGATCATCCAGGGAGCAGTTTGTTTCTGTTAGCAGCACCCTGTGTTGATTCCTGTCTGCTTTGTGCATGTGCCTTTTCCCCCCAGAAACGGACTTCTAGGGGCATGACGCTTTTCACATACTTCTATTTAATATGAAGAATAAGTTAAACCCTGAAAATGACAGTATTTGGGAGAGGAAAGGGATATGTTAGAACAATAAAATGCAGCATTTTTTATACTTTCCCTTTTAAACATGACTCTAAAATTTTTTAAGTCTTAAAATAAGGCTGGAGAAAGGTTGAGTAACACAAATATATGAAACAAAGATTCCTTTTTTTCCCACCTCAACAAAACATTTCAAGTTAATCCAAAGTTAATTTTCAGAGGGTTTTGTTTGCTTGTGAAAAAAACGTAGTCTGTTCTTCCTCTCCAGCGACTTTTTCTTTGTGTCTTTTTGCTTGTTCAAACACCAAGCTGAGAGTCTTATTTGTCCAGCTGGTTTCGTCAGGAGTGTTGCTCACTTAGGTGAGCTGTTTTCAAGTAAATGCTGACCAGCTGAAATTCTGGCTTGTTTAATTTCCTAGAAAAATATTATGACCCCTGAACAGGGGTTCTGCTTCTGATGCTGACTTGCTCAGGGACTGCCTGCGGTGCAGTTTGCTTCCACATCTATAAAGCACAGATAATCTACATGTGTGCATGCCTGGGGACTATGGGTAATAAAATATAATGGAAGTGTTAAGGGTATTATAATTGTTTTAAGGATGTTCTTCACTTCATGCTGTTCAAATACTTCCTGGGCTTCAGGGGAAAGGAAAGCATCGTGTAGTAGAGGGTAGTATACATTAAAAGAGTTGATTACGTTTTGAAAATCAGTATGGGCTGAAATAAATTTTTTCAATCTGTTTGGACATCTCAGCCCTTAGCCCTTCACATTAGACTATCTGAAAATTGTGACTAGAGGTGGGGATAATTGAAAATGCAGTGTAACAAAATTAGATTTCCCTTTCAGTTCAGCGACCCCCAAAACTGGAAAGCAAATAGATGTTTCTAGATTTCTGTGTTGGGATACATCCAGTACTAATACATGTGAAGAACTTGCAGGTGGAAAAACACCTTGTAGAAAAAGGTGTAGTAACCATCCTGCTTGACTGTTTCTGTGCTGCGAACAGTAAACATGGATATACTCCACTGCTTCAGTCATTTAGATAAAACAAACCTCCAGTTCCTTGTCTCCTGTTTTTTTTTCAAAGCTCCTGAACTTTGAACTCTACATTGACCTTGTCCTTGACGGTGTTTTCCCTTAAATTCATTCTTAGGGCAGGTGTAGCACAGTCATCCAAGATGGCATGGATGATTAGATTGCATTGCACAGTGAGCTGTGAGGTGTAGGTTTTACTCATCATACTCTGCTGGAGAAAATAGCAGAAAATGACTCAATCTTTTGCTGTTGTAGCTGAGTGTGTGTCAGAGCTTGTGCAGAGGAGGGATCTGTTGTAGGGGCTCATTGTACCCGTGGAACTGTTCCCCTCTGCCATGTCCTTTCTCAAAATCTCTGGAAAGACCCTTCTGTTTCCCAGTTTGCCTCCTAGAGTTATGTGTTGAGTGTACGTGTAGTAAGCACAAGTCCTTTGCTTATGAACTGTCTTTGCTGCTCTTCCTGCTGCCTGTTAAAGATACCTTCTTCTCTTCTCTTTTCTCTTGTGACTGGTGATGAAGTACAGTCTGTGCCTCTGGAAGCACCAGCAGCGAGGTCTTGCAGGCCACTCCATCACGCCAAAACTCCTTTTCACCACACTCAGTTTCACTCTAATGGAGCTACTGCTGCTCCTAAGAGAGCAAGCAAGTGCTTAGAAGGAGGAGGAATTGTCTTGCACACACACAGACACACGCCTTTTTAATCACCTCTTCTGCTTTCTAGGTTCATATTTACACACAGATAGATACTGTTAGATATGAGTATCAGTGTTGCTCTTTGTCACAGTAGTGGATCTGGAAAACCTTTTGGATGTCATGATGTCAAACCTTAATACTCTGATATTGTGAAAGATCTTGCTGGTGTGTAGAAACCTTCATCGTGGGATGTACCTTTTGGCTTGATCAAAATTGAAGAGATACCATGACTGTTTTCTCTTCTGAGACCTTGTAATTACTTCTGTGAGGTTCTTAGAGGTCTTTGGCCAGGCAGGTGTTCTCAGACTGTCTTCACCTTACTCTGTTTCGAGCAGCTACTTTGCTGTATGTTTGTCAGGATGCAAACTGACTGTAGGGTTCCAGGTTTAAAACAAACCACAGGGGTTGGGGTACAGCTGCTAAAAGTCTCCATGAGTTCAGGGTGAGTCTGGAGAAGTTCGTGAAGAGAAATGTATTGAGGATACATAATCCTCATCAGGCACAGAAGGTTCCCAGGCTGAAAATAGCTGGAGGGTTGGAGTGTATTAGGGATATCTATCATATATTCTGGCACTAGCAGTTGTCATGCTGTTGGAGACAACTCCTCTTTGGCAGAGGAAAAAATCCAACTATATGCAATCTGTTTTAATTAAATGAAGTATCAGATCCTCCCAGCCTACATTCTGCTAAATGTTTCTTCATCTCCTGTTAGGAGCTTTCAGTTGCTTATGTCACTCAAGTAGCTGTTCTCTAATCAATTCATTTGGCAGCTGGGGAGACTGTAGTGTTGTCGATGAGGTTTTCCCAGGACATCAGAAATTGGCTGCTGGAAACACTCCGAATTTACAGTCCTTCTTTCCATGGCTACATCATGGTGGTGCTTGATAGTTAGGTTTTGATTGAGCTGAGCATATAGATCTGCCTGGTACCCAGATAATCCTCTCGCAAATGACTGACATTTATCGCAGTCCATATCCTTGTCGGCAGCTTCTCATCCTCATGGTGCCTGAGTGACCTTGTATTTCATGCTGCTGAATTACACTCTTTTCCTAATATTACAGTTCTTGAAGGCTCCTAATCTTCCAGTATGCCGTTCTGTTTACATGGGTTTTGACAATACCTCCAATTTTGTGCCATCAACACATTTCATTAGCAACTCTATGCTCCTTTTACTAGTGTTGTTAATGAGAAGGGAAGAAAAAAAATCAGAATAATTTCTCTGGTACCTCTGTTTATATATACTATAGAGACTTTCATTTTGACATTTCTTCTGCATTAAAAAGATGCAGTGATGTTTTGTGTAGATGCTGTACTGGCTGACATCAGCACACAAAAGTGCTGGATTGACTCAGTGGGTTGGAAGTTTTATTGTCAGAAGTATTGTCGAAGTTGACTGATTGATATTGGTGACATTTTGCTTTCAAGTCTGCCACAGAGCTTCTACTCAGTAACTTAATACCCCCATCACTTTAGCAGCTATTATGTGGCTAAAAATAGTTGTGGTAAGTAGTCTTGAATTTTTCCTATTGTAATCAGGGTTATTATGTATTCATGCTACATGTATTCGATTAAGATAATTGTCTTTTGCATATCACATATAGTATCCTTAAACTTGTCAGGTCTGTGATTGGTGACACATGAAATATTGAGCAATGGATAAAATAGCTTTAGCAACAGTGACCATGGTGGCTGATGGGAATTTCAGTGTCTCATGTGTTTATTTGCATAATAATTCGTTTCATAGTCAGTCTTGAGTGGATTACTAAGTTGAGAATACTTCTTAATTAGCCCATGTGTTATGACATCTGAGAAATTATGCCTGGATTTGATTAAGTACAGTTGAATGAAGTGGAAAGGAAACCCACACTTCTGCCCTAGGAAGTAACCTAGTAAGTTTTGCAGAATGCAAAGCTATTTTTCTCCCTGAGGTTGGGGATTAGCCTGATTGACAGGATGATGGCCGCTGCCTGTGGTCTTACACTGGCACTGGGAGTGAGGCTGGCAATTCCTGGACTGACATCTCAGCTGCTTTCTAGCATCCCTGGGAAAGTCCAGATGCAGCAGTAGCTGGTGTCGCTGCCAACACATGGGGAATAGGTGCCATCATGTGGCTTGTGTTCATGGAAGCTGCATAAAATTGACATAGATTCCTTGACACATCAAAAATGCAGCAACTTGCTTTAAACTATGGGAGAAGTTCTGTTTCCTTTCTCTGTTTTGGTCCAGAGCACATCCTGATAAGCCTCTCTTTGACCTGCCTACCATAAACCAGACTCGACTGTAGCCCCTTTCCCACGCCGCAGATTGAGCTCCAGCTGAAAATACCTTGAGCTCATTTTGCCTGTGCTTTCTTTTAGTGCCTGTTGCCTTTTGTTGGAAATAAAGCCTTCAGTTATGGATTGCAGAAGCAAATCTTGATCAGCCCTGCATATTTTTTGTAATTCTGGCTGGACAAGGATCTCACCGGTTTCACTTTTGGTTTTGCTCCCCTTTGTAAGGGATGCAGATCCTCAGATGTGGTACTGCTGTGTATGGCTTGGAAACCTATCAAGGAAGTCCATGTAGGAAATAAGATGAACTCCACTGGAAGTAAAATTTGTGTATTTGCAAAACTTCTGCTAGTGTTACATCCTGTTGAAAGTCTTGATTTAAATGTGAGCTGATTGTCCCCTTAGTTATATACTTACAGGGAAATAAACAAAATTCACTTAGTGGAATTGTATACTTTAATTTGCTTGGTTGCAAACCTGTATTATTGGTTAATTCACACTAGATTTCCCAGCTGCCAGGATGAATGAACAACACCATACTGTACAATTATGACAAACTCCGTTAAGATTTGTATTCAGCTGTTGGTACTTGTATGTCCCCGGTGGTTTGAATTCCATTTGCGCCGTGAGGAAATTGCAAAACAAGCTGTGCATTTTTATGCTGATGAAAATGCTGAAAATAGACAGTGATAGCTTTTCAAAAGGAGAAAAGAAAAAAATGGAAAGCAGAATATGCCAACTTTTCTACCTAACTCACAGAAACCGTTGTAATAAAACAGATTTATGCAAATTATGTAACAATTAAAATAATATTTCACATGTAGGAAAGGAAGGTCCTTGTTCTTTACACTTATACTATGTAACTTACGCAGTATAACTTTATATTTATACTGTATAATTCACTTATTCATTTCCAGATGAAGTGCTCCTTCCCAACCATGGTTTCTGCTCGCCCCAGGCAGGTGCTGGGTGTAGCAGCCAGGGTATGAAGTGATGGTTCAGGATGCAGACTTTTGGTCTGGCTCTGCTGAAGCACTTGAACCCTCTGATGAGTCTGGCTGCATTTCTGTGCCTGATCACCAGGCACCCAGATGCTGCAGGTCTGGTCACAGTCATCTCTTTGTGAGATGGAAGTGAGCCATCTCCTGATAAGGGTTTATTTTGATGCTTAGAAATAGAGCCTGAATGTTGGTTTGGGCTCAGTGGTGCTGTAGGGCTGGAAAGCAAATGGAACACCTTGTTCCTCTGGGCAGAGCGAGAGTGCCCTGTTCTTCTGCAGTGTTTCAGGGCTGGTTAGCTGGGCCATCCACTGCTCTGCTCCTGTGCACAGACTCCTAAACACCCTTTTCCCCCAAATCAGGCTGCTTTGCACATCCTGTAGGGTTCATGTGAATGGATCCCTTTCAGTGGAATATTTTAGTTTGCTTCTTAATATCTGGTGTATAAACTTTATCCATGACGCCTTTTTATTTCAACATTTTTTGTTACACCTGTGCTTCTGGCATGAGTTTGGGGATGAAAAAGAAGTCATTTGGGCTCTAAAGTTAAAAGCCATGGAAGCAGGATGTGAATATTTGCAAATTCTAGGTATAAAAGGCAGTAGCTATTCATAATTGTCACTATGTCTTTTATCTCAGTTAAGTTATTGTTTGGTTTGGGTTAGTCTGACCTTGTAAAACGATCTTCTTATGGGCATTGTATTAAGCTAGGGTCAATTATTAATTTAATAATTTAAATCCTATGGTATACAATTTTCTCTGATTAATTCCTTTTTGAAAGATATTTTCCTGCAGAGAGACACTGCAGTCTAACTGATTAAAAGTCAATATACTTTTTTATAGTGCAAAAAGAAAATATTCTGCTGATTGAAGGAGAAAAAAGCCCTTCAATCTCTATAAATACCAGTAGATGTGTATTCATAGCACCAGTAAGGATCTTATGCCTTCAGTTTTAGAACTGAATTAATCCATTAAATCTTAAAATGCCAGATGATTTCTACTTTTCCTTTTTTAAAATACTGATTGTGAGGAATGCAACTTTTTTTTCCTTGTTGGTGAGGAGGCTGCCTTTCTTTCCCTGCTTCCTGAACCTCATACTCGAGCCTTTATGTAACTGAGACATACATGGGCTACATGAGTTAGAGCAGTAAGGAAATAAATGGTTCAGAGCCTCTCCAGCAATCTTTTGTTTAATTACGGGGTGTGTTTTATCTGTGTGTGTGTTTTATTGTGGTAGCTTCTCCTGCAGCTGCTGCTCCTGAGCCTCTCTGCAGGTCATGCAGCACTCTGACTGTGGAATGAGTGGCACCAAGCAAGGAGCAGTGGCTGCTTGAAATGATACCACTGGTGGAAGAAATGTATGTCAAACCATGCCCTTCATGATGGTATGTAGTTTGTAGGTCAGTATTGAGGAGCAGGAAGTACCGCATTTTGGGTTAAAAAAAAACAAACTGGAAAAAAAAGAGCCCAAATCCCACAGAAAAACCCCCAACAGAAAATTGAGGTCCAGACCACTTGTGAACATCAAGAATTTATGATGTGGCTTGGGGGAGGGAGAGAGAGCAGGTGTTTGGGGTTTGTTAATACATTTTTTAAGATGATAAGCATTTAATTGTGGTTTTCTGGCCAAGTTCTCACTAAGAGAGCTAGACCCAGTGGTCCTAAAACACTTTGTAATTTCAAATGGATGTGCTAATCATTTGCTGTCATAGACTGCTACTGCACACTGCTGAGCAGATGCTCCATTTCGTCCCGTAGGTGAATGCAGTTCAGTGATACATCGAATGATTTTTAAAATATGGAAGGAAGGGGAGAAAAACAATGCATGCACATGGTTAGCTCTGAAAGTTGCAAAGCTGTTGTTTTTTGGGTGGCTGAAGGAATGAGACAAGAGTATCCCTTACATCTGCCCTGGATCCCAGCTCATGTACAATCCAGTGCTTTGTTGTGGTTTGTCATTTCTGCAGTGCCTGAAGCCTCTTGGCAGTAAAAATAAATCTGAGGTGTGGGCTGTGAGTCTGCTGCTGAATCTGTGTTGCAGGACAAACTGAGTTGTGTGGTGTTTGTTAAGGAAGGCCATGGGAGATCCAAGCCCTAAAGGAACAGAAGCAGGATCTAGGAGTTGGCTGCCAAAGAAGAAAGGGGAGGACCCAACCTATCCCAAGCTTAAGTGTGTTTTGACTTGAGCAGGGTAAACTGTAACGTCTGTCAGTGCTAGCACTGATTTGTGTGTGGGAATACTTTAAAGTAGTCTTCCTTGCATTTCGTTGGGAAAAAATTATTTAGGACCCAAAAATTAATAATCCTGTTAGATTTAACTGTTAAAAATGCTTTTGAAAACTTAAACAGAGTTTAATTTCCATTCACAAAGAATGGCATAATTATGTAAAAGTCAGAGTTTTTATACTTGAAAAACTTACACTGTGCATACCATCTTAAAGTTATACTCTGTCAGCTCAAAGAATTTTTGCAAATGATTAAAAGACCTATTCTCTTTATTCCACATGTATAAAAGAGATTGATAAAAATGCTCAGCCTGTTAGAGTACAGTAATTCATAAATAGCGTCTTTGTAATTGCCTTTGACAGCAATTGCTGCAACAAAATACATAAAATGCAAAACCCAATAATGCTAGTTAAATTAATACCTCTTTATTTATATTTTTACTATTGTGCTGAAGGATGCAAAGAGGAACATTCAGCAGATATTTAATTTCTTGTTTTATCTCATTAAACAGACAGTCACAAAACAAATGAGTTTCAGATTAGTATTACCCAAGCTGTTTATCCAATTATGGCTTTCACTGCACTTGAATGAATGGCTGCAAATCAATAGGTCTCTTAGGTTGCCAGGACATGCATTAATATTGGTAAGTGTCCAAGCTGAATAGCAGGAGTGATGTCTCTTGGTTTTTTTCCATTCAGATATATGCATAAACTGAGAATTTATCTGAAGGCGTGCTTAAAGAGTTCCAGTTATAATTTGATCATTCGCAATTCAGTGTGGCAAAAAATATTTACATTATACTGGTAGAGGTTTTATTAAAACAACCCAAAGCAATTATTTCATAGGAACCTAGAGTAGATAAAAACATGTTGTAGTGGGTCAAGATGATGGTTCAACTAGTCCTGTATCCATAAGTTTTAAGGTTAATCTAACATGTAACAGTTTTAGCCATAAATATAATGTTTGTTGTGGGCAAATGTTGTATAGCCTGCCTCCCACACTGTTTGGTTTTATTTTTTCTAGTTTCAAATAGTCAGTTTGTACTCTGATGCTGGGGGCTTGTTAACATTAACCATTTTAGTTCCAGCTTTTCAACTCGTGTATCTACAAACCCAGTATTTAATTAATCTGGATAGTGTTTTACATTCAGACTCATCTTGGAACACAAATTTACAAATCTTCTCTGTGGGGTTTGGTGATAATGACTTTACATGGGAAGGAAAGCTCAGTTGTGTTTTATTCTCTCATTGATGAAAACATTTATTTTTGATTAGTTTTGAATATTCTGCCTTTAATTTCAGTGACCCTTCCTCTGTTTCTGTGAGGCAGGGAGCTTCCAACTTCTGTACATTTAACTTTTTATTCTATTTTACAGCTGCTTTTCAAGCAAGCCATTCCAGTCTCTCTAGATGACTCCTTCCATGCTGTAATCATTTTTGTTACCTTGTTTTGACCTCTATCTGGTTCTGCAGTGTCCCTTTGAACTAGTGATGGCTTGTGCTGAATGTAATATTCTAGATGAGCCTGCACCACTGTTTTGTACAAATCATGCAATTTCCTCCCTTGTTCCATCACGTAGGATTTTCATCCTAACAATGTGCTATCTTTTCAGAGCTCCTGGGGCCACTGATTAGTTCTTCACACAAAATGTCTTCACAATCATTCAGGTTGCTTTCTTTCAGCTGATACAGTTAATTTGGAGCTATATAAATTGTCAGCATTTTTTTCGTTGCGTTCGATGTGGATAAACATAATTTAGCAGTGTTTACTTGCCTACCTTGACTAGGTCTATTTGAAGTTGTTTGTAGGCTTCTTATTGTGACTAACCGAAATTGTATGAGCAAAATTTGCTTATCTTGATGCTGACATCATAAATATGTTTCATGAAACAGCATCCAGCCTAGGACACAATGTTGGGGCATCTTTGTATTTTCCTTTTCACAACGAAAACAGTCCCTTTAATCCTGTTCTTGTCCTTCATTACGTCTCTGTTTCTTGATCAACTACAATGTTTTGTCTGCACATGAAAGATGGCTTTGGCTTCCTTTGAGTTTTCTGTGTTAGGGTGAGTCCATACTACCCTTGTTGAAGTTGGAGGTACAGCTGTAGAGTATTGCTGTGTAGGTGGCCTCTGAATATACAAGAAAAGCAGCTGATAGCATGTCAGTCTTGACTTCGTTGCAACATACTCTGTGAAAGGCTTTGCTGTTCTTCTAAGGAATGTAGGAATGTATATTCATGACCAGTGAAGCTCCTCTTTGGTGGGTGGACAAGTGTTTGGAAGGGTTTCCACAGACTGGTAACCAACAACTTTGTCAAATAACCTCTGAGCAGAGCTCTGCAAAAGTATCTCTTGACTCTGCTCCTATCACTATTTTCTTTGAAAACTCTAGTGATGGAGTGGAGAATAAGTTGTTCAGAAGTAGCTACTGCTCTGATACATCAAAGATGAAGGACCAGGGAGAAAAAGTGCCTGTTTTGTTCTTTTGAAAATTATTTATTTTTATTTTTCTGCTTGGGCAACTTTATGGAAAAACTGCTATTAGGAGCAAACCTATCTAAGAGGTAAACCAACAAAGGCTTTTGAATAGTGTCACATTGCAGGCATTTGTTCTCTATTATTGTAGAGCACTTCATTAAAAACAGAGATACAAAATGTCCTTGTAGTGAGTGGTCTTTTGCATTTAAGCAGAAAGTGTGGCTAGCAGAGCAACACTGCTATTAAATCAGAGTTGTGGTCTGATTAAAAGCAATGCAAATTTAGGCTCTTTGAGAATCCATTTATTACTGCTGTAGAAAAGTACCTACTTCAGTTGTTTATTAATAGCAAAACATGGTACAGGAAAATTTATGGCAGGATGGTGGGAGTGGATAAGGAAACATTACATTTGTCCATCCTGTAAATAGCAATAATTCCAAAGAAACTATCCAGAGATGACAATTTCCTGTTAAAAGCTGTCCCTGGTCACTGAAAAGCTAATGGTAAATTTTGTGAAACTTCTAATATTGGAAAGATTTTAATTTTTTTTATTTGAGTTAAGCAAGAATGCAGACTGCATCTCTATCCCTTGCTTTAGCAGTTCTTGGTGTTATCTGACTTTTAGAAACAAAGCTAAATGCTGAGGGTCTGTGAGTCATCTTCTTTTCAGCCTGAGCCAACTCCAGCTTCAGTATGTGTATGCTTGTTTCTTTATACCATGACTTTTTCCCTCCTAAGTTAGTCATTTTTATCTCTTGGCACAAGTGAAGAGGTTAAAAACATCAAGAAGCATGAGGCATGCTAAAAACATGCAAACAAACCTCCCATGTAATCTTCCAAACCCCAGAGTGTTCCCATTCCCATTACTTTGTTGTTCATGAACCCATCTGATCTTTTCATCGTATCCTGATGGAGGGAGCAGGGAGGTGAATTCCAATACGAGGGTTTACTGACCAGGAATAATATCCAAGAGGACCTCTTCACTTAACTTCTGCTGGTGTGCCCAGTTTCCACAACAGACATTATGGCATTGCATAAAGAAAAAGCAGAAAATAGATTAGATAGAGGTGAAATTTTTCTGTTCATCTTTTTTTGAATGCTGTGTGTTTTGAAGAAGTTTGTGTGTGTGTAACTACATACCAAAAAGGTTTGTAAGCTCCTTTTAATTTTGGTGCAGTTATTTCTGGTGCTTGAGAAGTGGCCAAATAGGTAGTTATCCCTTAGGCTTAGGCTGGTTTGGATAAAATGGGTGAAGCCCTTGTGGTTTGTGGTGGTCATTGCATTGAGATAAGAATGGTTTGAAGTCACCTCTAAAAAAGCAGTGTGGGAAAGGATGGAGCAGTGAGCAATGTGATGGGGGTGAGCACCAACTGTTTTTTGAAGACGGTGCATCTCAAAATGAAGGTCTCTTGCAGTGAGTGGTGATTTGCCATCAGTCTGCTCTAGGGCCACAGTTTAACCCATGGGTGGCGTGTCCTTGCTGCAGAATGAGCGATCGAGCTGGATGGGCTTCTGAGATCATCATGGTGAAGAGGGTGGAACAGGAGCTACCTACTTGGGTAGGGCATCCAGGCTGCCCAGGCTGCTTTGGTGAATTGATGAGAGTAAACTGAGCATCCCAGCAGTCTGTTAGGATGTCACAGACATCTTGCTTTCATGGAAGCACAGATAGAGCATCTCTGCTACTCTCTGACAGATCAGTCACTGTGGGGGGGAATAATGCCCTGTATTAATCTTTTGTATAATTTTTCTTCCCTAAATTTCAATCTAAATTCTCTATCAAATTAGCATTTTCCATGTGCATATTACTTGAACCAACTTTTCAAGACAGCAGTTCCCCATCTCTCCCACCTCCTGCTTTGCGTAGGTCAGAAAACATTTGCTGACTTAAAATGATATTTATTAGTGACTTTTAAAACTGAGTAGGCTGGTAACTAGGATACAGTGGGTAAGTGGAAGGAGGGTAGCAGCATACTGAAGTGATCAATGTTGCAAGCTTTGGCTATGATGCAGAATATTGAAGAATAAGAGAGTTAATTCTCTTTGCCCCTAGGCTTGAAAAAATGTGGTGAGTCTTTACCTCCTTTTATTCCCATGGGACAAAGCACTCCTTCAAGGATCTTTGGATAAAAACCCAATTTGCTGAAGCAGAAGGTGGCTCTGTTCTACGTTGTTGCTTTCTATGGATACATAAAGGAGGAGCCTGAGGAGCCCTGGACACTGGTGTGTGTGTGTGTGTGGTAGGGCAAGAAGGGTGCAGCTTCAACCAGCACATGGAATGCATGAGTTGCTCCTTAGTCTGGCAGTCAGAAGCTCCTCCAAGTGTACTGTTCCTAGCACTGGCTGCCGGGCCTGGCTGTCCGCAGGAGGTGGAAACGTGACCCTGTGGAAAGGCAGTGATGTGTGAGTCCTTTCCTCTGATTGTACTACGGCATCAGCAGACGGTTCTGCTGGCTCTTGGAGGTTGCTCTGTTCAGGATACACTCAGCTATGCTTTGGCTGTGAGTAATGCAGAGGCTATTCTGCTTTCCTTTTGTATGCCCCATTCACACAACTGATAAGCAAGCTGCTGTTCACATTGTGTCCTTCTGCTTCTCTCTTACGTGTTCTAATGAGTATTTCTTTAAAAATAGTTACAGTGCTACTGCTGCTGTCTTCAGTGAGGGATGAGGTACTCTCCTGGGGGGTTATCTCAGATTCTGCAGGTGCAGGCTGTGGATACTGCCTCATGTATATTTTGAAACAGCCTTGGAAAAGTCATCCACAACTTTCAAGCCAAAAGACAACAGTTTAAAACAACAGTTCCTCTGGAGGAGTAGTTTTCCTTGCAGCACTTGATGTACAGAGATCTTGTTGAAATCTTAGAGGGTTCAACCTCTTTGTCAAGAGACACACCTTACACAGACACGTATGTTCAGTTTCATTACATACAATTCACCTCAGATCCCTGCTCTGCTGTAATACCGTGGACTTTTTTCCACTGCACACGTTTTTCATGCTAATTTAGTCTCTAGCTTTTTTTTTCTTTTGCATATGCCTTTGAGTATGAGAATAAGATTGACTAGGATATCATATGGTGGGACTTCTGTTGGGATGGAAAATCAGATAATAGTTGCAAATATAATTAAAGGTTAATTAATTCAAATAATTTAATCAGATGTAAAAAGTAGAAAAATCTTCTAATCCTATGACTCTCAAATTGTGAGGGTTTTTTTCTGTTTATGGAGTAGTATCTTTCTTTTATAGGGAAAAATATAAGTCATTTAAAGGCTTTGTAATGCATAAAAAAATGGAACAAAGGGATAGGAACTTTCTGCTTTAAATGCCAGGTCTAGTTTTGCTGGAGGGAAGTTGTTGACATTATGAGGGACAAGAGACTGATGTAGGACAAACTGCAGCAAGATTTGTTTGTTTGTTTAGTTAGGCTGCCTAAAACAGTTTTTTCATAGGTACTTTCTCCACAAAAGATTTAGTGCAACATAGTTTAATACATTATTTTTCTATGAATTCGAGTGGGGTTGTCATCTCAGAGGCTGTTAATCTTGCAATAGTATCTTGTCAAATTTTGTAGCTTTTTGCTTAAACTGCCTTTGGCTGGACATCTGAACATATTCTAAACCTGAGGAGAGGTGCAGGGATCACTTCTAAAAGCCCATGCTGTCTTAAAAATAAATTACAGTGCAGAGAACCCTAATAGGACAGTTTCTCTTAATGATATTTTCAAAAGTCTATTGTTGGACCAAGGCCCTAGCTTTCAAAACTGGAGGTCAAAAAGAGAAAATTCCCTGGTACCAGCTGGAAAATCTCAAGAGATAAAGAAACCCCAGCCTTCCACACAGGGATCAAACTTCCTACAGCAGTAGGAAGAAGGACTTGTAGACTTAATTAAATTTAGTGTGAGTAAATCCATAGCATGAAAATTCAAAATAATACAGCATAAACCTGATGTGACATATCCATGTGCTAGTAATATCAAATGTGTGCAAACAGTTGTTTATATGAATAAAGAATGAAAATAAAGATATGTATCAGAAGGAAGGCAGGTAATTAAATTTAAAGATAAAGAATATAATTAAGTAAATCTGCCTCTTTAGGGTGGAAGTTTTGCCTGACTTGAAAGGCTGTGTTCCTTTCTTAAACCTATGTTCACGAAGGAGATTCCTGTCTAAAGATGCCTGAACTGTATCTGTGACCTTGTGGGGGTGCTGAGCATGTCTTCTACTTTCTCATGATCTTAATTTGCATAAGATGTGCCATTTATATTATTTGGTTTTGATTTTATCTTACTAAGTAAAATTTCTATCTCTTAGCTACTTGGCACTTGAGCAGTTTTACTGAGGCAAAAAGAAATACACAGAACTCATCTGCGTCTGGCATATATATTTTCTGATTTTGTAACTTCTCAGTCTGGTGAAAGCTGAATTTACCTAAGCAGCTTTTAGTGGTTGGTCATGTATTCTAGAGTCTCCATGTTCTAATCCTGTTCCATGTCTAATGGTTATTGCACGCTACTTCCCATGTTGCTCTGTGTGCCATGCAGCCAGGATCAAGTGATGGGCATGCAGTGGTTTGTGCTACACTGGCAGAGACTTTTGAACAGCCTTGTTTCTAGGTCCCTCCCCATCTCAGAGGTGACAAACCTCCCTTTGGAGTGGATTGCACTTGAGTTTTCATTTGTTCCTGCTTTAATGGCCAGACTAAATATTTGCAAGGTTATCAGAATTAGTACAATCTCACTCTGCAGATGGTTTGAAGGTGCTGGTAGCAGAGTTCCAAGTATTTCTGAGGCTTTGCCAAGAGCAGATGAGGAGTTCCTGATCTACTTTGCCAAAAAATTGCTTGTGTGATCTAAGGGAAAGCTTTATTCTTTCTTTGTGTATTGAGTGCTTTTTAGCTCTCTGTACAGTGAGGCCTTGACTGCTTCATGAAACTAAAGCAGTTAAGCTTTACAATTAAAATTACAGCTGTTCTTCTGGAAGTGGTTAAGAACTCCCACTCTCTGGTTCATAGTAGGTTGGCACTGGCTTGTGCCAAGAGCTACTGTCAGTGAAATTATTATTGTTCCCAAGAGGTCACGTAACGGAGCGCTGCCAATACAAACCACAGCACTGCAGATTCTCAAACTGTTCAGGCTCTAATGCAACCTTCTTTAAGCAGAGCTTGTTCACTCACCCTCAAGGCTGCTCCTGCTCTCAGAAAACCTCAGAAGCAAGAAAAGCAGAAGTCAGCAGTTTTACTGTAGATTTGTTGTGTTCTAAATGTCCTACAGGTACTTAGAGTGGGGCTGCCCCGGGTACATGGAAGAGTGCCTGTGTGCTTCTGGCCCTTAGCTGATCGCAGGTTTTTACCAGTGGGTCTCAAAGGGCTGGCAGAGAGTGCTCGTGGTCATCCCCATTGCATGGGAAGGGAAATGACTCGCTGAAGGTTGCAGACACACCATGTTCAGGAATCAAACTGAGGTACACTGAACAGTCTGCTGCTTTTCCCAGCGGGATACCTGGTCTCTGCGAAATCAGAAAATCAGTTTCTCCGAAACACAGAGAAAATAATTTCAATGTTTTGTACCAGAAAGGAGTAACTGTGCTCTCCTGGTAGGAAAAAGGTTTGGGAAATTACTGGGTGACCTACCTCTTGTGCAGGCAGTGGTAAAAGCAGGGCTCTCTGGGAGCAGGGACGTTAAATAATAGGGACATTAAAAACATACCTTTGTGCACTTGTGAGCCCATTCATGGACAATCTGTGTGCAGCCTATTAAAAGAAAATTAAAAAAAGTTGCCAGAAAGACAAGCATTTTTCAAGGAGTAAACTAACGCAATTTATTGGGAAGTATTTTCATAAATCATAATCAGAGCACTGAATTTTAACTTCGTCTTTTTGTACTTGGAACGTGAAATACACTTTAGTTATTGAAAACTATGTAACTGTTTCTTTTAATTACAAATTGCTTCTGAATGAATTAAGATTTTAATGGATTTTCTTATTCAATAATATATGCACTCTGTATTGACATTTTTAGCTATTTGTCGTCATCGTTCACAGCTGATTTGCTGAATATTTCCTAATATTTGGGGTTTTGTTCCTGCATCTGCGTTCACTGAAATAGCTGCAGCAATATTGGATATTTTTGCCCTTCTGCTGTTTGCTGGAATTCTTGTGGCAGAGGTGAGCATCCTTGCAGCTGGGTTATGGGGAGAGCTCATAAGAAGGCTCCTGAACCTATGCTGGCAAAAATCAAGTACCCAACCATGCTGGTTTTGCCTGACACCAGAGAGGGAACGTTTGAACTTACACCTACGTGGTGGGTGGTTGGTAGTGACAGGTGAGGTGAATCACTTCATTGATTGTCTGCTTTAAAGTTTTTATTATATTTAATCTCTGAAAAATGTGGCTTGCTGAAGGCCAAGTTCTGGCACCAGTATTATCTGCAGTGGTGTTGACAACTGGGGTACGTCAGCAACTGAGACCTGGCACACTGGGTAATGTGAGGGGGAAAAGTTTTGGTGGAAGTCTAACATGAAAACATGTGATTTTAAGAGCCTTTTTTTAAACACAGAATGCATCTAGAAACGTACTTCTGGTTGCCCTGAAGCTCCATAGACTTTTTCTCCCATGCCTGGTGCAGCCAGCTGGACTAGCAGAATTAAATTGTCTGGAGGTGATGGAGCAAGAGACAATTACAGAATTATTTGGGTGCTAAGGGAGCTCCAGGAGATTGTTTGGTCCAACCCATGCTCTGTGCAGGACAAAATTCAAAGCCAGAGAAATTGTGCAGGACCCTGTCTGGGGAAGTTACAAAAACTCCAGGAAGAAGATTTTACAATCTGAGCATTTATTCTTGTGTTTGACACACAATTTCCTCATAAATTTCTTTTTACTAATGCATGCTTGTAAGTCAGGCTCCCTGGCTTTCAGAATGCCTTTGCTAAGTTGCTAAGTAGATGTGCCATGCTGCTTTCTTTTTTTTTTTTTTTTTTTTTTTTTTTTTTTTTTTTTTTTTTTCATTTGGAAATATGTCATGAGAAGGTATTTTGCTGGCAACATAAGAAACACGTCAACAGAGGTACTTTGAAAAGCTTTTAAGTATGCCGACAATCTGCATTTTCCTACTCCTGATCTCTCTTTTAACTGTTTTGTTGGTGTCTTCATGTAGATTTATCTGAAAATAAATGGTAACCTGTCACTGGGAACATCGTTTTAATTGTAGTGTGAAATATCCAGTGCACATTCTTTTGAAAGCTCTGAATAATGTACTATCAAATTGTAACTTGCATCATTAGAAATATTACCTGTTACATACAATTTTAACAATCACTAAACCCCCCCACCCATCTGCTCTTACATGTTGCCCTGCAGATCAAAACCAAACCAGATGCTGGTGGCCAGGGACACAATGGTAGATGACAAAGACCATCTACTGTATTTATTAGGTGCTAAGTTTTAAAGAAATATAAGTACAGCAATATTGCTAAATCTTTATGGTAACAGTCTGTTCAGTGCCTATTTTGTACTGGAAAAAAGGGAGGATACTGCTTTCCTGTGAAATGTTGTTGACAGCCAGGAAGAGTGAAATGTGCTGGGAATTTTGTAAGGTAGTGTTAGGAAATGTATGGCCAAACTGGCAAACTAGAGCACAAATGCTGCAATAAAATTTAGTTAATGAAGGAACATGAATAGACAATTAAGTGTACTCTGCATATTTTAATGTTACATAAAGCATGATGAAAAGTAGTAAAATTCTGATTCTTTCTTTTCATATTTAATGAACTCTCATTGCAGACATTGTATTAGCATATGAGTTGAAAATGTCCGTTCTCTCTTTATGAGAAAGGGAAATCGTGTTTAAACTCTGTTCCTGTTTTATGAACTATGCCCATGCAGTCCACAGTTGCAGATGAGATGGGAATTGCGTTTTGGTTCAGCTGATGCACTTAGGTGAACATGGAGTCAGAACTGAAGTTCCCCATTACTGACACCCTTGAATTTTGTATTGTCATTTTCTGTGAGCATAGTTGACTTCCTTTTTATGTTGACAGAGACACTGCTCTGTCAACATAAAAAGGGTTTATTAGGCGTGTTTTATGCCATCATTCCTTGGATAGCTTTAATTTAGCATAAACAAGTGCTTCCTCTGAGCACAGCTGTCCCTTCCTGCCTCCCTCCGCGTCCCACAGCCTTCGCCTGTGCCCCCGCTGCTCGCCTTGCTGGGGATCGTGTTTGTGTGGCTCCCCAGTGACCCCACCGAGGGAAACCATCGCTGTTGAAATGAATCTCTGTTTAATGAGCCGATTCAAAGCCATTGGTCCTTTGGCTTGGTTCAGGACATGGCTTCACAGACGTGTGGAAGCACAAAGGAGAAGAGCAGTGGGAATGGGAAGCTGAAACGGGAGGTGAGGAGAGGACATGACCTGCTTGTCAGCAGCCTCATTTTAGGGTTCTTTAATCTGATCATGGAACTCATCATTAGCAGGAGGGTGGCTGTCTCCTTTCTCTAGTAACATAAAGTTCCTAACGAGGCATCCCCTGGTGCCAGCTTACCACGCCTCCCTTACTCTCAATCCGGGTAGGTGTCAGGATGCTGCAGCTTTATTTGAGGCACAGGATGCAGATGGAGGAGCCTGTGTTGGTGCCTCCCTGAAGCTGGATTTATCCTAGGCTTTTCACCATGGTAGGACTGAAGAAGAGGGAGGAGAGAAACCAGCCAGCCCTGCCATTTTGTCTTCTATGATATTCTTTTCTATTCTGAACTTCTTTTGGGCAAAGAAAAGGGCATTGCAAATAAATTTTGCTCTTCGACGCTAAATTGCACTCTTTTCTAGGCTCCGGAGACTTTAAAAGTGGATGGTTTATGCCAGATTAAGTAAAAATTAATTGTGTTTGAAGCACAAACCCATCCAGCCATATTTAGTTTGCTAGATACTGGAAAATAAAGAAATGCTTCTAAATGCGTGGCTCTCCTAACTGTTGCTGACTCAGAAATAAGTCTTTAAACATAAAGAGCTCTGCTTGTCTTTACAAAGAGCATCTATTTTCTTCTCACATCCCTTTCTGTTTTGGGGGAAGTGAGGATGAACTATGAGTTGTGGATTTTCCCTTCGTGAAATAACTTAGTTTGTAAATTCTTTCTATACAGAAAACAGATGACAATACCTTCTTGGTTTTCTTTCATTAATGGCTCATTTGGGTTTCTGCAGAGAGCTCTTCAGGCTCATCTGGGAACCCTAAATTGCAAGCTCTGCTGAATACAGATTTTTCTTTTTACAGCTTTTTGACCTTTTTATGCTACACCGAAGTATATGAAGTTTAAGATGATCAGGAGAAGATCTTTCCTTTGTAAAAAAGGTCCTTTAAAAAGGGTTTTATATTTAATCTTAAATAAATATTAATGGAGAGAACTGTCACGTTGGTTGTTCTTCATTACCCGTGAGTTCTGCCAGTGGGTTTCAAGAGGAGTAGTGGGGGAAGGTTGTTTGTTACAAATATTATTTGGCAGAAAGTCAGGCATATTCTACGATTTCATATGAATGATATCCTCCGAAAGTCAGCTAGCTTCCCAACCAACTCTGCTTGCTGTGCCTTAGCAACAAGAAAAAATCTGTTGCCACATGGAAACGGATTGGGATTCATGACAGCACTCCCTGTATCCAGCCACCTTCAAACAGCGCTAGCGTTTCATCTGCTAAACACAAGACCCATGTCTTACTTCTGCTTAAAACACCTGCCATTTAGACGGTAGCAAGTGATGTCAAATGCAAAAAATTCAAAGGTGGCAAAGTGATAAGTCATATTGTTCAGTAATTTTTTGCTCCCTTCCCCCACTCCTTGCCTGGCACGAGTAAGTGCTGGGAATAAATGAGCATTTACTCCTGCAGAAATTAATGCCTTCTTGTATTGCAGGTTGAGGAGGGTGTGCCAGGCAGGTACAGCCCAGCTTTGTTTCAGGATCTGTGTTCAGATCAGGGCTAGAGTGGAAACTCTCTAATTACTGTATCTGCTTGCTTTTAGCAACTCCAGCAAATCTTTTTGATAAAAAACCCCCTTAGCTTTCTGTCAGTTGTAACAGTTGCAGTGGTTTCTGTTGCTCTTGTGGCATTGTCATTGTCAGGGTTCATAATGGGAGAATTTGGTTGAGACAAAAATAATTACTTTTTGATTTGTGCGTGGAGTGGGAGAGAAGCCTGAGGGAAATTAAGTAAATACCTCTGATGGTTTTAAAAAATTTTTCCTGAGCCACTGTATTTTTACAGCTGAATGATCATTGGAAGGAAAAGTAAAAGCAGATGATTGTTTTTGAGAATGAATTTGTATTTAGCTTTATTTGTGATCCTTTTCCATATGCTGTCATGGTTGGAATGTGAGAAATTTCCAGCATGAGTACTTGTGAAAGTGTATTTTAGATTTGGATGCTTAAATTCCTGTTGGATATGTGTCGGAATACATAATTTCCTTTGTGGTCACATTAGCCAGTTTAGGATTCAGGTGTTGAGTAGTTGCAGAAATCCCCCTGTCGGGGAATAGAAATGATCTCATTACCAGGTAGTCTGTGCTACACCATGTGCATTTCAAAATGAGATGATTTTTTGTTCAGGCTATTTATATTTAGGGAATAACAACACCGAAGCATTTGCTTAATTTTAAGTATATTGAGTAATCCAGTTTGAAATGCACAAGTGCTATACTAAGTTCTTTAGGGACATAGTGACAGTGCCCTGAAACTATGAACAATTGTTTTGCTGTATTTGTATATAACAAAAATGTTTCTAGAACTGCTCAGCAGTATGGAGTTGATCATGGCCGTGTTTGCAAATCAAGCTCTCAAACAGAAAAATATTGATGAGTGTGTTGTAAACTGAAAACAGGTAGAGTTTGATTGCACATTGCAAACTCCTAAGCACAGAATATTATGCTCATATTTTGGAAACACAACCAGCTAAAGACCTAGATATTTGAAAAATCTGGAATGGAAACTTGAACAATATACTGGGGAAGAAGAGCTGTGGTTCTGCCTTTCCTCATTTCTGTTAGTTTAAAAATAAATCCTGCTCTAAAAGATTTAGTAGCAGGAATAATCTTGACTAAAAAAGAAATTCTTCCCTCCCATTTTTGTCAAATTTTTTTCTTGCTAACTGCACATAAATATCAGAAGCTCTTAGAAGAAAGGCAAAACATTTCTGCTCCATATTTGAAATTACTGTTTTCCTACAATTTCTATAGCCTCTTTTGAGGTGTTGCAGCATGACTTCTAGTGTAGACAGGTTGCTGGCTGCTACCACTGCACTAAATCCCAGCTGAGGAAAGCACTTGAACTGGAGCTGGAAGCACTCTTGCTTTGTTTCTTTCTGAGCATGATGGTGATTAAATTGCTAGCAGATGTATGGAGCATTGCTGATGCTACTGTGACTGCAGTGCTGGCAATGGCAGAAATAGCAGCAGTTGTTGGAACAGCTTGGGCAGGAGGCGAAGCACAAGCAACTTGTAGGCAAGTCATTCTCCCAAACTGAGATGTGGCCAAAGCAAAATCCCAGGTCTAAAAATGAGGAGAAAATTCAAATGAACCTCCAAAAGATACTACTAAACCCATGCTCCGTAGTACCATTAGCCCTTGAATAGAACATTAACCAGGTTGTAGTAAATGCACAGAGAGTTGCTATAGTGGAACCAGTTCAGTACTCTCCCAAGGAAGGAACTAAGTCAGTATCTTACAGTAAGATACAATTTGTTCTTTCCAGTGGAGCCATTAGTATACTTTGTTGTGTAGGATGTTGTGAGGGAATTTCTTTCCAAACCTCTAAAAAATCAGTTTGTGGTGACATATTAAAATATTATCATTGATATCTTTGTATGCCTAACTTTAAGTAATGTCAGAAATTCTCAGCTTGTTTTAAAAATAACTGTACAGTTGAAGCAATACTAATTTAAACTTAGGTATAGACCTTGCATAGTAGTATTTGTCATTGAATTAGCCTCTCCTTCTAAAAATCTACTTGGCATAGTTAATTTTGTGGCTTACAGTTCTGTAAACTGATCATACAGATGGTAGAGAAATAGTTCCTTCTGGATGTTTTAATTACTTGCTGGTCACTTTATTTTAATCCTCCCATTCTTCTCACATCATTACTCTACTCCCTGCGATTTTAGTGATTTTAAATACCACAGTAAACTCCTTTATAATTTTTCCCAGTTTCAGACTAGATTATCTGTGGTGTATTCAGATTTGGACACTAGCAGTCCTATTCCAAAACCTTCTATGGGCCTCCTGGCCCAGCTGTCCTCTCCTGTCACATGCAGGTTGTGTCCCCAGGCTAGGATGGTGCCATCCCTGTGCCATGTTTGTAGTTCAGGCTCTGGATCATCCAGCCTGCAGGACCGCTCCCTGCCTCTTTCCTCCTGCATCTCCAGCAGGAAGATGGAGCTGCCTATGCACACCTACCCATGTGTGATGGGACAGCCCTTCTGGAGGACACCCAGTGCTCTGGGTCTCCTGCACATATGGTCTTCTGTCCCATGCTGCCATAGCCCCGTCCTCTCCCTGACATGTGGTTCGGCAAAGCTTCTCCTCAAGCTGGTGGAGAGGCACATGGGGTGCCAGGGTGGCTAGAAAGCAGCACTTGGCATGGGCATCAATAACTGTTCCAAGGTAGTTTTCATGAGAGATGAGCTGTTTGCTTGATGGCTAATTGATTTGCTTTAAAAGCACGTTTTGGCTCATTCTTAGAGTGATTTGCAAATGTATTTTCAAGCCATGTGTGTGTCAAAATAATCTGGGGGGAGCAGCCTATATTTACCAGCTATCTTCAGGGAGGAGTGGTGCTTCCCCAACAGAGCCACCCGAAAGTTGGGGTCTTTAAAGATAGGCTGGACCATTTATCCATTACCTCTTCCTCTCCTGTAGGCAACTGCCCAGTTTGTACCCAACAGCCAAAACAGAGTCTGCTGAACAGAGGTGTGCTCAGTACCTAAATATTTATTGAGGCAAGTTAAAAAAAAAAAAAAAAGTAAAGTAAAGAAAACAGGATCTATCATGGTAGCTGGAACATAAAATCCTAAATTTCTGTATCAATTTCAGCCTAATTGCAATGAGTGTTTCAACATTACACAGGCTGCACTAGCATCAACATGAAAGACCATTTTTTCTATTCCAGAAAGCCACTTCCACTTTTGTTTTCTTTTCTCCTATCCAGTTTCTCTTTTCTTATGTTTTTAGAAATTTTGGGTGGTTAGGTTCCTGCATGGCAGGCTAAATGTGCTCTCATGGTCTCTCCAGTGTTTCATGTTTGCTTCAAGTTGATATGGGTTCAGGCTGCCACTGAAAAGCCATTGTCCTGTCCTCCCTCGTCCCATTTCAGGGCTGTGAATTCCTCCTCTCTTCCCTGCACCAGAGCTAGAACTTTGTGGTCTTAAGGATAAACTAGAAATTTGGGGTTTTTTTCTCTACTGGTTTTCAGCATCAGACACCTTTTGCAGACTCTTTGGAATTTCTTCCTAATATCTAATCTAAATCTACCCTGTTTCAGTTTAAAACGATTACATGCTGTCCTTTCACTACACTCCCTGACAAAGAGTCCCCCTATGTCCTTCCTGTATGCCCCCTTTAGATACTGGAAGATGCCACAAGATCTCCCTGGAGCCTTCTTTTCCCCAGGCTGAGCAACCCCAACTCTCTCAGCCTGTCTCCAGGGGAGAGGTGCTCCATTCTTGTGATCGACTTAGTGGCCCTTCTCTAGACTTCCTCCAACAGATTCCTCTCTTAATTATGCTGGGAAGCTGACATTTGGATGCAGTACTCCAGCTGGGGTCTCACAAAAGTGCAGTAGAGGTGTAGAATCACCTCTCTCAACCTGCTGCCTCCTCCTTCTTTTGATGCGGCCCAGGATACAGTTGGATCATGTCCAGTTTTTCATCCACCAACACCCCCAAGTCCTTTTCCACAGGGCTGCTTTCAATCCACTCATCACTCAGCCTGTGTCCATGTTTGGGATTACCCCAACCCAGGCACAAGACCTAACACTTGGCCTTGTTGAAATACATGAGGACTGCACAGGCCCAGCTCTCAAGCCCGTCCAGGTCTCTCTGGATGGAATCCCTTCCCTCTAGAGTATCAGTCACACCACTCAACTTGTCATCCCCAGACTTGCTGAGGGTGCACTCAATCCCACTGTCCATGTTCCCATGTTAACATGAGGGTGTTCAATAATATGGTGCCAGAGGGACACCTCTCATCACTGGTCTCCACGCAGCCATCAAACCATTGACCACAACTCTTTGAGTGCCTGCATTTCCTTATCCACCGAGTGGTCCGTCTGTCAAAGCCATGTCTCTCCATCTTAGTGACAAGGATATGTGTGGGATAGTATGAAATGTTCTGCACAAGTTCGGGTAGATGATGTCAGTCTCTCTTCTCTTATCCATCACCACTGTAAGCCCATGGTAGAAGGCAGCCAAATTTGTCCTTTTTGCTGAGTTTCATCTTACGCTGTTATGTAAGTGCACACTGCAGTACCAGTATTCTTCCTGGGTGAGCCTCCCTGTCCTCTGCCAGCGCCAGCCTGGGAAAGGAGCAGGGAGCAAGGAAATCAATGTATAAACTTTGTGCTGCTGCAGTGAGTGCGGCTTGTGGGATGAAAGACTTGGACAGAAACCAAGAGAAGTGATGGTATGTAGGGCTGCTGCAGAAGCAAGGTGTTAATGACATGCTGGCTAGGAAGAGTGAGTGGGACCCGAGGCAGTATTGCGCTCTTACAGCATCTTTGTTGGGTATGGGAGAGGGAAATTAGGCTTATATGTTACAGTATTTCCATATGGAGCTACTGTTTTGCATGGAACTACACTAAGGTTTGTGATGAGCGTAGAAGGGTAAACAGCGAGAGATGCTTCTGTGGTTCCTCGTCCCTTCCCTAAAAATGCAGTAACAAGGATACAGGCAGGAAAAAGCAGGTGGTGTTACTGAAATATGGATTCTGTAGTTCTCACAGGGTGTGAAGGATGGGGTTTTTTTTTATGATTGCAATATACCCAGTGAGAATTGGATCCCTCTCAAAGCGAGAAATTAATTATGCTGCTTACAAGTTGGAATAATGTGAGGGAGCACCACATGATCTTCCTGTTGTAGTGCCAGTGCACCTGCACAACATCTTCTTTTCCACTTCCAGGTTTATTTTAGGCAGTGTTTATTTGTGTCTTGTGTGGCTTGTAGTAAGACACAAGTTGCAAGTAAGCATCAGCATAGACAATATCTTGTCTTTTAATAGTGACAAGGTATGGGAGGATCATGGTGAGTAAAAGTGGGGTAACTTGATTCTTGTGGAGATGTTTATCCTGTCTTTGCCTTTCAGAGTTCTGGTTCACTGTGAATTTTATAATTTTAAATCACAGTCTTTATTGATCAGTGGTAAGATTTTGGCGTTTGCATTTCCCTGCTGTGAAGACATATTTGTGATTTTCCTTTCTGTCTCCTCAAGTATGATTCCTCTCTAATTTCATTGAGTGATCAGTAATTCTCATGTAATGTAAAGCAGAGCACTGAAAGTCTGCCTTTCTTTGTGCCATTTTGTATAATTGCATTATGTTTCTTGTAATCTCTCCTTTGTAAGGTAAATAGTTACAGCCTTTCTGTCTTTTCTCATATTAAAATGTATGCAAATCCTTTGTTATTCCTACTACTTTTATTGTCTGAATTCCCTCTCACACTGGAGCATTCATTTTTTGAGACAGTTACCAGTGCAACATGTGGCAAGGCAGAGATAACACTGATCTATATTCGTTACCTCCCCACTGGTCACCGTTTTATTCGCCATTTATCCTAATTTCTTTTAACTACGGTTAAGAATTTAATTTAGAAGAGTGGTCTTCCTTGAGAAGGGTTCTGTGACCCTGAGGTGTCTTCACTGAATTCATAAAGTTTGCTTTAAAAGTATGTGTAATTACATTTTCTCCCTCTAGTACGTGCTGATTTCAATGTTGAGCTCATCATGATATTGTCTTTTCACCCAGCATTTTTTAGGTTTATCTTGAGATTCTTCACTATCATTTTTGATCTTTCCTGAGCCAAATAATTGTGGGTTATCTATAGGCTTTGCCATCTCATTGTTCATCTACTTTTCCAGATCAAGAATAAATGTAATAAACAACACAGAACTGAGTTTATCAAACCTTTTTCCTGATGTGAAACAATTATTATTTGGAGACATGAGTTAGACTATTCAGATTATTTGATAAATTCTTTTTATGTAGATTTCAATAACTAAAAGACTAGATTGCAGCTACTTTTTGGGTTTTTTTCATACAAAAACCGTAACAAAACTAACAGTCTCCCAAATTATCTTACAGACCCTGTCCAGAAGAATCTCAAATCCCTATTTGGAAACTCCTTCAAATAAGGTACTTGTGAAGCTGCTTTTTAATTCCATTGCATCAAACAACGTACTAGGAATGTTTTTGCTTCAGTTCAACCTCTTAATCATAGCTTTGAAGACACTTGTGAATGTGACCTGCAGTTAAATCCAGTTAAGAAGTTATTATTTTGTGTGTGTGTGTGCGCTACAAATCATGTCCTTCCATTACTGAGTTTGCAAACTGAATTGTTGTTAATTCCAATGTGCACTTACTTCCCAGTCACTTAAATGATTGCCACAGTGTAGCTTACTTTTACAGCACTTGAGAATTCTGCTTTGCATGTCACAAGACTTTGCTGTCTCAGAACTATTCTATATGCCTTAAAAGATTCCTAAACATAGGGGACAAACAAACAAAAAGATGAAACCAAACAGCATTGTTTTCCTTTCAAGCTAGTTACTTGTGTCACTTGGTGTGTGTTGCTGGGACAGTGAGGAAATATCACAAGAGAAGCCCAAAGTAAACTCTTCAGTAAGGAGTGGTACACAAGGTCTGGGTGGAACATGCTCTTATGGAAGACTGAGTTGGGTTCTATTTTGATAGACACAACTACAGCCTTGAGGTGCAAGGTAGAAATCAGGTGTGGGGAAATCAGAGGTTTGTCCGTTCTGAAAGACCATATCCTCCTGGCAATGCATGGATGAACTGATCTACAGCTATCATAGGAAACCTCCAAAGGCTCTGAACAAAAAGAAGAGACTATGAAATAGTCTTTGCGTGTGTATTAGGCTTGAAATAAATTATTTATCTCAAATACATAGGAAATTATATTTATTTTAAACTATATCTGTGTGCTTTTGCAATGGTTAATATGTCTCTGCTTTGCTGGAATAACACGTGTTTTCATTTGACTTGTCTGTTGTTCAAAGGCAAAGCTGATGGATAGTAAAAACTCTCCTTTTCTAGGGCAGCAAATCTAAAACCAGCCCAGCTCGTGGGGCAGCTGCAACCCATGATACAACTGGCAGAAGCTGGGGTGCATTTCCTATGAGCTTTAGAGTGCTTGCTTGTCATTTACCTGGGACAAAGCCATTGCTCAGAGGGAGGGAGCGGACAGTGGCAAGGCAATTTACTGCAGCAGGAATAAATCCCTGTTTGTCACAGTTTTCAATTTCTCTTTTCATTCAGATTTATGGAGAAAGTTCTTCCTGTGCTGGGAGAGCTCTCAGGAATATTTTTACTCTACAAGCTTCTGACCTGATTAAAGACAGGGTATACCTTACTGGCATTTGCAGGTAAATCAAAATAATTTGTTTTAATCAACTTCATAAGTTTTATTTGCATTTATCTATGCCCTGATTTGACAAGAGAGTATATTCTGAGTGAGAGGTTCTGTGTATGACACTAAGAAGTGAAAATATTTTCTTTAAAAAATTCTTTAAAGTCTGATGTATCTTAATATCTTTTCTTACATTATAATGTCAGTTGTCAGAAAGCAGCAGTGGCCTGATTGTATATCCGTTAATTCAAGTGCTTATGATTTTCACATACAATAGTATTTGTCAGTTATTTTGTTGAAAAGAAAGAGTATTAATATCAGCACTGGTTTGGAGTTATAAAAGAGCTTAAATGGATTCCAAGATTTAGTGACATAGTGATTTTTGCATGTAATTTATGGAATTTTTCCGTAATAAAGTGATTTTCCGTTTGTGTTGCATTGTAGCAAAAGTGCTTCCTCTTGTTTTCAGTTATACCAAAATGTGCAGCTCTCTGTTATAGCACCATTCTTTCACACCTGTGTTTAAGAAAAAGCCACTACTTTTTTTACTGTTATTTAAATATATAGATTTACTAATAACATGAAAGATTAACTACATCCTAGAGCGGCACTAAAGGCCTTGCACATATTGCTTAGCTGTACTGATTATGCCTATGCTCAGAAAGGAAATAAAATCCTGAGGCTAAAAGCTGGATTTTATTTATGATATTTACATCTCTTATGCATCTTTGGATGAACTGTATGCACCAAAAATTGATATAAATGCTGCATATTGCAAAGTATGCTACATGAATCAGGTATGTAAGGGAACTTGCTCATCTAACATAAGTTCCCTCATTGTAGCTAAAGGTATCCCCTGAGGCTTCCCAATGTAATTTCTTCCCTTGAAATGAATAGGTTTACAAAAATTAGCAATTGAGACAAAGAGTTTGCTCTGCTGGACAAAAAGGTTGAATTTTTATAGCTTTAAAAAATAGCTCTTTATTATAAAAGAATGTTTTAACATTACTGTAGTTTAAGAAGTGATGTTTTGCTTATTTTCAGGAGAAGCTGTGTTGGATCAGAGCTTGTAGACTGGCTTTTGGAGCAGTGCCCTTTTGTCAAGTGCAGATCTACAGCAGCTGGAGTGTGGCAGCTTCTCCTGGATATGGGCATTATACTGTCAGGTCAGTCTTGATAGTACTTCCAGTGTGAGGAAGGCTGTCCCTTTCTCCTGCATAGGACAGGAGTCCTGTGTTTGGTAGGAGGAGGGAAAGAAAAAAAGCACAGATTTATCCAATTTTCTTGCCAGTTTTTTATTTTACTATCCTTTTGGGAAGCTTACCTCTGTGACCTTTTATTTCATAAATACGAAAGAGCAATCCCTTGTTTTTGGCAATTTTGTTCCTTTTGCTTTTGCAACTGTAATTGCCCATTATCAAGTTGCAGACAGCATGCGTGCCTTTTCCAGCCTTTTTTTTCCCTGCAAGCCATTTTAGGTTTCTCACAAGACAGCAGCTGTTTAGTCACTGCAGATCATGGCTTCACCAGATGACTTCTGTAGCTATTAATTATTTTCGTTTCCTCTCTGTTTTCCATAATTTTTAATTACAATGGATTGCGAGAAGATCCAGCTCCTTGAGATGGTGGTGAGGCCAGGTTCTATCCTGCTGTCCTGCTGTCCCTACCTCCTCCACCAAACTGAGGGATTTGGTCCAGCTAATGTGGTTGATGATAATTACACTGGTAACCGGCCTCTGGATATGTGATGGATTTTACCTTGAGGCTGGGACTGCTTAGGTAGCTCGCCTCAGCTCATGTCCTACCCTGGGGTCTGTGCTAGACACTTAGCCTCTATCCTGTGAAAAGGTGAGGAGTTATGGAACATCTCTGCATGCATACACTGGCAGTGTACCTTAAGGTTTTCTTCAACTGAACTGGCAGTATGCCTGGTCAGGCAGCCTCAGCAAGGGTAAATTACTTGTAGCAGGATCTTGTACTTCTGGCTTTGGACTCTGTCCTTTTTTCTCCATTAAATCCAGTTCTTTTCAGGGAAGACAACTGATACATCTTCTTATCCAGGTCTAGTCTGCACATCTAGTAGCCCTGAATCTGAGGAGAAGCTGGAATAATGATGAGCTCCATCCCTGTTACTTACCCTCGTTTATTAGCACCTGACCATTAGTGAGAACAGTTTAGAAACCAATGGAAACTGAGACTCAGAAATCTAACAAAAAAGAGGAAGGTTTTTGCCCCCTAATCCTGAACTGATTCCAAAACTGATTAAATACCCATCAGTCTTAATGCTTGAATTTCAGGATCCTGGATATTTTTAAACTGAGGTTTTGGGGTTTTCCTGTTTGGATGCACTGAATTAAACTGAGAGGGCAGGATTGTTTCTGTGTTGAATTTTCAATCCTTTTGCCCTGTGTGATGGTACAACTCAGCATTGAGATCAAGTGCAATACAGAATGTGGTAGGAGTATGGAGTCTTTACATAGTGAATGTTTAAAGGATATCTAATATTATTTTTTCTAACAGTGGACAGACAACTCTATTTTCAAGACTCTCATGCTTTCTACCAGTTCTCAGCGGATGAATGCACCTACCTTTTCTGTGAATTTGAGAAAGAGGAAGCATGGAAGAATGGAGTAAAGCTCCTGCTTCAACTACTGCCGCTGTCTCCTCCCAGGATTGACATGTGCAGTATGTAAGTGTGCATATACAGCTGTTTGCAACTTTTACTGACTATTTTATAAGTGTCTGGCCTTAAAATGACACTGTTTACCCCCAAATCACCTTGCAAATGAGACAGCTTTCTTTTGGGGATTGACAAATCTTGTAGAGATGTGTGCATTTAATCTAAGAAGGTCAGTATGGGTAGAAAAATGGAGGCACTTGACTTGGGGTTTTAGGCATATTACAGTTTTTAGGGACTAGCTTGCTGCCTCTAACTTGCTATGTTACCTGGGCATGTGATTTTTTTCTTTTGGTCTCCTCTTACATTTGGAGGTTTGGCATGAATTTCGCAGCAGGGATGCTTTGATGCTGATTGACTAACAGATCAGATGCCCTTTTGATGTGTCAGGATCAGCTTTCAGATGGATTGACATGATGGATGGAAATGTGGTACCTTCAGTCGTTTGATTTTAGTTTTCTACTGTTTGTTTGCCAGAGCTCTGTAGTCTCACATTATTATTCCTTTTTCAGAATATGCCTTTTAAGAGTTTTGCTTTCTATGCCTCCTCTTTCACCTGACTGTTGGATGTTATCATACTCTCTGTGCTCATATGGCTGCACTCTAAGGTTGCCTTTTTAGAGTGGCTAGAAGGAAACCATAGTTACTTGTTCCACAGTGGGAGGCCAAAATAGAGGAGAAAGGTGTTAGTGAGAGCTCTGGAGGCTCATGACTTATGCTTATGATTTATGCTTTAGTAAATAGACAGGAGTTGGCCTGAATAGACAAGTTGAGTTAAATTCTTTCATTGTCCCTAACATGATGATCCTCAAATGCAGTACTTTGGAGAACTATTGGCAGTACTAGAATTTATTCTCTTTGATGCCAAAGAAAAAACTTTCTTCTATGAGTACTTTCCTTCTCTACATATTAGCTTTTAAAAATGCTCATTCTCTAAAATGGATGTCCAGTAGAAATACTTTAAAGGAGCACAAAAGCCAAAGACCCTGTAAGCTGTCTCAAGCCCGGATTCTTAAATTCAGACACGTTGAGCTGGTTGGAAAAAACCTCAGTAATTTCTCTACATGGTTTGGGACAGAAACTTGATTCCCTCCCCTATTGCTGACTGCCCTCACCAATCAAACATTGGCAGTTCTGGAGTGGAGCTTCCCTTTAAAATGCATTTATTTGATCAGCTTGAGTGTAGACAAGTGAGAAGAACCCCAAGCTGGCTAGAGCAGCAGGATTGAATATGATCTTCTAAGCAGCTGATTCATATGGGAGAAAACCTTTGACTATTTTTGCAAATAGAAATTCTTGTCTTCCAGCCAACTCTGGTGCTAAACAGTTTGTCTGTCCCTTAAATATCAGGACATTTTGATCTTGATTTTAGTGGGAATTGGGATTTTCCTCATCGCTGTAAATCAGATCACTTTTCATGGTTCATGTCTACTTGTTCTAAGGATTTGAATCAAAAGGATGAAACAGACAGGTCATATTGATGTGTTATGTGAAGGATGCTGGGTAGGAAAATGGATTGAAGGCTTTTTAGGCTCAAGTTTACAGTCTGCTTTGCAGTTTTATCATTTCAGTGCAACTGTCATTTGCAGGGGAAGATGATCCCTGTCACATGAATTGAACAATTATTCATTAATGTACATTTCTAGCTCCTTCCTGCTCACATTATTCAAATTTGAGTTGAAGCTGGATTTCTTTTGGGAATATTGTCACTGAAAAATTGTTTTCTGGAGCTTTTACCTGTCAGATTGTGAGGGTGCTTTTTGAAAAAGTATATATTGTAGGAATTGAATTTTAAGTAATGGTATACCCTCGAGGGAATGTGATATTAAAACAGAAGGAGACTTTTCTAGGTTCAAAACTCTTCATGCTTGATGCAAATAATAAACTGCTAAAACACAGTCAGAAAGGGAATAGGTGTGATGAGATGTTTGTTAAAGTTGTCTGACTTGGTTAAATAAAGCCATATACTCCTTTTCATGAGGAAAGAGGGCAATTCTGAAAACCTTTCCCTGAAGGGTTTGTCTTTTTTTTTTTTAATGTATGAGCTGTTTTGCATACCTGTAGAAGCATAGGATTTTTTATAATTTAATATTTTTGTACTCATTTTTCTGTCTTAGCTTTTCTTACAATCTGTATCGACAGCATTAATTCTATATGTACACAGGGATGGAGAAATTCTTACTTTATTAATTAGATTCCCTGCTTTTGATGAAATCAGAATGAACTGCCTGCCTGTGCACCGGAAAGCAACATTGGACATCTGGTGGTCCCAGAGGCCAGACGACCTCTGTCTCCTCTGCAGCCTTGTGCTTGCCTGGGCTGCTGGGTGCATCAGTGGGTCTCTGAAGTACCCTGGTTCTGCTCTCCCAGAAGGAGTCTGTAGACATGAGTAGGCAGTAGCAGCTCTGGGGACTTCCTTCAGCAGCTATTCTGGAAACCCTGTTAAAGAAACATAGCTCAGATTTGGCTTGCTCTACTCAGATTTTTGATGGATCTGTATTTGTTTCTGGTCAGTTTTAGCCGTGTTACCAAATAAAACTATAGAAAGCTCTACAATGATTGTAGTGTTCTGAAGTTTGAGATATGCTTATGGTTCCTGAATAAATGCTCCCTATTGACCTTGGTGGAAATTCCTTACATTCAAAATAACATTAGCGGGAATTTGCCATGGAAAACAAGTGAGGACATAGCAGATTTTCAGAGTTCAGGCTAATCTGAAGGCTAATGTTGCTGTGTGTATTCCACAAGACTGAGACCCTGTAAATGTTGTCAAATGAGATGGGACCAATGAAGAGGCCTCTTGTGGTCATTAAACACCCAGTGTTAATCACAGTCATCCTACTTGGGTACAAAACAAGTGAATATTGCAATAGCCTGGGGACAAAACATCTGAACTGAAAGCTGTGCCTTGGACTCTCTTACAACCTTGATCAATCACTTAGGTTCTTATCCAATGCCTCCTGAATTCTTTTCCATTTACTGCAATAGTGTTGTGTCAGGTGTTTAATCCTTGCGTGCTTCTATTTCCTTCTTTGTAAATGGGAGTGTTTATAACAATTCCCAGAGTCACTGGTAGACTCAGTGAACATTTCAAGAATGCACTGGGTACCTGAGGCTGTTGAAATATATCCTGTAATACTTTTAAAAATTATTGGAAGAGATGTTAGCAGAGATTTTTTTCTTAATCTTATATTGCTTTTTATTTTCAGAAGTGTTGCACTATATTCTGTCTTCTGTCCTGAAACAATTTGCATTTTATTGATATCAGAAAAGTAATCATTCTTAAAAGTAATTTGGTTTTAATGCAAATTGCCAGGATGGGATATTGATTTAGTTACTCCCTTATGGAGTTCCTGGAAAGCTTTTGCTGAAGACAAACAGCTCTCAGGTATTGTATGGAGACTGACTTGCCTACTTGCAGATCTAGGACAAGCATCCCTGCATCTCGCTCTGCTTAGCAGACTGAGCCCACAGATTGCTGAACTGTATAAGCACTGATTTGCCTGGGCTTTGTAGCTCCTGTTTGGTATCAGCCCTACTAGGTCCTAGCTGTCCGCTCTTGAAAAAAATTAGGGTGATAACTGTTGCTTTTGTCCATTGGCCTGGATGTCGTAATATACTCTTCCTCTCTGATTCTGAAGAGCTGACTCTAATTTTTAGTATATTCGTGGTTTCAGAAGTATTTGATGCTCATATGCAGATGAATACTGGGAATACTTTTAAATAGAAAATGAAGTGATAAAGGCCCAAGAAGGAACTAGCTATGCTATGTGCTCTTCTGGGTTTATAGATTGCATCTGTGGCTGTGTCTACTGAGCTGCTATCTTCTGCCTCCAATTTAGAAGAATCAGGTCCTAGCCTGGTTCTGAGAGATCAGAAGAGATCAGATGTGTAGAGAAACATCTAAGGAGTTCAGTGATTTTAATCTCATTCCAAATTATAACGAGAAAACCTGAATAAACCAGTCTTCATAAATGAAAATTCATCCATTTATTTCTTTTGGGCTGTTTATAACACTTTAAATGTTAAATCATGTTTTCTTTGAATAGGAAAGGCAGTTTACACAGTGAAAATAACTGTGATTTTAATCTGAATAACCATTTTGATCTAAATATGCTCACCCCAAAATGAATACATTTGTCATTCTGTGCTTTCTGACCTTAATTTTTTAATCAGGGAATGAAATTTTTGGACATGGGATGTAAGAACCACAATATACCAGCTGCATATTCCAGATGTGTTGCCAGCTCTCCCCCTAAGGACATTGAGGCATATAAGCAATTAAGTAATTTAGTCAAAGACAGAAGCTTCTGCTGATACCTGGGATTTATGTTTATTACAGCAGCTGCAGTTTTGCGTATCTGTTCAGCTTGCTGGCATGCCACTGCTTCCTGAATACCACGAAAAGTAAAGATCTCAAGGGCGTTTTCTTTTACTTCTTCCCATGGTTATAGCCGTATCACATTGGTATAATGCTTATGATTGTCAGTAAAGCTTCTGAAAGGCTTACAGATGTTTTAGTGGTGGGAATTAGACTGTTTAAAAGAAAAACACAGTCTTATCCTGTTCTGTCCTTTTCATGTGGCTATTTCCACATGGGCCAGACTTCTGGGACAGTTTCTAGGAGGGTTCTACCTTCACTACCTCACTTTTGAAAGACACATTAAGTATCTTTTTCTTGTGAGTTACTGTCAAGACAACCTAATAGTGTTCTCAGCTGTTGCTTTAGTTTGATTATTTATGGCTTCTTAAATACATTATTTTCACTTTTGGTTATTTTTTCTGAATATTGAACTTCACGTGTCACAAAATTATTTTGATGTTGTCTGTTTTCATCTCCATGAAGTTGTATTCCAGTGGCGCTGCCCCACTCCTTAGCAAAGCAGGGTGATGGGCAGATAGAAAACTCTTTGCTCTGTTCATAGAGCATGTTTTTAGCAAAGCAAAATACGCAGTCAAATAAGCAACTCTGATCTAAAGGGTTCTGCATTCTTCAGTCCTTCGTCATATTTTTATAGCTGAAGAATTCTCTCACTGCTTCATGTTGGTTGGATCAAAAGAGTTCTTGACAGCAAGGGACAAAGGGTGTACTCTGTCGTTACTGACACGATTAATTATTGTCATGTTGCAGTCCTCATTTTGATGTGGAATCTCAAAGGCCCTTTTACATTAGTGCCTGTGGCTACACAGTTCCTTGCTTTCCAGGAATCAAAAGATGTTAAAACAGAATGAAAGAAATAATAAAATCTTATTTTTTATTTTTTAAGGCCTGATCAAAAAATAGAAGATACGGCAGAAACCAATGCTGAAATTCTTGCTCGTCTCACTTCTGCGGTAAGGTCATTGCATCAAAGTTTGAACTGATCATGTTTGAAATATTGTCATGTTTTGGATCATTTCAAATGAAAGACTTAGTCTAAGTGAACAGATGTTTGTCTGTGAAGACTGTCTTTTTAGTCTGTGGAAGGGGATAGCTTTACTGAGGCCTTAGTGTACAATTCCAAAGCTGTTAAAATCAAACCAATCAAGGACTGCTGCAGCCTGCTCTTGTAATAGATGCTATTCATGGCCCAGGAGATAGCAGTTTGGAAGACCAAGGTGACTGTTGTGCCATGTGCTTTACACTCAGACCCTCTTGGTCAAGTATACGTCGATGGGAGACAAAGGGAGAGAAAAGGCTTCAGCAGCCCTTGTGTAGATTATCATAAATTTCTGAGGAGACACACTGGTTAAACCTGGGCTTCTCAACTATGTTTAGCCTCAGTTAACTTCACCATAATAAACAATGGATTATCCTGTTAGTGCTAGACTTTGGTGCATCTTGTTTATCATGTAAGATCACTGTTCTAAGGAGCAGACAGACAGGACTTCAGAAAGTTAAGCTAGACTGTCTCAATTTAATGTAATCTGTATGATGGCACAGAGGTATGCACCCTTAGCAAATTAGCAAGCAATGCAACACTGGGAGGAATGGTTGGTCACCAAACTGGAGGTATTTCAAAGATGTGTGGATGTGGCACTTGGGGACATGGTTTAGTGGTGGACTGGGCAGTGCTGGGTTAACAGTTGGACTTGACATTATAGGTCTTTTCCAACTGAAATAATTCTATGATTCTATGGTTGTGCGGCTACTTAGAGGGACCTTGACTGTCTGGAGAGATGGGCCAACAGGAATCTCAGGAAAATCATCAAAGGGCAATGCCATATCCTGCATCTGGCAGAAATAACCTCATGATTCTATACAGACTGAGGGTTGACTGAAAAGCAGCTTTGCAGAAAAGGACCTGAGGGTCCTGGTGGACAGCAGCTTGAGCCAGAAACATGTCCTTGTGGCAAAGAAAGCAAGTGCTTCCTGAGCTGCATTGCTAAGAGTGTTCTCCTTAGGCTAAGGGAGGTGACCATTCCCCTCTACTCAGCACTGGCGTGCCAGATGTGGAGTGTTGGGTCCAGTTCTGAATTCCCAGTACGAGAGATATGGATGTACTGGAGTGTATGTGAATGACCGTGAAGATGGTTAGGGAAACAGAGTATGTGATTTACAAGGATGGTCTGAGAGAAGTGGGAGTGGATCTTGGAGAACAGAAGGCTGTGGGAGGACCTTATCAATGTGTACAAATAGCTGATGGACAGGCTCTAGCTGGCCATGCTTTTCAGCAGAAGTTTCGACCAGATGAACTCCAGAGGTGCTTTCCTACCGCTACCATTCGGTGATTGTGCAGTTCTGTGAGCACCCAAGTCATGGTGCCATCAAAACATGGAATTAGTGTTAGTTCTGGTTTTGGCATGTGAGAAAGTACAGAGACGAAAGTGAAGCAAGCAAGGTAAAGTTATTATGAAAAAAGCATGAGGATAAGGGTTATTTTGAGAAAAATAAGTGAAGTTCTATCTTGAAATTGCTGGAAAATGGAAGGGAAGGAGAATTTTTGCTATATTTTGTAAACACAATTTTTTGGCTATATTTTTGCTATATTTTGTAAAGTCTTTACAAAAGACATTTTGTAATGTGTTTGGAAAGCCAGTGATTCTGTATATTCAGCCTTATGCAAAAGTAATTTAAAATGTATGACATTAGCAAATGCTGTGTTTTAAATGTCTTTATTTTTTTGTTGTCTCAATATGTAAATTCCTTGTTTTCTTTACATTTTTTTCTTAACTGAAAATGAAAGGTGAACTCAGAACCTCAATATCCTCCATTTTCAGTTCCATACGGAGCAAAAATAGAAAACTGTGAAATACTTTCTGCAAAGTTATATTTTTTTCAAAAACTTGTAAAACTACCAACTCTATAAAACATTGCCAGTGTCCCTCAAAAGCTTTGCCTATCAAAAAAAGAATAATGGGGGGTTTTGTCAGTTAAAAAAAAGGGAGGCACTCAACAAAACCAAGTGACCTTTTGAGTTTAAGGACTGGATCTAACGGTTGCTGGATGCACTTGACTAACATGCATATCCTTAAACACCTAACTGACAGTGAGTTCAGTGTTTCACATCTGCAAGGTCAAACTTGTGAACTACATCCTGAGTCATTCCAGCAGTAGGGCACATGGACAGGGTTTTCTTAAATGAACCATTTTATTACTGTAGCTAACTAGCTAAAGAAAAATTAGGCAGTTCCATCTCCAGATGGCCAGAAACCCATCTATTGCCATGGTGATGTCAAGAATCTGATCTTTTCTCCTGCATTTTCTGACTTTCCACACAACATTGTGGTGCCTCTATAATGATTTTCTAATCTATCCCTGGGGAAAAGGCACAAAACCAGAGCAGAATCCTTCAAATTTTAACATCTGTATATGAACTTTTCCTTTTTATCTCTCCAGAATATTGCTTTTCCTCCATACAGTAGACTGGGACATAAAGTACTCACTGCAACCTTGTGGGAAGCATTTTAATGCCCCAGAAGAATTTGAAACCTCAGCTCACACCATTCAACAGAGGTCTGGACTACCCAGTATCTAGGTTCTCTTTTATTTTTTTTTCTTTGCTTCCAGCTTCAGAATTTATATGGAAAAAAAAGAAAAAGGGTCCTGAAGCTGGACCTGGAGACTGAGAGTGAAGTTATTAGCCATTACTGGAAATGTAGTTCACACTTCAGTGGCTTTTTGGCTCACTGAATGTTTATGCATTTTGTACAAAATTAAACCAGTCTTCTTTGAAGAATTCATAATTGAGAATCCTCTTCATGATACTCTTCACACCAGTATTTCAGAAGTGTGAAAAAACTCACAAAGTCCCTTCTTCCAGCCCAGCACTAAAGCAGTTGAAGATTACAGTTGACTTTGTAACTGGAAATTCAAATTTCACCATTGTCTCTTCTACTTTTCTTTTGGCTTTTCATGGAATAAAACATTTTTTTCAGGCTAGAAGAAAGTTTCTGTGTCAGCTTTTTTTTTCAGGGGATTCCATTCCAAATTTTCAAACTTAAACTGATTGTGAGGATCCAGCCTGAGCAACATTGGAGGAATCCATGTGCTTAAAATATAAATCCCTCTTTTAACCTATCAAATGATGTGCTTATATCATATGCTCCATTACAATGAGGCACCATCAAACTTAGATTGTAAAGGCAAGCAGTGCAAAATTTGCAAGCAGTGCAAAATGCCATTGGAAATACGTTTGCATCGGATAATCTTTTTGGTCATGAATGTTTAAAAAAATGCAGTGATTACTCATGGGTTTAAAAAAGCATTCCAGAGCTGTCATGCATCCCATGTCGTGTCCCAAAGGGCAGCTTCATATTCAGTGTTTTGCCTGCTAAAAGCAGAACAGGGTGGGATAGCTATGAGTGTTTCCACTGCAAAGCTTTTACTTTACTTTGTGATGGAAGAGAAGAGAATATCAGGGTGTTAATGAAGTGTATCTGGAAAATAGTTTTCTGGTACTTTAAGGCATCAGTCAATATTAATTTTATTTAGAGCCCATCGAACTATCATAACTTGAGATACAAAAAAGTGAACTAGACTCTTACTGTTTTTCAAACCCCTGCTATTTAGAGTCTTCAGTTTCAGGATTTCATTTTGAGATTCTGTAAGGATTGCCACTTTCTCTCTAGATTTGAAGTCCTGTTTGGCACAATGGCATCTAGAATACTGTCTTACAGAAAACTGCTATGGACAGAAAAAAGAGAAAGGAAAAAAGTAGAAAAGTAGTGGTGGTGTGCACTGTCTGCTAGATGCACAGCTATGTCCACTATGACAAAATGGTAAGATCTGTGATAAGAGAAGAGCAGTAGTTTTCATTTACTTTTTAAAATTCTCTATTCTTTGAAGACTATATTCCCCATATAAATGTGCCTTTTGTATTTAATCAAGCAGAAGTATATCTGGGTATCACTCTCTGTGCACACTCTTTTATATTGCAAAAAGAAAACTGATTGAGATGTGGTAACATGCCAACTTACCCACACAAAATGTCCTCTTTCAGACTTTCATGGTATTTCTGTAAATATTGTGTGGTGAACTGGCCTTTAAACTGAATCAGTTTTGACATCTGCAGTGCTTCTCAAATGGGATACTGTTTGGATAGTGTTAGCTTTGCAGCAACAAGCTGTATGTATAAAATATTTTTTAAAATTTATATCTCAATGTGGTAGTCATACCTAGTTCTTGTTTAGATATTTTATTTTGTGTCTGTATTATTATCTTCAATGTAATGTGCAACTATCGATTTTGTCAAACAGGCAGTAACTGAAATCCTGTTAGGAAGAAGTATGATAATGGGTAGCATGTGTGCAGTGAGGAATGAATGTTATACATGGATTTCCACTGGTGTAATGATGCAGAGGAATTGCATGTCCAGCAGGGATGTCAAGTGCATTTATGCTAAAATAGACAAAAGCATATAGATTATGAAATCTAGGGACACCAATCAAATCCAGAAGGATGCTCAGCAGTACCAATTCTTTGTGATTGGAGTGAATCCTGTGAGAGGCAGCTCAGATTATCATGATAGAACCCTTTGATGAATGAACTTTTCCTTACTATTAACACTAGAGAAACATATTTTCCTCCTGCTTTATCTGCAGTGTTTTGCTCAACTTAAGTAAAAGGCCAGCTGCATTCCTGGCCCACAGCAAACTATGAGACATTTAGCTTGACATAGACAAAATGTAGAAACCCAGCCTTTTTATTACCTGTGATTTTAGCACTGTCTTTCAAACTTAAAAGGTGCCACCTTATAAGCAAAAGTAATACCACAAATACAACTGCAGGATGCCACAATGCTGCCTTGTCTTCTGACACGATGGGTTTTTCTTTACAGCCGTGGAAAGATTTGCATTTCTTGAATGTTTGATTGTGTTAAGTGATACATTTGCAATTGTTTCAGGTTGTAGTGTCTCTTGAGGCTAATCTTAGGATAATATATTTATTAAATGCTAAAAGATAAAGATGCGACATCATTGCAATGCTTCTTGCTGTCAGTAACCTGTGTCAGTAGACCAGAAGTGAGGCATCGGCATGGGTACCTCCTGCTGAGTTTAATGAAGGGAGAGGGTCTGAGAAGTGCAACCATGAAAAGTCATGGCACTGTTATTCAGAAGCAACTTGGGCTTTTATTAAAAAATCCCACTCTTAACTAGATAGCTTGTATGTGTTATTATAATACTGGTGTAGAGCAATTGCTGCAAGGAAGCACACGTGTTGTTTTTCCACGGAATAACTGTTCTTTCCCGTTTTACTTGAAGTTTATGCTTACATTATCCATGATTAACATTTCTCCAGACATGGGAATGAGTGTACAGGAAGGAAGGAAGGGAAGGTAATACTGCCAGCTTGCACAATTGTGCTGGAAACAGGATGACATTTGAGAAAACCGTGGCACTGCCTTCATATTTTCCTGCTTGGAGTGGCTGAAAACTCTGTCCCTCTCAGTAGGGCAGCATCAAGGAGTAGAAAAGATCCTTATACCTTGCAAGGACAGCAAAAAAATCTTCTTGGTCCTTTGCCACAAAGGAAAGAAGGATGCAAGCAGAGGAAGGATGTGGCCTCTGGAATGACTGCCTTCTGCCACATGCAGAGTGTACTGCTGGGTGGCTCCTGAGTATCTGATCAGTGGGTGCTGGAGTTACCATTGTACCCAGATGCCCTGAGTGATTTTGTCTGTCTTTCTGCTCAGACCAGTATAAAGTTAACTGTTCTTCTTTCACGTTTTCAAACTTCTCTTTGGAGCCGTGAGAGTGGGATATTGACAGCTGTTAATAATTGTATTACTTTGGGAATCCTTTGTGGGCTTTGTGGCTTATGACCAAACCACATTATCTTGAGAAGGATGTTTGAAATTTCACATCTCTCAGAAACTGCACGTCAAACCTCCCACTGCAGAATAGCCTTGAGCCTTTCCTAGTTGCCTAGGTCTGTTAGACAAGATGGCTAGTATGCACTGCTGGAGACTTTGTAAAGAGAAGTGAGACAATCCCTAGAAAAAGTTGGAATGTGCCATTTTTTTTTTTTTTTAATATTGAAGACAAACTGTCTTGGAAAAATCAGGGAAATTGGAGGGAGCTGAGAGATCTTTAGAGGAATCTGAGAACATGGATGGGGCAGAGAAAGGGAAGAACTGAGACGAGAGCATCTGGGGTGCTGTAGGCCAAGTGCAAGCAGCTGCAGTGGGACAGATGATGGCAGTGAAGAATGAGGAAGTGTAAGAATAATGAATCGAAAAATGATAGAAAAAGAAATAATATAAAAAGGAATAGACCTATGGGGAGAAGTGGATGTAGAGTTGAGCTGGCTAGAGACAGTAGGTGGTCTATAGACAAAATATGAAGCATGCAGACAAGAGGATGAGGAAGGGAGCTGGTTAGCATGGCAGGGCTGTGTTACCACAGGCTAGTGAGAGAGCCTGTAAAACTGAAAATAGCTCTGACTTCTGCATTTTCATCTCAAGTGAAATTTTGGTCCTGAAATTCTCAGCCATGCTACTAGGAGAGGCTGTTTCCTCCTGGAAGATCCAAAAAGTCAAGGTCAGTTATGTACATGAACCTCCAAAAACCTCAGCATGAAGAACTTTCTTATTCTGGAGTCACACAATAAATCCAGCATTACAGTGTGCTCAGCAGAGGCAAAACAAATATGTAACAAGGGAAGGGAGAAGATTCAAATGTGTACTTGTGAAACAGATACGATGTGCAAATAAATTACAGGTCGGGCTACTGAATTGCCCATTCCCTAAGGAATGTGTGGTATTTACAAGAAATTAAAGTCACAGAATTCCCAGCTGAAAAGGAGATAGATTTGCTAGGAAAACTGACTGTAGTTTCAAAACCAGGCATAATTGACATGCAGTTGATTGATGCAAAGCATTGATAGCTCATATCTTACCAGTGTTGCATTTTATTTTATTTGACTGTGCTAGGGATTATAACCATCCTTTTCTTTTCCTGATATTTTAGGTACAGAGAGAACTGGCTGCTGTCATTGCCTTGAAAGCAAGGAAGTCAGGTGAGTCAGGCTGAACTTCAGAGGGGTTTTTGTTATGCTGTTCCCTTTTGTCATTTCTTGAAGTATCTGTATTGTCACTGCTTTTTAACATGGGGAAGAAAAGATAGTAATGGAGAATCTGTGTATACAGCACAATGCAATTACAGTTAAGCTTCTCTCCTAGCTCATTACATCTAATAACCTAGCTAATAAAATCAAAGTGTTACATTTGAATATGAACTTGGGTCTCTTTCTGGCCAAAATCACTATTTTCTCTAGGCTTGAACTTTATAAAAAAAAGCTGACGTCTTTATTTGACTTACACTTAAGACAAGTAAGTTGGAAATTTTCCCTTTTTAATTTTTTTTTATCATCCAGTATCTCATGCCAGCATATTTTCGGTCCTTTACCAGCCCAGCCAGGTGTTTTTCTTACTGCTAAAATGAAAGGACAGCTTCACACACAAAGGCGTTCTTTCCTGTGTGGCTGTAGAGGCAGGTCTTTGATCAGGACAGGAGAAGGGGAAAGGCAGCTGGATAACTGAAAGTCTCTGACAGTAAAAGCATTCACAGCCAATGCTGGTGTTACAGTGCAAAGACACTGAAATATGTGGCCATCTGAGCTCCATCAGGGTTTGGTAGCACAGGCACTTCAGAAGAACCTGCATTGCTGAGCTGGAGTGGAAGCAAGGGAGCTGTGGTTTCCAGGCACTGCACAGGAACCAACAGAACCTACTCGGCCAGACCTGACTCTTTACAGGGTTAACTCTCTGGTGTCTTCGTGCAGTGTCTTCTGCACCAAGTTGAAAGTATTTCTAAAGTAAAACAGAGACCTTAAAATTTGAGAGGCCCTAAATTATTAGTGTGTTCCCAAAGCCATTGAGGTCTTTGAGTGCATTTTCACTGAGCATCTCTCGTGATTTTCAGTGATTATTCTAGAAATTAAAGTCACAGATTTTGTACTTCTTGAGCTATTTTCTGACTTGTTAATAGTGCTCCATCATAATATCTCTATCAGTCTGTCTGTACAGCAGCACATGCAGCACAAAATTTACTACACACATGCACAACACACATCATGGTATCTTAAACTGGGGGCACCAAGAAAATGTGGCTGGTGTACCTGCCAATATTTGCTTGTGAAAATGTAAGTATTAAAAAAAATATTCTAGACATAGTTTGATGCCATTTTTTCAGGAAACAGAAGTAGCCATAGGTTATATCCACACTCATCTATAAAGGTAAATCTGTAGAAAGTGAACATAAAGTGTGTGTGTGAATTCAGACCTGAATTGCTTCTATGTGGTAGCTTTGCTTCTGAAAGTGCTGTAGTCATTTATGATGTCAACACCCCTCGGCTGCTTGCCCTTACCTGGTGTCACCCCAGTCCCACCTGACTTGTAATGGTTGAACATGGAAATGCTTCTTCTCTGGCTCAGTGCAGAGGAAAACAGGCTATTTTAAAGAAGTGCTAAAGGAAATCTTTTGTTTTGCTGTTAAATGGGCTGAGTGCGGTGCCATGTACATTTACTTCCTGCTTATGGAGGTACAAGAAATCTCTCTGCTTCTAAGAAGTTTTATCAGCAAATATTACTACTGCTACTGGCAATAAATAAAAATCTTTCCCCCTAAAGAGTTGTTTCTAGCCCGAATTAGCCTCATATTTCCTTTTGATAGATGGTTGTTAGAGTAGAAAATGGGACGGGGGTTGGATTAGGAATGAGCTGCAAGAGATGAAAATCCAAAAGAAGAATATCTCTTGGAGTCTCCTTTTTGCTGGTGTAATTGCAACCCTCAATGAGCGAGTGGAAATATATCAGTTAAAAATCACAGCCTTAAAAAACTAAAGCTCCTTATAGAGCTTTGCAGTGCTGTCCAGCCTTTTCTAATACATTAATGAAAACACTTAAAATATCTGTTCAGATCTGAACAAAAGATAACTCTTTCGTCAGTTTAACTCTTGCATGCTTGTTGTTGAAATTTGCATTTCTTTGTGCCCCATCTTGGATGACTGTAAAGAATGGGTGTATGATCAGGCATAACTGTAAGGTCTGATTTAAGTTAATGCCTTTAGTGCAGTAGGTGCAGAGTAAATTAGGGCGGTTGGTTATGCTTCTTTATTTTATTGCTGGTGGTTAAATTCACAGTGTAGCAGTTACTGTCAGCGATCAAGCTATGGTGTGCTGTGCCTGGTGAAGTGAAGCCTGTTTCAGAGAAAGTACTTCTGGAGCTGTAAGCCACAGTATCTGTCAAAGATATTGTGCCTCTAATCCTCTCCAAGACTCCATATAATTCCAGGAAATAAGCCACCAAAAATCAGACAAAGAGTTTATTTTGGCTTGAAAAGAGTGGAACATGGCTTTTGGGCCAGCTGCCCTGGGTAGCTTCCAGGCTGGTCTGAATGGCCTGGGAGCCTGGCTCATCCACCCTGGGATTCACAAGTGGGGAGAGCAGGCGATGGGCATGGTCCTAACCTGCTGTCTGGAACCTGGCTGCAGAGGGTAAGCAGTTCATTAGCCAGAAGCTTTCCTAGAGACCAGCAGCTCCCGCACCCAAAAAAAACCCCAAACATTTTTGCCTAATGCAAGGACCATATAATTTGTTCCTGAATTATTTTAATTTCTGGTTGTACCTCTGCCCTTAGAGAGACCCTTCACAGTGATTTAATTGTACTAGAAAAATTGGCTGATTTAAGCTTTTGCATTATTTGTCTAGAGCTGCTGTAGTAATCACCATGTTAAGTTGCATGGGAAGTGCTATACAAGCACACAAACACCACAGCTCCCTCTGCAAGAGGTGAAGAGGTTCCAGGTAGGAAGGTTTGCTGGGTTCGGGAGGGGGAGGGCAAGTATTGCCTTTGGTTACCTGAATAAAACAGTTTGTTTTTGTTTAAATGAAGCTTGGTTTGCTACCTACTGTATGCATGTGAGAGCTAGTAATTGCAACTATTACAGTTCTGGCTGTGTCAGGGATTTACACTCTCTGTCTGCTGACAAAAACCGAGGTAGAGACCTGAGCCTGCTGTGGGGTAGGGCAGAGTATCAAATTCTTGCTAGTACAGGATCTGACTTGATGGAGAATGTTGGCTACCAGAAAATAAAAAGCCGGTAGGGTGTGGGGTAGAATGCCTTTCCCCAAGAGCCATTCTTCTGTTGTTACTGTGGTGTAGAAGAATAGGAGAAACTCATAAAGCTGGCAGATGCTGAAAGAAAAATGAGGAACCTGAAAGATTATAAACTTCTGTGCTGTGGAAAAAAAGCTGTTTTCATATTCCAGATGTGTGCTGCAAGTATACCACTCTGATAACAAGGCATATGCTGACAGAGACATACTTGAGAGCCTTCATGCAGAAGGAGCTCAGCACTTTTAGTTTCTTTGCAAATAAAACTAAACCAGGGTAAAGTTAGTGTCTGTGATTCAGAAGTGTTGATGTACCTCGGTAACGCTGTTGCCTTGAAATCACATTTGTATTTCATTAGAATAAAGCTCTCATGATAAAGGTGACCTAAGAGGGGGAAATGAGCTTGTGCACTTCCCTGTGGCTTGTAAAAATGCATTGAAATTATTCTTGCCTAACCTTAGAAATAAACGGAGTGAATGCTGTCTTCTGTGGTTTGGTAAAAGGTCTTGGGGAAGCAAGTAACTGGAGCAGAAGGGAACTTTTTCTTTAATTGTAGGCACTTGGCATTAAATTGTTTCGTTTATTTATACCTTGCTGGCTTCTGATAGCTTCTGCAAATGTGCTGAAAGGTAACATAAATGCAGCCTCCCATCTGAAGGTTTACAAGGGTTGGCATTTATCTCAATTGCTTGTCATGGCTCATGACGTGTTTCTTATGTGTTAGACATGGTAGCTAAAACAAGGATAAAAAGCAGCAAATAGCCTAAGGCTGGAGGCTTTAGCTGGTGGCAAAGCTACACGGGTACATCTGAACTGATCAAAACCTGTCAAGTAGATGCTTTGTACTGGTGTTAATCCCATCCACAAACAAGATGCCTTGCATTTCTCTGCACAAACCGAGCTGCACCCCATGGCATCACCCAGCAAATCCCTTCTTTTATAGAAAAAGGAATTTCTATAACTTTATTTGTGCAAAGGATCAATTGATAAGAGCATGGCTCTGGTCTTTGTGGTTGTGAATACGGGGGCTAATTAAGATAATAGCTGCCAGGGTATGGATGAGGTAGGAAGATGGTGACTCAGCTTCTCCCCAAGCATTGCAGGAGCAGCAGCAGCTCTGTGGGTGCTTCTCCCTCCCACTGTGAAAGGCAGGGCAGCCACAAAAGCCCTCGCACTTGTGTGTGGTTTTGCTCCCCCTTATGAGTGATATTCAGGTTTCCACTATATAATTAGACACATTTTAGTCATGCCATTCTTGAACTGGCAAGCTCTATTGACTTTTTAATATGTCGTTCACATTTTGTTTATAATAATGTACAATAATTTTTAATAATACGACTTTTGCAGTGTATTAACTCCATATTTGAGACCTTCTGGATTGCCTCCACCCTATTCTTACATATATGTATGCATATCCACCCTTCCCCTTTTCTTTTGTATTGCTTCTGTCAGAACCTAACTGCCTATGTGATTTGCTTCGTATTTTTATTTTAGTGCAGGCGATTCAATATGAAGCAGTCACTGGGGCTTGAGCTTTGCCGACATGAATGAAAAGCAAGCTGTGAACAGCTATTCCTTTTCCCAGCTGCTGCACCACCTCTACAGCACTGCTGTCAGAGCTGATTGCGTGACTCGACTCAAACACACTCCAGGCAATGTCAGCCTGGTTAAACACATGAGAACAGTCAGGCTGGGTCAGGTTAAAAGTCCATCCAGCTACGCTCCTACCGTGAGTGATGAGTAGGGGATGCTTAGAGTAGGAAACAGAGCAAGTACAAACAGTCCTTCTGATGTACATACTCAGCATCTACCAGCCTGTGATAGAGGGGTTTTGCTGTACCCACACTGCTGTGGTAGGTAACCCTTGCTGGACCTTTTCTCCATTAACTTATCAAATTGCTTTTTAAGCCTGATTATACTCCTGACCTTCATCATCCCTTATGACAGCAAGTCTCACAACTCATGTGTAGTATGTTAAAACATGTTTTTTCTTGTTTGTTTTAAACGCATTCCCCATGACCCTCACTCTGTTGTGATACAGCTCTTTGCTGACAGAGACTGGTGAATAATCCATTCCCTATTCATCATTGTACTATTCAGGATTTTGTGCACATCTGTCATACCCCTGTGAGTTGTCTCATTTCCAGGCTATATCACTAGTCATTCCTCACACCAAATCTCTTCTATTAAATCTGATCATCTTTGCTACATCTCTTATATTACTTTTGAGATGGGGCAGCCAGAGCAGCATACAGTATAGCAGCAGCATGTGCTAGAGTTGACACAAAGTGAGGGTGGCAGCTTCTTATCAGGGAGGGGAGGTGGAGGTGTGTGGGAACGAGCCCAGTAAGACACTTTTGGCAGCATTTAAACTGTTTTATCAGCTTGGTTAACTCAGGAAACTGCATTTTTATCATTCAGTCCATTTCCTCAAGTAGTACAGATCCTTGTGAGACTTTTCAGCAAATTTAATTGACAATAATTAGCAAAAGTTTGTCATATGATGCTATCTGAATGTCCTATGCTATGTTATTCATTTTATTCACTTCTGGAAGTGTTTTTACATAGAAAATGGAAATCATTACAAATTTGAGTTAGATTTGTATACACACTTGAAAAATGAGGTTACAAATACATGATCCAAGGTCATTCAAGAATAGAGCAGTTCAGCATTATGTGTAAATTTCAAACATATTAAATACTATTGAGTATACAGGTTTCATGAACAACCAGGTATTCTATATCTTTGGAGTAAAATGTGCATGGTTTGTTACCACTTAAGCCACTGAAAAAGGGCATAATGAGGTATGAAAAAACTTGGTCCTATTTACAGAATAAAGTGGCAGTCATGTGCCAGAGAGGTGTGCATTTTCTCTTGTGAAAAAATCGAGCAAGTTTGAAGGGTGGGAAAAGGGTAAACCAGTAGGATCTTACTGCTTTTCTGTTCTCTTCATGTCTCTTTTCAATAGGTTTGTTTACTTGACTCAAGTAGTACCTCATTTCATTACAACTTCCAGCTCCTCCAAGCATCCACTTGTTTAAAGCAAGGGTTGAAATTAGTAAACTGTGTGGAATGAGAGTTCTTCTGCAAATGTTGCCTACAGGATTCACCCTGGAGAAATGGCCACTCAAAGTGAAGGTGCAGGACTGTCGTGCTTCTGTTAGGCTGTGGTGACTGTATCTTTACTTTTCCCCTGCCCACTGAAATGTGGTTCAAACTAAAAGCTTCTCCTGAAAATGTAGCTAGCAATATTTTAAAAGTTACTCTATTCTTTAGGGTCTTTCTTCAAACGCATTCCTTTAAGGTCTGTGATTTCAGGTCTTAAAGTAAGGGAGGTAATGTTGGTTTGTTCAGCCTAGAGAAGAGGATACTGAAGGAGACCTCACTGTGGTCCCTCATGAGGGGAAGCAGAGGGGCGGGCACTGATCTCTTCACTCTTGTGACCAGTGACAAGACTCAAGGAAATGGCATGAAGCTGAATCAGGGGAAGTTTAGGTTGGATATCAGGGAAAGGTTTTTCACCCAGAGGGTTGTTGAGCACTGGAACAGGCTCCCCAGGGAAGTGGTCAGAGCACCAAGTCTTTCTGAGTTCCAGAATCTTTGGGACAATGCTCTCAGGCCCATGGTGTGACTCTTGGGCTGTCCTGCTCAGGGCAGGAATTGGAGTCGATGATCCTGATGGGTCCCTTCCAACTCAGCATGATTTATGATTCTATGATTCTAATCATGTTTGCTTCTCTAAGCAATCCTTTTCAAACATTCTGTGCCCTATTGAAGGGAACCCCCACCCCCAGGGACCAATGGGGGTTACAATGATGCACTGCATCATATCAGGGATTCTTCCATTACTCCTGAGATCAAGCACACCAAGAAAACGACAGCACTTCAAAAGGGCAGGATCAGACCCCTCCTAGCCCTGGGGATAATGATGCTCCGTATGTGTGACACACATACACCCAGAGAGCTCTGTTGTGCTGAACCTATAACCACCTGCTTTGTGCCCACCCTGGGCGGTGCTGGGGCTGGGAAATGCCCTGGACAACATCAGCAAAAGGACTACACAGTAACACTTACCAGCTGTTGTGTGTTCAGCGGCTGATATAAACCAGAATGGACTCAGACTTGGAAAAAGAAGGAAAAGAGCTCTCTGGTGGGAATTGTGGTGAGACGGATTTTGGCAGTTTATGGTTTTGTTTTTGCAGTTGTTGTAGGACCTTGTGCATAGTTCTTTCTGTGTGACCTAAGGTACTCTCACAGAAGAAATCAGCAATGCAGAGTAGCTGTGTAGGGGAAAGATATTTTGCACATACACAAAAAGAGAGAGCACAGTAAGGTTGGAAAGACAGCAGTTGAGCAAAAAACAACCCCCAGGTGAATGTTTTGTTTACTGGGGCTTTGGGAGAGGCATTTACAATGAGTTCACAGAATTTATTTATTCAGAGTCCTCTTTGTTTCCTGCTCCTTTCCTGGCCATGCCTGGGGGATGTTTCCATGGAATAGAGAGCAGTGTTTCACTTTGCACCAGCCTGCTCAGCAACAGTCCATACCTTTTTGTTTGATCTGTTCCCAGCAATCATTCTCTGATCATGTAATGGGCTCTTCTCCATCCTTCCATCATCTCGTTTCAGACAACACTGCTATAGATACATTCACTGCCACGGGATTTTTTTTTTTTTTTATTTTAAATGTCATGCACATGAGAACAAATATCTACAATTACTGAAAAAAATTAAAAACTTTTTGCATTCACGCATTAGATGGTTTCCCTTGAGCTGCGATTGGTACAAAACCCCTTGCTTTTTTCTGTCCCTGTAGTAACCCTACAGTGTTTACATACCACTTTTCACGTTTTTTTTCTCCTTGAAAAAGAAATATGACTTCATATGTTCAAAAAGTGGGTGTAAAATGTGGCTTTATCTTTGCATGCATCACAAAGGGCCAGCCATTGAAAACCAAATCTCTGGCCACGTGAATCAACAGTAGTAGTTGTTTATCTATTTAAAACACCTCGTTTAGCTGGAGGCGTTTTACAAATTATGTTGTTCTAATGCACCACTACCTTGGACAAAACATGGACCTTCAAAGCCAGATGAAAGGCTTCAGTTCTGAGAAATAAAATAAACAGAAGTTCCTAAAAAAACATTGTACAATAATGTGAAATGACCATTATTTGATTGATCTGGGAAATATTGGTGGCTTTGTTTGTTACACTCATTTTTTAATTTATAATGGCTATATAATGTAGGCAGGCCTGAGCCTCATTTAAGCTGAGGTTTGTCCTTCCTGTGGTCATTTAGAAGCAGTGGGAAGGAACGGCGCCTTAATGGTGATCAGCAAGACCAAATCTACATCTGCCAGCCTCCTTTCTTACCACACTGGCTTTGCTCTGTTTAGATTGCAGATACCTACCCTTGCTGTTATCTGCCTTTTGATAAACTCTGCAATGAGAGGAAATGCTTTTGCATCATTTTCTGGAGTCCTGTTTCCTATTTGAGATTTGGGAAATGGCCTGTAGCACTAGGACCCTTGGGAACTTCTTTTTCTGCGTGGAAACTAGATCAGAATAATGAGTACCCTCTGTGCAAATTCAATATTAGTTCTACACCTAAGGTCAAGCAGAAGTTAATGACCATTTTTTACATACAGAAGTCAGTTATGAGACCAACATTACATTTCACACTTTTGTAATTGTAAAATAAAATGCTGGAGTAATTTATGTTAAATTGATTTAAACTACAAAGCATAAATATCATAGCATCCCAGATTAGGGTTTGAGAGAAAATGGCATCATTGTCACTTGTGCAATAGTTCATTCACTGATTTACAAGTACCTTTATTCCATCTTGTGCTGGCTGTGCTTTTTACATACAGAGGTGCTGAACAATGCTGTAAGTCTGTCTCTAGTAATTTTTGCATTTTCTTTGTTTCTTTAATTAGCTGATTTACTCAGCTGATTGCACAGCTGTCTGGGCAACACCCCCCCAGGGGTCTGCCAACTGTTTCAGAGATATGTAATGTACTCAGTGAAGGGAAATCTGTATGATAATTTCCATATATATATGCAGAAATCGTGGGAAGGAATAAGAAAGCTCAAAGGCAATTTTTGTATTGCTAATAAAAGGAAACATGTTAAAGATGAGCTTAAAAAGCTTTCTTTTTTCCGTAATTTCTGGGAAACGATTACTCTTTCATGGTAAATAAGGAACCAATTCCCAGTTGGAAGGTTTTGTTCCTGGGATTATTGCTCTCTTACAAGCAGCTTTTGGGGATTTCAGAGATACTCAGTGCTTGTCGGTTTCCCTCTTTAGTTTGGAAACAGAACTTGGAAAATGCAGGAACATGCATGAGGACATGGTGTGGTCTAAAATGGTCCCCAAATCCGAGGTTTGCAAAGCATTTACTGGCTGCTCATCTTCTTTTCCATTGCTCAGCACTAGTGCTTTACATAGCCTAGAGGAGCTGGCTTTTAGTTTCCCCAGTGGTGTCAGTATGAGCTATTCATTTTTTTCCACTCTGATAAATTAATAAGCATCAGCAAACATTATAACACTGTCAAGCAGCTCAGAGCTGCCATAGTAACCAACCTCTCTAGAGCTCGCTGTATACCCTCCACAAAGAACAACAAGGGATACCACAAGTTCCATTGTTCAAAATAACAGTAAAGTTTTCAAAAACAATGAAATTAGCTTAGTTATGTGATTAAAAAAAATAAAATGGGGGTTTGTGTTTTTTCTTAAAAGCTTCATGCCAGCAGCTTCCATTGGAAAAAAAACAAAACAAAACCAAAAAAGCTAACAAAAAAAAATCCAGAAGAGAAACAAACATGCCTCTTAAAAAATTTGGAATATAAGAAGAGTGCTAGAAGTTGTGAGCTTCTCAGCAGCTGACGATAAATCAACTGGTGCAGGCTGCTGGCAATTNAAAAAGCTAACAAAAAAAATCCAGAAGAGAAACAAACATGCCTCTTAAAAAATTTGGAATATAAGAAGAGTGCTAGAAGTTGTGAGCTTCTCAGCAGCTGACGATAAATCAACTGGTGCAGGCTGCTGGCAATTCTGGAGCCTTCTCCCAGGGAATATTCTTGCAGATTCCTGAGGTCTTGTTGGTTTGACAGAGACAAAAAATCCCCCACAACAGGCTATAACCATCCAGCAGGGATGAGGCAGTGGAAGTCTGTTGGCTTGTCAAATAAACAAAGTTCTTGTGCTCAGAAATGGGCTCTTTACGTCTTCCAAGGTGGGAATGTGTCTCCTATCTGTAGATGGCATGTAGGTGCCTTTTACTTAGTGGCTAGAAAAAAGAGATTCATATGTGAATTGTGATCACAGAGTACTGAAAGACTGAAATCATACAAAGGGCAGAGTGGTTTGATGTTTTAGGATGTTAGCAGGTTAAAGAACAATACTAAATAATAAATTATCGTCTGCATTTGAAATGAAGGAGCATCACTGAGTGCGTAAGCGATGTAGCCTTAGGGGGGACCGAGCTTTGTATGGCAAGCAGAGCTACCTCTGGAGCAGCTGTGGGGACAGTGAAGCCCCCATGCAGCCTGTGCAGTCCCAGGTGAGGCTGGCAGTGTTTGTGCAGCTGGAATCCCCCATGCTCAGGCTGCTACTGAGGCCATGCCGGAGGGTTTGCAGCGGGCTGAGTGATTTTGGTCTTAGGAGCAGCCTAGGGCAGTGCAGAAGCATGTCTGCTGAAGGTGGTTTAGGGGCTGTTGTGCCCAGAAAGCAGGCAGTCGTGTCCCCAAAGATGGATTTCACAGCAAGCTCAAGGGCTGAAGCTGGAGTTGTGTGACACGAGGGGTCTGGCAACTGCGTTAGCCTGAGAGATCTCCTGTCCCCTGCCTGCGACCTGGGTGCTCTGTTCTCAACCAGGTCATCAAACCCATCCAGGTTAGTAATAATCCTTTGCCAATCCACAAATCCCGAATGCCTTATGGTAGCGCAGAGGGGAGCAGTCAGCACAGGGGGTGTGGGACAGCCAGCAGTGATGGGGAGCTAAACTGGTTTCCTGGGATGGCCATGTGGCTGCCATTCCAGAGGCGAGCTGCTTAGAGATGGGCAGATGTCCTTACCTGTTGTTCGGCAGCAAAATGGTTAACTGTGATGACAGTCCTTTCTTAAGCATTTAAATAATTAGCTTTCACAGTTAACACCCTATTAAGCCAAAGGGAGGAAGTTCACACCTCTCCTGGTGTTATTGTTCCAGTCTGGCTGGCTGCAGCAGCAGAATGACGCTAGTGCCTTGGTTTGTGTTGGGAAGGTTATCTTTGCAGCCAGAAGGGGTAGAAAGAAGAAATTTCATTTATAGAGAAGGAAGAAAGCACAATAAAGCAAAGCCTCTGGGAAGATTACAACGCTGTGGGTTCCAGGAGTTGCTTTGTGTGGATTTTTTTAAACTGTCCTTCCCACTTTCAGTTGGGCAAATGATTCTGCTATATCGAACAAGACTAAGTATTGAAATGAAATAATGTGACCGTATTATTATGTGTCACTTTGTGTGACTTTTAAAAGTCTTACTCATCAAATGTAATTAATGTAATTAATTTACCTTCAAGTTTGTGGCACAAAGAAGAGTGTGTCGTGGAGGCACTGCTCTGCGGGTAACCTTGGCAGATTCCATAGGCAGGAGAAGATCTGTAGTGCTGCTGGTGTCACCCTCACTGGATGCCAGCCTGTCTAGCTAAGGTGGGCCCTTTAGCATGTGTGTAATGCTCCATGCTGCTGGGAAAGACAAATCCTTTCCAATGATTAAATCTACGCTAAACTTTGTGGCACGGCTGTAAAAGCAGGGGGGAGCACGGTTGGTTGGTTCCGGTGTGAGCAATGGTTGCGTTCCCTTTCCTTTCACGCCCCTGTGTGAGGGCTGATTCTGCTGAGGTAGCAGGTACAAAATGATTTACTTTGGTTTCTTATTTCTTCATTATTTTTTTCTGCTGATTTAATGGTCTGAAATGGAATTACTAAAGGACAAGCCTCTCCCTCACAAGAGTTCTCTGTTCTAACATTAGTTTACAGAAGAATCTGCTAGCAGAATCTCAGCTCTGGTCTGTGGAGGCACAAGGAACTCAAATCAGATGATGGCCCTTATGATCCTTAAGTGACTATAAAACATCAGTGTCCTGAATTCCCTAGACTAATTTGCAAATGGACATATTTGAACTGCACATTAGCAAGCTAATGCTCATTTGACATCTTTTTCTTTCCTTCATGGTGACCTTTCCTCCAAGGAAGGAGAAATGCTGGTAGAAAAGGGAATTGGTCACTCTACATTTGTTTGTATTTTTTTCCTGTCTTCGGTCCCAAGCCTGAACCCAAACATAACATTAAATAGACACATATAGATCAGGGTAAGTCACCTTTGCCTTTCCCTGTTATTGCTGCTTTGGAAAACATGCTGGGATATTTGTATCAGGGAGCAAAGCTGGATTTATGGTGGTGGAGAAGGAAACATTTGGCTCAGCTCCAAAGTTCACAACTTCTTCTGTACGTGCAGTTCCAGAATCAGCACTTGCCTGGGAAATACTTTCCCATCCCACCCTAAGCTTCCACTCACTTTTCCTATCATTAAATTGGCAATGTCAAACCTTTTTTATTAAAAAATAAATAGCCAGCTAACAGTAAGTAGGAAATTATCCTTGAATTCTTATATTTTGCCACAGAACTTGTATTGCATGCACAATAACCCATGAGGGCAGTGCCTGGGCCAGTTCAAGGGGTGTCTATGAGCTGTTATGGTGTCTAAAAATACTGAAATCAATTTCTAAATATACCACAACATTTAAAGAAATATTTTAAGAAATATGTGGGGTTTTTCTGTTTTGTAGACAAAACACATAGTAACCTTTTCCTACAGAAACCAAGAAAATATAATTAAGGGTTGTTGCTTGTCTGTGTGGCCACTTCAGCCTTCAAGGGACCTAGTTCTTGTGATGGGAAAAAAGTATGCGACGGTGTGATTCCTTGAGTGTTACTCCCTGGGCGTAGTTAAATGGTTCAGTTGTGGCTGGTTCTTGTGGGTTTGGGTAAGAGGCAGGGAGGACAAAAAAGTCAAGCTTGTGATGGAAATTTCATGAAAAAGAGGCCAAATGCTCATGCTCTCCCAAGAGAGCTCTAAGAACGTCAGTGTGAGGTCTGGGACTTTTTTTTCCTTTAAGAAAATATTTACTGCTTCTTTTCTACATTCCTTACACAGTCTAAACAACATTGAAGCCAAGGAGAGCTGGGTTTGGATGATAAACTTATTCAGGTTTTTTTAGAGTTGAATTGTGAAATTGCTGATAAAAAAACTTTGTCTTTTTTTTTTTTTCGAGCCATTCACTTAGAGTACACTTAAGCTGAGGCAGTTTTCTCATCAGCTTTAAAATTGCTCATGTTAAAGTCGTTCAACACCCAAAGATACCTGTATTCATTGGAGGTTGTGGACATGTACCCTCTTTCTCTTTCCCTTTGTGCTAGGTTAGAGATCTTGCTGCCCTGGGTTCTGGGTGTTTGCTGCTTGTCACTGTCTCCCTGGTCAGCCAGGTCAGCCAAGGTGCTGCTCCTCGAATGTTCACTTTGGTTGGAGATGCTCTGGGGTGTTTGCCCTGGCACTGGGCAGGGAAGGGGACACTTGTAACCGAGGCCTGTGACAAGGAGCCAGTTGGCAGGCACTAACTTTTTCCCCTGGCACAGCTGTTTGTGGAGCTCCCATCTGCTCAGGACTGTTGGAAAAGCTGGCTGGATCAATGTAAATCACTTAAACCTGGACGTGTGATCTTGTTACTAGCAAGGTGCTACTCCTTTAAATGCCGTGATTAATACCCAGAGTCTGGGGGGGCATATTTTGCCCATGAGTGCCTACAGCAAATTGATTTTAGAAGAAATCAGAAAATTGAAAGGAGAATTGGGGAAACGTTATCCTAACTCAGACTTAGCAATTTGAGAAATTGCTCAAATGACAGATTTTTAGCATTTGTTAATGCCTTCTGGCATTGCACATTCCAGTCTCCTGCAGGTTGTTCTGTAGTGCTCAACAAATAGATGTCCTGAATGCTCTGTGTCTCCCTCAGTGGCAGTGGGTAGAACAGGGCCATGCATGTCTGGGACTGTGCGAGAGGACGAGGCAGCTCCTGGGGAGGAAGGCTGGGAGATGGGTTAGTGGGAAGGCACTGCACAGAGCCCCCAGCCTGGCTGGGTGGAGTAGGTTGCCTGTAGAAATGCTGCCCTGCACTAGAACAGCAGGGCCACACATGGCTGTTCAGGCCATCCCTCTCGGTTCCGGGTCATTGTGCTGTTCTTTTCCAGGCCGGGGCAGAGATATGCCACAATGTCCCAAGAGTGTTTTAGTTTTGCCTAGCTTTAAATACTGCTGGGATCTAATGCCCTTTATACATGCTGTCTGTTTCAGCTCTAGTCTGACCCTCTGTTTTCAGTATTCACCTTGAATTTCAGAGATTCGCAGGTAAAGTGATGCCTGCAAACCCAGTGGTGGAGATTTATATCAGAGCTCTGTTTTCCTTTGATAATGGATTTAAAAAGATCCCAGAATGGAATAAAGTGTATTGACAGAATGACTTATTTCCCCTTTTGTAATTACATTTTTATTTCCTTTTTTTTTTTTTTTTTGATAGCATAACTGTGGGGGAAGAAACAAAATTATATCCTATATGGCATAGCAATATCAGCAGCAATCCTGCTGTAAGAAAAAATAAATCCATACAATTTATTTTAGAGGTCAAGAACAGTCCAAACTTACTTTTCTTTTACGTTGCTAGATGCTGCCTGAATGCCTGAGGTGTCCTTTCATGAGAGGTTTCTTGTTTCTTTACCTGGATAAACTGCTAGCTCTGATTTTGACCCTTCTGGGGATTACAAGTTCAGTACAAAACTTTAAAGTCTAGCAAAACTTGCTGGTGTTAAGCGATTTAAGTGATGTTAATTGAGTGAGGTTGCTGGTTTCTTCTATCGTGCCAGCAGCAAGGAACTTTCAAACATCTCCTGCTACCATTTATTTCTGGAGATGACTTTCATGGTTAGTGGTGATGTTTGTTAAGATTCATATCACTTTGCTTACAAAGAATTTTCCAAGTTTGAGGTGAGGGATAAATCTGTTTATTTTGTTTAGTCTGAACTGACTTTCTGCAATATAATGGCACAAGAGGGAGACCTTATTTTTTTAATTGCTTACGAGTCATGATATCTTGTTACAATGTATGGAAAAGTGGAGTTTCCTTAAATGTCATTGTTTTATCAGGACTGACAGTAGCATAACTATAACTATTTCGTACTGGATTTTACTGCCTGGGAAAAATAAAGTATACTGTATTTGGCATTTTTCTAAACCCAATAAGGTGTACCTTACAGGATCTGTCCAAAACCACTCCAGGAGTTAACTAGAATGCTAAAGTTTAAACATTCCTTGAATGGTCATCCTATTTGATCTAAAGTGGGCCACACCACTTTGCTGCTTTTTGTGATTTAAACCTGCCTGCTTCCAATATATTCCTCTTTCTTATTTTAGCAATTCATCAAAATGAAGAAAACAGCAGTCAGGAAATAAGGGGACTAGAAGAGCTCAAGGATACCTCTGATGCACAGGTAAATGTGTAAGATTAATGGAGTCTTGGAAATGTTTTCAGATCTACAAGCTGAAGAACTGCTTTCAATAGCTCTGGGAAAAGGATTTTCCTCGATGCTCTGTGCAGGGAGCATGTAGGAGGGACAAAGTCTGCTGGATCCCATCTTATGTGACTATTTAGAATAAGATTGATGATTACTCTGGGAATTAATCCCATGATGTTGCAATTGGACAGCATTCTTCAGCTATCTTTCTGCTCCTTTTAGATAATACACGTATCGTATACCAGATGTGAAAGTAAAATGAGATGTGTTTCAGGAGGCAAGGGTATATGACATTTTGATTGAACTTTAATCACTGTAAGTAGACATGCAATGAAATAGGGATACTTATTAGTCACTCAAGTGCAGGCAACAGCCTTCTCCTTTCTTTCCCTAACTGCCCTCATTTGCAACCAAAGCACACTTGATATTGCTCAGAAGAAACTAAACTACCTTTTAGAGTATTTTATTGTGGAATTGCTTACCCTTTTTAATTCTGTGAATCTTTTTTGATTAATCTGCAACTCATTCAATCATTCTGTTCATGCGTTCAAGCTGTGCAAGTGTAACTGTATTGCTCATTGTACTGGTACTGATTATTGCTTTTAATTTAAAATTGATTTTTCCCAGTCTTGACTGTTTTTTTCTCCTTCTATTCCTCTCGCAAATATTATGTTCCTCACCAGTTGCCACCTTTTCTCCTTCCACTATATGCAGCTTGCAGTTCCTGTCTCTGATTTATCTCCCTAACATCTTGCCAAACTGAAAAGTCGTGTGCAAGAAGGACAGGATTTATGCTGATGTCTGTGAGCAAGCCTGGCTGAAAGGGCCCAAGCCATGCAGCCAAGAGTGCATTACAGAGATATAGAAAGGACCCAGAGGGAAATGGTGACCTCACTGCACAAAAAAATCTGTCTTTCTGGTTTTTTGTTGGATTTTTGTGGGGGGAGGGGGGGAGGAAAGGAGAAGGATTTAGTGTGTACCCAGTTCTACTTAGTTGCTGTAGTTATGACAGATTTTTGAAAATGTTTGTTCTCATTTGTGACATAGACAATATATGCCAGCTAGTAAGATTACCTGGACTAATTATAAAAGCCCATAAAAATTTATTATTGACACATTGATTCACCCAGATTTTAATTGACTGGAAGCCAGCTTCTAAAATTTGAAAGAATCTGAAACACACTTAAAATGATACAATTACTAAATGAGCAGTTAACGAAAGCATTCATGTGCTCTGCTGGGAGGAGAGCAGGGGTGATATCAAAGCAGTGGTTGCTCCAGTTTGTTAGCACCATAAAAATGACATCCAGTGAAGGCCAAATACAGTTTGTTTTAAAGGAGTGAATGACTTTTTTTCACTTCAGTGGGACTGTACATGTGACTGGAGCAGAGCAAAGGGTCCTGTATTTTGGGGCAGTGGCATGTGGTTTTAAGTTTTCAGGTTGATCAAAGGTGAAGCTGGTAATAAATTATGGTTTTTTTACCAGCTACAGAAAGAGACAGAGGTATAGTGAAAGAAAACCAAACCACCACAAACCTTCTGTTAATAGAATTGAAGGGTGTGGTGCCTGCTCTAAACACTGCTCTCTGGGACAGAGGCTTGATTTACATCGGAGTTAATTCACAAAAGTGGCAGAAGTGTGGAAAAAAATTGGCAAGGGGATTTTCAAAAGCAAACATGCTGTAAACAATGTAAATTATGTAAATAAAAGATCCCATCTTGTCTGCCTAGGGATGTGTTAATTCACCTCTGTGTCATTGCTAGGTTGCTCATTTATGACCTCTGCAGAGGGAATATTTTCCAATGGATATGTTGAAACAGAAAGTGTGTTGTCAGCATCTTCCCTTTTCCAACCTCAGTAGTGACTAATTTGCTTTCATTCCCATTAAACTTTAAAAAATTTCATTTCAAATATTACGTAAACACATTTAATTATAGTAATTTTGGGCCATGAATGGTAGTAAAGCCTTACTATAAAGTACATTCTTTTATCATTCATTAAGGTAAAGCCAGTTAAATTATGCAACTTTGTGATTTTCACCTTCATATAAGTTAGTAATTTTATCTGGTTTGGTCTACATGAATTACAGGTCTAAGCACCAACAAGGGTTTTGGGGGATGTGTGCCTGCACAAAATGAAAATCAAAATTGCTCTTTGCAAGTAGGATGACTTTTGTCTAACAGCTTCCAAAATATTGTCTGAAAATTAAATTTATATTGAAAAGTGAAAATGACCGGTAATTGGAGACTGTCAACATCTTCCTAACCAGGTTTTAGAAGCTGTCATCAATTAATCATTTAATTGGCCTGGATGTTTTCTTACAAGTATTTAGCAGACAGATTTGTAGTGGAAAGTCAGCATAAGTGTGGAAACCAGAACTAAAAGTAAAGGATAAATAGTTTTTTCCTTAATTATGAAAAAACATGTTTAGCCTTTTGTGTTTCAAGTACATTCTTTACTCCCAGAACCAAACATATATAATTAATTTAACAATACCTTAGCCCTCCCAGAAATTTTTTATCCTCTGGAAACCCAATTAAATAAATATTTTTTTCCATGTTCTCTGCTAATCTTTATATTAAAGAACTGTGATGGGAGGAGGGGATGTGTTAAAATGTGGTATTTCTACTTGGTGGTTATTTGAAACAGGACAGTGTGATTCTTCAATGAGATTGCCGGTTTGAATACAGACCATATTTGCAGCTTGGCTAGGGGGCTTGTTGGTCCTCTGGGGTGCTCATCCCTGTGGAAGGCAGCAACACGCTCTGTGTGAGCACAGGCGGAGGGCAAGTGGTGAAAGAGAGCGAGACCCAACGTTCAGAACCTTGTCTTTCTCTAGGATGTTTGTTTTGAACATACTGAAGCCAACTCTTGCTCCAAAACTGAAGCCCTCCTTCCTCTTCTTAATATAAGTGGTTTTAACCATTGGACTTTGCTTCACACTGTGAAGATCAATAAATATTTGTTCTGCAGGGGCTCGTAACCATCTCTGCCACTCATAGGTCATGGTCTGCCTTCTCTGGACACATGTCCTGGTTCTGGCCAGGACACAGTTCATTTTTGTAATAGCCAGGACCCAGAGGTTATTCTATACCACCTCACATCATTGGTGAGAGCAGGGGAAGGGATTCTCTTCCAGGTTGGGATATTGTGGAGGAGGGAGTGGTTGGGTATTGTCTGTTATTGAGGGGTTCCATGTGAATCATTCCTTCCTTGTACCCTCTGTCGTTACTATTGTTGCTGTTACTGTTTGTTTCCATATCTCATTGCTGGTTTCAGTAAATTGTTCTTATCTCAACCTGTGGTCTTTACCTTTTGTGCCTCCAATTCTCCTCTCCAGTTACCTGCAGGAGGTGGGGGACAGGAGAGGGGAGGGAGCAACTGGCACCTCATTTAGTCGCAGTGGGAGCACTAAATTGGGGGCTGCCATTCCTAAACCATGACAGCACAACACGAAGGTGCAAAAAGTGCCTCCACAGTACTAAGATCCCAGATCCAGAAAGACTCCAAATCTTTATCATCCCGAAGTCCTAGTAGGCGATAACACTTTGAAGTTGTCCTTAGCCTACATTACACTGATGTAATACTCTGCTAGAAGCATCCTGCAGCCACGACATAAGCAGGTTTGGTTTAGCTGATGCCCCCAAGTCATCAAAGTGTTGGAAGTGCAGACTCCCAAGTCTTAGGTTCCCTGTGTAAATTACTGGAGAAAAAGGGGAACATTAGGAAACAACTGATCTGACCATTTTAAAATGTCTCTGTAGACCAAAAAAACTCTCTTCCTAAATACCCCCTTTTCTCTATTGATTAAACAAGTCTGGACAACTAGTTCACTGTCTTCTTCCACATTTGATAAAATCACTCTTACTGCTGATGTGCAGGGGATAAGAGTGACAGAACTGGTTTATAAACAAGTGTCTTTGATTTAGAAGATAAGGCACTGAACTCATAGACTATGTAAGGAATTTGAGATTAGGCAATGCAATTCCTTATTTTCTCGAAGGGTTTCTGACCTTCAAACCAGTGGTTCCTTATGTGGGAAAGCTGTGTTCCTCAGGAGGCTGGGCTCAGGAGGGGCACAGGACATGCAAGGCACAGGCTGTATCTGAAATCCTTTACTTCATCAGAGCAGAAGTGTCTGATGTGAGCTTGTGAGGAGATGTCTTCATCCTGACTGTGAGAATGTAGGCATGTACAAATTACTTTTGATGAGTTGGGTAAAGATGACTCTGGACTTGGTTTTGGAGCCTATTTTTTTTCCATCAGCATTAAAGCTCTTATTCATAAAGTGGATTTGTTTTCTTCTTCAGCTGAAGAAATATTAACCCCCCACTTCTCTCCTCCTTGGAGAAACTAGCAGACTGTAGGATGATTTGTGTGGGCATTCTCACACCTTCATCTGTCACAGACAGGAATTTCTCAAGGCCAAAGGATTGGAGCCTGCAGGGTGTGTGTCAGGGCATCCCTAGGTTTTGGGCCTGACTCACAAGATGTGTTGTGAATTTTGGAGTAGGTAGTGATTCATTTAAACTCAAGGTGATCAGCAGAAAGAAAATGGTGAAGGAAGTGGGGGGGAAATGTTTATTTGCAGATTGCCTTTGAAGTCAGATAGCCATATCATAGCTATGCCACATGATGGGCCCTCCAAGGCATATGCTGTTCCCATCAGGAAGCATCTGGGCTAATGAAAGCTGCGTGGTATCATCGCCCCACGTCTCAGTTATGCAGAGGCTGTATCCATAACCAAACCCTGGGCAGTGATATTGGCCACTGGCTTTGCAGGGAGCAATTTAGCCCATATCAGCTAACTTTGTGATGAGTCTCTACTGTGCCTGTGTGCAAGCATGAATCCATCTTTTTTATATGTCTATCTGACATTTTTCGAAAACAACCAGTGCTGAATGTTGTGACAAAACACTATCAGAATAGCTTGAATAACTGAGAGAATATTAGCCAAAAAAATAGTTCTAACATAGCTTTTAAAGCAAATATCATTTCCTCCCCTAAACAAAATCAAGAGATACAGTTTTGTTATTTACAGAATAAATAAATGTGGCACAACTGTCTTTTAACTCTTGAGTCTTGCATATGTGAGAAATGGTTGGAGTGGGAGCAGAGGGAGTTGTAGCCTGTTATTTTTAGGAGTGCCTTGTGTTGCACTTCATTCTTTTTCCAGGGCTGTTCCTGGCTAACTTTCCCATGAGTTTTTAACCTCTTGCTCCTATTCTCTTATGTAACAGGAAACAGGCTGACAGGAACAAATAAAACACAGCATATCTGATAGTTGCACTCAGAGGAGCGGTTGATTTAGTTAGCCCTGCCTTCTTTCCTCCAGAGTAGATGCATTTGGAGATTCAGATGTGCCTCTGTTCCTCTCCAGTTGTTTCCCGGGAAGCAGTGACTTGTTTGTGCTCAGCAAGTGGCACCGAAGTACCGCAAATATGAGAAAACAGATGCATTTCTTTTAAGGTTGAAATTTGTGGCAGTGTCATGTCCTGGGATTGTGGATTTAAGTATCTGTTTGCTCTTTCTCCCACCCTTAAGGCAGGAGTTCTATGCAAGCTTCAGGGAAGAGATGACATCGGACGGATTGAGCTGGTCCAAAAGCTGGCGAGAGAGAACTGCCAGTTTTTGCAGGCGGATAGAAAAGCACTGGAGAAGGCAGAACAAGTAAGACATTTCTTGTTTGGGTTTTTTGTTTCTTTCTGGTAGGGGAGGGAGATTTAGGTCACAAAACTGAAATAGCAAAGCTGATGGTCAGAATCCAGGGCACACATTAGTCATGGAGCTGTAGCTGCTCTCCTCTGGCATTTACATTTCTCTAAAGCGCGTTCAGGTCAATAATTGTCAACACACTTAAATTATTATGTTGTCATTAACTGTCAGTTGCTATTATTAATATCTTATATACACAGGATATAGCAGATGATTTCAGGATGCTTTTTACCAAATTGTTGGGTTCTACTGGGTATTTAAATAATGTATAAGGCATATGAGTGCTTCAAGTACTTACTCTAAATTATCTTAAAATTACTTCACTGTGGGTATATTTGGATGCAATTATTGGCCGAAACTTTTCAGCATGAATTAAAAAGAATGGTCTGTATAGGGAATTCAGCAGTTTGTGGTTTTTTCTTTCAAATTGTGTTTTCAATCAAAAGTTACACTGAAGAAAGCAGCATTCTGTTCAATGCTTCTGAAAGCACTTATTCAAATGTTAATAACTGGATTGAAAAGACACTGCAACTTGACTGCTCTGCTTATAGGACAACGTCTCCTAATTTTGTTCTAATGAAGGATTCTGTTCTGATTGCATATTCACCTAAAGGTGCAGAGGATAATAACTGCAAGAAACAATAAAAATCCCACCTAGTCCCCATGTCTCTTGCTATTATGTATATGTAATTTATTCCATTTTTGGCTCACTGGACAGTAGAAAAAAGACGTGTGCTTTAGAAAAGAAATACTTTTCAGCTCATCTGCAAGTTCATTCCTACTGGAATAAGGAAAAGAGAATGATGAAATCTTATTTGAGAGCTTCATGCTGTTCTGCTCAGTAGTGTAGAGGGTCTGGTCTGTTGTAGTTAGATGTGTAATTGTATCAGTAGGTGTGCAGAAGGGAGGAGGGCAATTAGCCAGGCTAATTCCCCAAGATTAAATTGTTTCTCAGCTGACCTGCTAGTAATGGACATCTGTGAGAATTTCTATATATCTTTAAACTGTATCCACAAAGCACAATTAAAAGTTTAGGTGCTCAAGCAAAGAAGATTTTAAACCAGGGCAGATTTTTATTGTGTTTCAGGATTTGGAAACAAGATTACAGATATGTGGGCATAGATGAGAGGGGACTGTTGGGACTGATACTCAAAAAATTCAGTGGATATTTTTGCTGCTACTTTGGTAGCAGCAAAATGGTCATTGCAAAGGGTGCTGTGAAGGCAGCTGCAGCTCTGTAGCTGCACAGATTACAGTACAGTTCCAAAAATGGAAAGGAAAGAAGCACTCAGCTTTTCTTCTCCTTTTGAAAAGTATGGTACTTAGCAGTTGCTGCTATTTAGGAGATGAGTGACTTCAGTTTAGCAGGAGCTCAAGCAATTTTCTCATGCCCATTCTGAGCAGTATAACACAGCAATTACAGCTCTCAGACAAGGATATGCCTTTAGACCTTTAGGATGTGCTTTTAGAAGTGACAGCAAAGAGAAATGTCTCCTGAGAGACTGCAGAAGCCCAGGTCATTCCTCATGTGCCCTTTATTTCTGGGTGGGGAATGTCTCACAGCTAGCGCTGGCAATAATAAATCATGGTGTGCTTCTTGCCCCTGTTCTGCCCTTTGCTGGTTGTTGTAGGGTGGGTCCAGGCAGCCCATGCCCATGGACCTAAGGGAGACCTACAGTCCTCGTTGTGGGTGTGTCTGGTAAGCCCCCAGCTGGACCACTGCCTTCATTAGGAATGCTCACCAAGCAGGTGTACTGAACATGGGCAAGGTCTGGGGTAGCTTCTCAGTTTAGCTGACTCAGGTAACTAGCTTTCAGTGGAAAAAATGCACACATTGCCGTGGCAGGGCAGTGGGTTGCATGTGTTCAGGAAGCTGTGAGCTTCCATCCCTTCCTCTCCCTCCCTTCCTCCCGTGCGGTCTGAGAGCTGATCCGCTGCACGTGCAGGTGACAGGGTTTGACTGGCTGGGCAGGGTTCACTGCTCCAGGCAGATATCCCCCCTCTTCTCCAAGGAGAAAAGCAGCAGGCTGAATTGTAGTGAGTGCTGCATGGATCCAGGATTTCAGACCTTCCCATCTCATCCTGCTGCTGCAAAAGTGATGGCAGATTCATTGGCACTGGCTTACTATCAGTCCCTTGGACTCACTGTGAATGTCAGGGGAACAACATGTTCAGGGTGTGGTATCCTTATTATGTGCAACATGCCCATCTGGGGGTTTTTTGTTATTTTTAAAAGCATAGCTTATTTTACACTTCTTAGTAACACAGGGTGATGGGCACTCAGTGCAGGAGTAAAATGGAGATGCTCTGTGCATTTTCCACAGGACCCTCATTTCTCAGCAAGTATCCCTGCACTAAAGCTTTCACCAGCTTTCCCTCCTGGGGAGCTCAAACTGGGCTTTCTTGGATGATCTGCCTTCCTCAAAGGAATGGCATGCAGTTTGTAAATGAGACGCCTGAACACCCTGCCAGGCTGTTCTCCCTGCCCTTGGAGAGCCTGCTATCCAGGCTGGCCTCCTGGCAGCCCAACTCAAAGCAGAAATGCTGCTGGCTTGCAGGGCTATGTGTTTCTGTCAGCCTGGGCCAGTGTCAGTGTTAAAAGCTGGGGGCTTTATACCCTGCCTGGAAGTTAAGCTGCTCTTTCCAGGATGGCCAGTGGGAAATTTTGCCTGAAGCAGATTTCTCCTCTAGTTTGTTCTCCTCTAGGAATATGAAAAAAACCCCAACTTGAACATGGGATTAGAATTGTGCATATGCATAATTCCTCTCTGCCTGTACTGTGTCCCAGGCATGTGATGGGAAATGGAGTTGTGGCTCCTCTGGGTGCTATACCCACTATGTTTCTAAAGCAGGTCTCTTCAGATCAGTACAGCCTCACATGGGTTTCCAGCATTAATAGCAAATATAAATGTATTATAATTGAGCTTTGATGATTCTTGTACTTTCCTGTGAAGAAGAAAGGGTTCTCAGCCTAACTGAAGAATTTGGTATTGATTTGGTACCCCCAATAACTCTTTGCAGTACAGTGAATGAGGTGTGGCGTGGGATAGAGAGCTAGACTGGATGACTAGGAGGACTGGTAAACTCTCCTGTCAGTCAAATAAATAGTCACCATCTTCATCTCTGTTTGAGGACAGAAGTTAATGGTTCACTTAAAGAAGATAGATGACAGATGTGGATGCACAAGAGGTTTTCAAGCAGATGAAGTACCTAAAGGTATTCTTTAAGGTGTGGTGTTGGAGGTCTCTGGTCCACAAGGAACAGGTGAAGCATGGATTGGTTTGGGTTCCTAGTTCAGGAGATGAAATATATTTTTTTCTCAGAAAAAGCAGATGGTCTGGAAGAGGGAAAATACGTGACAGCTGGCTGGCTCACTGGAGAAAAGTTTCGTTTGGAGCTGAAGTGGGTGGGAAAAGGGATTCCTTTAGTCTGGCTGTGTTCTGGAGGCTGTAAAATTGGGGTATATATATATATATCTATCTAAGATGATTTGTATGAAATCAGAAAGTCCATACTGCTTTTTTTTTCCAGTTTTCTGGCATGCTATCATTTCTTTTCACATTTATGGTCTGAATGAAAAAAGAGCTTTGAACAACTCTCATAATTTAAAAGCTTCTGTGCCCAGTCTCTGTTATATATGAGCTGCTTAATTGATTTTGACACTGGAAGCTGACAGTGACCAGGTTAGATTGGTATATTGGAACTGATGTTCCTTGGTAGCACACAGTGCCAACTTCTCTGGTGAATACAGTGTTTGCAAAGTGCTCTAACCGTAGTGGTGCTCACAGACTTGTAGAGAAAAACAAAAACTAAATTACAGTGATTTTTTTCTCCCCACTACCACTTGCTAATGTGTTAGAATAAGGTGCTTAATTTAGGCACTGAACCTACTGTATGTGTTAGGTTTCCTAAAACTTCAGCTTTGCTAATGAGTAGAAAGTAAATAGTACTAAATAAGCTTCTAAGTAGGCAGATAAGCTTCTTCTCTGTGCTTTTGCATTCCTACAATGTATTGATAAGTAAATAAAGTAAAATGTTTGTCTAAAATACACAGAAATTATTTTAGTATCAAATACGGGGTAGAGTAAAAAAAACTATGCAAGCTTGCAGTTCTAATTTTATCATTACACGCAAATCATACTCGTAAGCCCAGGGAAATGTGAAACTGGATATTTGTATTTTTATGTAATTTAAATATTTCATTTCCTTAAAAAAATTACTTTGACAGAAAAAAGATGAAAAATCTGTATTGAAATATTCAGCTACAGAGCGAGCCTGCTTTTTGGAGAGGTTTGCTTATTATTAGCATTAATTATAATATAGAAAGCAAGCTGTGTATGTAAAGCCATTTGAAATAATTTATCGTAGTTTTTTCCTCCAGGATACATTTGGGATGCATTCGAGACATATTTGCACTAAACCATAGTTTTTGAAATTTCTTTTAGTCAACTACAACTCAGTTAAATAATGCCTTTGTAACAGATGTGAAAATGTGTTGTACAGTATTTCCAGTTAATATTTCAATGAAGTGTTGCTCCCATTAAGAAAATCATGTCTGTTTGTAGTATCATAGTAAAATTGTAAAAGGGCTTTTTACCTCAGTAAGTGGGGAGAATATTCTTCAGATTACAGTATCATTTTCATAGTCAGATCCACTGAATAAGACGCTCACAAACTGACAATAGTGTTCAAAGGAGGCTCTTCCAGTACTTCCCTGCGTCAGTAGGAAGGGGAACATTTCCTAAATCCACCCTGTAATCCCTTTACAGATTAATCTATATATTAATTAGAATTACGTACTGTTTAAAGGTATATAAGTACATACAGCTTGAGTGTATTGATTCAGTGACTTAGTTCAAGATGAAGGGATATATTATATGAGGCAGGTATGTTTTAAGAAGGAAAACAGATACTGAAGAACAGTTCTGTTAATTTGCTGGGTACTAACTTTTGTAATTGGTGGTCTCATTAGGAAGACATGATTTGCTCATTGAAGCAGGTTAGTGGTTGAGCTGAAGCTGTTAAAATGCTCACGACAGAAGATTAACGATTTAGAGCCTTGGGTTGTATGGATTACTCACGACCAAGGAATTCCTTAAGGAAATTCCAGCCGTGACACACCAGGGGTTTTTAGGGTGCCCAGCTGGACGCCTGCAAGGAGACAAGAATGAATGTCAGGACATGTCCAGAGCTGCAGCTTTTGTTAGCTTGACAAAGCTGTGGCATTGTGCTGACGTGCTGTTGGATTGATGGTCAGTAATCAGGGCTCCGATGGAAAAATATCCTTTAAAATACTTACATCAAATGACGTCTGAATACAGTCAGTGACTGAAATATGTGCATTGCTTTCTAAAAACATGATCACTTTTGTTGTATCTGCTCTGTTTGGGACAGATCTATTGGGTAGCTTGGGAGCAGGTTTACTACTTTTCACTCTTGGCAGCTGCTCTACATCTTGCAGAGCTGCAGGTCAAATGGTCATAACAACTATAGCACAGTTTTGCAAAAACTTTCATGGCTTGTATAGCTATGAAGTGCTGTAGATGTCTAAAGTCATTTAAACAGAATGGACTTGGCATGTCAGCACAGGAGTTTGCTATTTCTCTTTATACCTCTCAGACCTGCCAGCATCAGCAGAGAGAGCTGTACCAGGGTAAGATGATAGTTTGCAAATTTAGTCTTCAATTACAAGCCAAGAAAAAAAATGAATCGATCAATGAGGTTGTCAGTTGATACCTCCTTGTTGAGTAAGAGTAAGTAATTAAGAGTTAGGTACATGTTTGCTGTGGAGGTAACCTGAAGTTCAAGTCTCTGGTCTGAATCAGGGGAAACAGGGAGTGGAATCTAGTTCTATCATGTTCTGAAGAGAATGTCCTTTTCCAGATAGTCGATTTTTCATCTGCTGGAATGAATGCATAGCCCCAGGTGATCACCTGTTCTTCATAAGCCAACCTCTTTATGTTCTGAGAAGAAAAGACTTCTGCAGGTCCTAAGATTTTTTTTTTCTAGTACAGAACAGGCACAGGCATCTTTTTGAAATGGAAAAAGTTTGCCAGAGATAAAGATCCTCCTGCTCAGATGTAGGACTGAGATAATTTGCATGCTAGGAAAAGCTTTGTTTCAGTCTTTTGCAGCGCTTTTAAAAATAATAATAGAATTATTTTTATTTGCTGCATACTTTTAAGAGGACTTGCCATTCCTTTTGTTGAGTCTTCTTAATGTGGCCAGAGTTTTGGAGGAGAATGTCCTCTTGCCAGGAGTGCAAAATAGTGGTGAAATTATGGGATCCTTCCCCTTGTAAAAAAAAGCACTAGAGTGATTCTTGTGCTCCCACAATATGTTGTGAGCACAGCATAGGAACACATTGAGTGGAAACCTCACTATTTTTCTTGAAGTCAAGTTACATATTCCCAAAATACTTTCTTTCCTCCAGATGCTCATCATGGTGCTTAAAAGAAAAGAAAGCCTATTTTTCTCCTCTTTGATTTATTCTGTAACATTATACGACTTTGTATAGAAGGAAATTCCTCATACACATTTTGCATGCTGGGCTTTCTTTAGAGTGGAATGGTGACTCATTCTTGTGTGGGACAATAATTTAGCTCCTGTGCTGAAAGGGGTAAAAAGGGCATATGGTATTTAGCAGGCTAAAACCTGGGAGCCAGAACTTTGAATTTTTATTTTTGACTCCGTTGGTTATTTAATAAATAAGCTTCTTCAAATCTCTTCACTTTTCTGCACCTTTGTTTACCTAGGTATAAAATGAGGTCTTAAACATGTGGGACCTTGAAGGGTGCCATAAAACCCATAGTGGTTAATGAATGTTGAGGAATTGCCTTGGGATCCTTGAGACGTGGTTCAGGGATCCCAAGGAAGCTGCAAGTGGGTTGAAATGTTGACAGACAGGGGGATCTTTTTTTAAATCCCTGAGCATAGCTGAGGTGAGGCCAAACAGTTGCAGTCACTATGCAGCCTCTGGATCCTCAGGCACTGCTTCAGGGGCTGTGCTGCCCCAAACGCTTGTCCCCAGCCCTGGGCTGGCCCATGTGGTGCTGCTTTGTGGAGACACATGGAGAATAATGAAGCTGAGAAATAAAATAAAATACACCTTCCTTGTGGGGTTATTTTCCAACTGGATTGGTTCCCCTCACTTTATGGGGACATGGATATGGGGTGAGAATGAGATATGGTGTCAGGAATGACCTGTGCTGGTGAGAGCTACTCTGCTGCTCCTGGTGAAACACAGCCATCCTCCTTAATTCCCCAAAGCCTTGTGATTTACCCAATCCAAAACTGAACTGGGTCAAATGAAATGTCCTTGCATTTTTTTGGTGGGCAGTATTTTAATCTAGATCCTGTGTTTCACCGAGTGGCTTTGTGAAGGCACACACGCGCAAAGAAGGGGGTGAGTGATGAATGGGGGTCAACATCCAGGAGCAGGGAGAGGACAGGAGTGTTGTTTTTCATGGTCAGCACTACACAGTTCTGGTGGTACCAAGACTGAAAGCATGGTTCCTTGGTCCTGCCCTTGCTCCATTTATCCTCATGAAGATGTAGAGAAACCCTTTGAGAGCTGCAATCTGCAGGTTGTCACTGTCCTCTGCTTCTGTGTTTCTCTCCAGATTTTGAACCACTTACGTTTCTATGCTTATGTTTCTAGGCTGTCCAAAGGCTTACAGAGAATCAATCTTATATTCTCCCTCTGGAGAAGTAGAAATTACCAGCTTATGAATTCAAAGCACTTGCTCTTTTGTTTTCTGACATTAAATTGTTCCTCTCTCTCTGTGATAAATACATTTGATGACATTCTGAATGTTCTTTTCTCCATTTTCCTGATTTATGACATCAATAAATTCCCAGTTATGCTGATAATACAGTGGATGTGTCCTGCCATCTACTTCTGTAAAGTTACTTCTACCTTTTTTCTGGGAACTCCAAATAACAAAGGTGCCTGGATCTCTCTGTCAAGTTGATGCCTTTTCCTGGTCTTAAAATCAAGAATCAAACACGGTTAGAAGAGAAAAAGGGATTTTACCTCAGTATTTATTTTAAGGATCCTTAGGTGCACCACGTCCAGGTGGAATGCACCCCAATGCCCACCTCAATGCACACCCACAATAGATCGGGTATCACATTATAGGTGTTACTAATTAGCATATCTAGCAAAGATTCCCCAGTGAGAGGCTCGAGTGAGCCCCCTCCCCAAGGAACCTTCCCCTGGATGGTTCTATCTTAGTTTACAAAATGTGTTCTGGTGAGGACCTTGGTGTCCGGGGCACTCTGATCCCTAACTACGAAGATTCTAAGATGTTTAGTCTCCTAGCTTGACAAAATAGTCTAATAATGTAGGCTAAAAACACTAAGAATACAGAAGTTATAAAAAGGTATAAAAGGGGTATAAAAGAAAAGGCAAAAATTCATCATGGCGTCAAAGGGAATTTGTTACCTAAATTCAAGAAGATTAAAAAGAAAAGTTTATCATGCTTTGAATATATACCATGCAAACTTAGGTCAGAAATATCAAGCAGTTTCTGAATTTCAGAAGTAATTTTGTCTTTCACCTTTCAGTGGTGCAGAACTTTTAAGCAATTCACAGCTTTACCAGACTTTTCTTTTGGAATTTAAACCAGTCAAGGACATCTTGTTTTGGCTTATAGTCTGGACCTGGCTGAAAAGAAATATCCAAGATAACTGGAAAACTTTTTGATAGGCTAGAAGCTGATGGCTGTCCACCACAGCTTCCTCTTTGGAAGTTTGTTGATTTCTCTAAAGAGAGTCTATGAGGTCTGTGTCAGGACCTCGCTGGAATAAATGCTGACAACATTTGTTGGCATCTGTTCCTGCAGACATGCTCTGGAGACCACCTGGAGCATGCCAGGGTAGAGACAGCCTTTTCCCTATGTTCAGCTGCCTCTCCTGGACCAGAGTCAGGCTATCTGCACTGAGGACTTTTTGGAAAAGTGGCAGCTGTGAAGTGGCTATCTCTGCCTCCATTGTTGGAACCACATACACAGCAGGAATGTAAGGACACTCTGACCTTGTATTTTTTGCAGGCTTCTTTTTTTCCCTGGGATTTATTTATTTTAATCATGAAACCTCCCTAAAATCTCCCCCCAAAACTGTCCTTTTGCTATGGCCATTCTGTCACTCACTGTGCCTCCATTTTAAAGTTTAATTCAGCCCCTGCTGATGTTAATAGATATTTTTTTGATGAGAGTAGGGTATAGCCTGTAGGATCTAATGCTTTTGTCACACTGTAGCCATGGAAGGTGGTGGCATTTTGCAAGATGTGCTTGACACACGGCCACCTGTGGAGAAGGCTGATTTGGTAGCAGTTAATACACCACTTGCATCCATTTTTCTTGGTTCTGTGTGGCAGCTCAAAGAGCAAAGGAGTGAAAACCCAGGCGATTAGTGGTATTTTTGCTGACTATCTGCCTCTAAATCAAAGCAGGTATTCCCCTCTCCTTCCTCGATTAGTGTTCCTACCGCTGTGTGCAGCACCTCCTGTATTCTAATTCACAGCACATGAAAATGAGGTCTCAAGTGCATATGCACGGATTTCATTTTAACTACCCAGTGAAAAGTTTTAATTAGGTGTTTCATGTGGAAACATGAAACAGGGTTTGAAATCAGCAGTGACCTTGCAGCCTTCCTCGAATATATTTTCTGATACCATGTGGCAGGCAGTTCCCAGCTCCTTTTGTCACTGCCTGGAACGTGAGCATCCGAGTGGGGAAGGCTCTGACGTGTGGGAGCGGCAGCAATTGCTGGTTGCAGGAAAAAGTACTTCAGCCTCTTTTGGTGACTGGGAAAACAATAGGATGACCTAACTCAGGAAGAGCATGAATAGTAGCTGGTAATTCCTTTAACAGCTTGCTGAAGATCAAATCTTAGATGGATTTCCAGTCTCTGAACAAGGGTAAGCCCTGAACAGGGGGTGATGCTGAGCTACACAGCCCTGTTTGATCAAGGGAAGGGCCTACAGCTCACATGCCTTTGTTGGCTGCTGAGCGTCAGCTCTGTCCCCTGCCAGCCTGGCTGATGCTGCTTTCTCATTTGAGGTGGCTGGACTGAGAGCACCATCCCTCATTTAATCTCCATATTTTCCCTGGGAGGTGAGGGGAATAGACCTGTGTGTTGTATCAAGAGCAGCATTCCTACTTAGTCTGTTGCTGGGAGGAACAAAGAAGAACCTGCTCTTTTTGGCAGAGTAGGAGACAAGCACAGAATGCAAATGTGCATCACCTTTTTGGTTTGGTTGCAATATCACAGTGTGTCTTCTATTTTTTAAGGTACTAATATCTGTTCAATGAATACAGCATCAGTTTAGGCCATTTTACGAAATACTTTTGATGTTGCAAGGAGGGGATTATTCACCACAGGAACGTTTAAAACATATATGTGGATACAAATACAACTGCTAAATCGATTTACTGTTTGTAATATATGCTGTTTGGCCATATTAGCAAGTTAATAGAGACTAGATGTGGTCAGGGTCAGACAAGACACTAATCAGAGCTGACTGAAGTGGACAGAATTTCAGTTCTCATATGCAAAGCTTGGTTGTTCAGGCTTTGAGCTAAGAAACAGATAAACTCAGGCCTGGGCTTCCTTGTGTGAATGGCAAATAGCTGGAAAGTGTACTGACACTCTGGCTTTGTCTCCTCAGGTGAGAAAACTGAATCTCTTCAGTGGAATCCACACATTAATTCAGTCTGTCTAAATAATCTGCCAGTCTCTATGCAGTACCTGTATCGAGCTAATCACTGGGGTATATTGATTTCTTTTTGGTTTCTTGGATTTTGATGAACTTGTATAAAAGAAGAATGTGGCTTCTAAGCAGAACTCTACTTGCAGTGAGTTCTTTACTCCTGTTTCCCACAGAGACAGAAGAAGTAAATTAAGCCTAGGTGGAAGATTTTCCTACCTGCTTTATCATTGGCATTGTAAGATTTTTCCAGCAGAGTTTGAGCAGTGCCCAGTGCTGCACTGGGAAGCTATCGAATCCTGCACATTGCAGGTAATGGCCTCCTGCATCTGGGGCCTTTCTCAGCATTTCACCAAGGGCATGGCAGAATCCTTCTCCACCAAGGAATTTGCAGTGCTCGTGGTCCCCCAGTTCTCCTTCTGTAGAGACACCTGCCTATGTGTGCACATGCTGTAAATATTTATTCATTAAACAAACTGCATACCTTGCTAAAAGCAAAGATAATCTCTTACTTATGAGTAAGACTACTTATGGAACCCTTTTTCACACTGTAAAATGAACCAGTCATTTAAACACACAGTTTCAGTTGTTAGCACAAAGAAGCTGCTTTCTCCTGGTGACCCATCTGTTCTGACAGTCCTCTCCTCCTCTTCTTCTTTTCAGATTGCATCAGGTTTTTGTCTAGCAAATTCTGAAAAAGTTTCAACCTCCTTTTGAGTTTGTCAGATTAAAACCTGAGTCTTGGTCATCAGAAGGGGTGTTTGAGTAGTTAGGGTGCACTGAGTGGCTGAGTGATACTACAGATAGTTTGAAGCAGCTACCCTTTTTAAGTCTGAACACCTGAACCACCTGAAACTTGCTTCAGGTGGCAGTTTTTTAATGTGTGATACTCAAATCAGGTACTTTCTTAAAAAAGGCCGCTATAAATTCTTCTTTTTCAGAGCATCATCTATAGCTTTTATTTCCAGGGACCCCTAAAGATCTGCCTCTCTTACTTCGTTTGAGACACTTCCTTGTAGGAATGTGTGCAGGAACTGGAGGAACGTGTTCCAATTTTCCAGCAGAGCTGTGGGTATGTGTGCTGATCTGCGTGGGATCCACAGCCATCCGCAGAGCAGAGCTGCTCTGCTCTAGCCCTGGGTGGCCGTATGCTCCCTGTAACTCGTCTGTTCTCACTCTCCCACCCTCAGCTGTCACACAGGCACACAGATGAATATGTGCAGTTATGACTGTCTCTTCCCCAGAGCAAAACTTAGTTTTCTACTATGTGGGGAAAAAGGCTACAGTTTCACCACACCATTTTCCTTTGCAGCTGCTGTAGCAAAGCTCTCCAGTTGTCTTATATTTTTACTGGTTAATCAATTGACACATGCTGTTTTTATTGCAGTGACATGTAAATATTTGCATTAGACAAAAGTTACACAGTAAATCATGCATATAATTGTTGTTTTAAAATGCTATTAGTTTTTGATCTGTGTGATGTTCAATATGTATTAAGGATCCCCTAAGAATAGAAACAGTTAAACAAATAGCAGTTTACTCATTTAAGTACGTAGAAATTCATGTCTTACCTGATGTAAGAAGAAATGAAGATTCAGCATTTCAACAGAAGTATCAAAAATCTGTAAAAGTTGCTTGACCATTTTGTTGTCAAGATTAACTCTAAAATCATAGGCATTTGCAATCTTCCTTGTAATTCATTAATGCTGCAGTTTCCGGTATTCCAGTGCTCTCGTGCGTGGAAAAGATCTGCGTCAAATGGTTGGATGCCCAAGCTGCTTGAAAAAAATCCTATTGATTAAAGTCTAATAGTACATCCCATTCCAGAGTTTCTTCATTTGGGCAGTTTTGTGAACTCAGCAGAATATGCAATACCAGTATGTCCATATCCCTTTGCTTCTGTAAGAAATAATTTGTTCCAATTTTTTTTTTTTCATGCACAGGTTAAGTGCTTGCTACAGCAAAACTTCTTCACTTTCCTACCTTAGACAATATACTTAATGAACTTTATCTGTATTGCTTTGTTAAGGGCAAGGAGCAAGGAGCTACCTCTAAAAAGACTAGGGCTTTTATGGAAATGAAAGAACCAAAGACTTGCTTCATCATGGGAAATCACTGCCAAATGTCGTGTGAGCTCTTGCTTTCCTGGCAGACACAATGTAGAGAAACATTTTCATTTTTAGTATCTTGACATTCAGCTTTTTGACTTTTAATGCTTTACCACTTTTTAGGATATGAATATTTTCCATTAAAATGCGTTGTTATGAATTTGCTTGTATTGAAATAACAATTGAGATGATATACAGATATAGATAATTAGAGGCTTAGATCATGCTGTACAGAAGGATCTTAATAAGATCAAATTAAAACCTGCATTTTGTTTTTAGCTTAGTCTAATGTTTAATAAGCTAAAGCTTAAAATCTGATGAATTGGCAGTGATTTTGTGATTTGATATTCAGAAAGAATGTGTCCTGAATACCAAATGAATGAAAGTTGCTGTGGAATATCATTGCTGCATTTTTTATTCTGACCTTGAAAACTGGGTTGGTGTAATGTTTTCACACTGCTAACCTTGAAACACAGTAATTGGAAAAACAGCGCTGAAGGTTAGCAGTGCTTTTTCTTGAGTTATCATAGGGGAACGGTTTGAAGTTTATGGGGGTGGAGAGAAATTGTCTTCAAGATCTTCAAATAGCCTGAAAGTTTTGGTGATGACAGCACTTTAACTTATCGTTATCCTAAAAATGTCCTTCTGTGTCAGTGAAGCCTTACATAGCTAAAAGGAAAAGTGACTGTAGGAAGGAGTTTAAGTAATGTCAAGAGGATGGGGATGCCCAGGAAGCTGCTAACAAATCCCTTCTGCTGCTGCCCAAACATAGCCTCCTGCACTGTGGGTGTATGTCCTCACAAAACATCCTTGGTGCAGCATCAGTTTGGTAGGTCAGGTGAGTAGCTCGGTGTAGAGATCATACTTCTCACGTCAAGTAAATGCTTGTGAGCCCAAGTCTCATCCCCCTCTTTGCTGGTTGTTAGCAGGCAGCCAATGCACCAGCACAGACTAAGGGTAGGTGAAGAAACGTGCTTTGCACAGGGAGTGTTTCGTCTGGAATAAACAGAGGTATAAGACAGAGACAACAGGCTTGTGTTTTCATTTTTTTGTCTTTACTGAGTGGGTAGTTACACTGTAAACTGCACATTCATTACTTAAGGTGGAAAAAAAAATCCTAACATATTTCAGGAACATTAGATTTGTGATCACTTGTATTTTAAGGGAGCAGAAGAAAATGTAAGCAACTTCTGCTTAGGGTCATCTGAAAATATAATTATTTTTATTAAAAATTTAACAGAAACCTAATGTTTTAGATAGGATTTTAAAGACTTTGTCTTTCCCTTCCCCCCCCGCCCCCCATTGTTGTCTCTGTGTTTCTGATTGCCTCCAATGCCTGTGTTAAAATTCAAGGCATCCATAAGGCACATGTCCTCCTGACCTAGTGCTGTAGTTATGATGATGCATAAAATAAATCATTGCAATAACTGAGGCAGTCTCAAGCACTTAGTAACTCATGCAATTGCTTCTTGAAACATGACCGAACTGAAGAAAGGATCATTAGTTATTTCCCTGGAGTACTTGGACATTGTAACCCTCTCCACAGGGTTCTGTTAGGGAGTTAAGACCTGGTCATCTGTTCACACATCTCATTTTATCTTTCTGTTACTCAAATGCTCTGTGATAGATGGTGAATTCCAGATCATGTGTCGTCTTCACCCACAGCATCTCCTTATTTATCAAAGTTCAGGTCAAATAGCAAATGGCCAACCATGTGGGAAGGAAAAACCCAGCAATGACAAAGTAAACAGGTATAAGAAGTCATTTCTGGAAGGACTAATGAGAGAAGGTGAATTTATGAGATAGTTATATGACATAAAAATAATTTCCTGAGTAAGCAGAAAGAAGTTGTCTAGATGAGATCTCACGGTTATACATGAAAAGGATGTAGCTGTAGAAAGCTATATAAATTGTTTAAAGCTGTGATGGTCAGGAGGGAGTCAAAGCTAGAAATGGGGGAAGTGAAGCCAGGATCAGAGATATGTGAGAGTTCCAATATTTCTTGGGTGGCATAATAGGTGTTGGCAGTGTCTAAGTAGTCTGTACTATGCAGTGTGAAAGTAATGGGATGTGATGAGAGAAAAAGAATGGGATCAGAAGATAAATGTCAGTGGACAATTGCAGCCCTCAGTGAAACCTTTGTTGACTGAAGAAATCACTGTGCATACAATATGATATCAGAAGCTGATAAGTAGCATCATGGAGTGTCACTCTCTCCCTACAGAAAGCTTGCTCAGGAGGTCAAGAAGGAGGAGATATTTTGAGGAAGGAGAAGTGGAGTCACCCAAGGGAGATTATTTGGGAAGCTGGTGTCAATGCTGCTCCTCATGGCGAATTTCATGGAAGAGAGAAGGAGCCTTGTGTAGGCATGATAGTGGCTGAAGGAGGGCTGGCAAAGGGCAGCAGGGGAGTACAGTGAACGGGCAGTGTCTGATGGATGGGCTGAGACTTTATGGATGGGACTGTCACAGAGCAACATGGTTTGAGGGCTTGTTCTGAAGACACTGTCCCCTACTGTGGGGAGGAGGGGAGGCCCTCTGAGGCAGAGCTGGTATGTTAGCTGCTGATAATATCAGAGCCCGGCAAAACATGCAGCAGCCTGGTTGAGGGTAGATCAGATGTCCTTGTTTTGGAGGCGGCAGCATCCCTCAGAAGGGTGGAGCTCATGGCTGGAGGCGGTAACAGCTCCAGCGCCAGCGCGATGTGCTGCTGCATGTCTGGCAGCCTCCGTGCTGGCAGCAAGGCTCTTCTCTCTAGTGCTGTTGTGAATGGCCTGCTAATGCAGGGGGTGCAGAACGAGTTTGAGGTACACTGTCATTGCAAGGTGTCACGGTCTTGACTGAGGCGAATCCCAGAAAAACATTCAGTATTGGATCTTTTTTCCCAGTGTTTCTTCCTATTCTAATGATAGATCTGGTTAAGCTTCCCCATGCAAAAATAACACTTTGGATTACTTCTGCCAACTTTTTGCAGAAGAGACAGTGACTATGCCACAGATCTGCACATGTTCCTCCACAAAGGAACCATTCCCTGCGGAGGAGGTCACACAAGGAGGCAGATGGGTGTTTACTCAAGATGCCTTGCATCTCATTGCAGATACAATGTGATTTACCAGTTGCCATGGTAACAGTGCTTTTTTCGTTCCATAACTTGAATAAATGTTGAGGTTGCCCTTGGTAGAACTAACTTACCTCCCTTCTAAAGTTGGGCACGATTGTATTATCTAAGGAAAGCAGAGAGGAAACTCCCAACATTCCTACTGAAATAAATTTACAGCATGTAGGCACGTAACAAGCAGCTACACGATTCCATCAGGAACAAAATAAGAGTAAATTAGTATACGATTATTTAAAATCATAAAATACAAATAAATATAAAATGTTGCTTCATAAGGTGGTGTCATTATACATTTTTCTGTAATTTTTATTGTTTGTGACACTGCTTTTCTTCAATACATGAAAACTTAATCATTTTGTAGTATTTTACTTTATGTAGGCATGCAAGAAAACACTTTTCTTCTTTTTCCTTGTCGTAATCTTGCAAAAAAGATGTCTTTATTTCTTGGGTGCTATAACTTCCACTTCTGAATTAATTATCGCTGACAAGAGTTGATTGTTAACCTGCTCTTTCCCACCTCCCTTATTCTTTTATGTATTCCTTTTACTAAATGTGGACAACAAACATTGTGCCAAAACAAACAAACAAAAAAAGGATCATTTAATTTGCTCCTATGCATGTAACATTAGAAAAAAGCATTCTATATAGAAGCAGCCTGATTTTTCTCGTTTCTATAGTTGACTATTGGCATCAGTGAGCATTTTATCCTGCACAATAAATGCAGAATCAAATCTCCTGCTATTAGATGGAAGGAATGAGTTTTATTTTTCCTTATAACTCCTTTTCCTTTTTTTTTTTTTTTTTGGCAGCTTTATTGCATGCTCTACACATTTCTGTCTACTTAGGCTCTGTTATCAAGTCTGCGAGTGATTAGTGGCTTATCTATGTTTGAATGATTTAGATTCATGAATTAATTAACAAGGAAAGAACCATTAGAAAGCATTAGCAAAAAGGCTGGTGATTTCAGACTGTTTTGGAGAGAATTAGAACTGTCATCCAAACCCAAGAAAATTGTAGCCATTGTGATTCATTGTGATTCATGCTTTCCTCAAAAGAAATCACTGTATTATGTCTAACTTAGTTGAAAACAACCACCAAACCACAGGATATAAATTCTACTTTGTGATGACTGCTGTTGGTCTAGAAGTTAAATGAATTGTTTTGATTTTAAACATTAGCTTTGGGTTGGTTTTTTTTTTTTTTTTTTACTCCTTTACTCAGGGCTTTTTCACACTTGCTGTTAAATGTCAGTGCATTTGAGAGAGTTTGATTCTGGAGTTCTTGAGAATGAGCTTGAGCTTTATATAGTATTCTCAGTTTTAGAGTTTTTCTTAAGCCTTTAACGAGGTCAGAACCAGCTCCTGACCTTTGCTGAGTACTCTTTTGTAGAAAATTAGCTGCATCCTTCTGTGAGCATAACACTTCAACAAAAAGATACATGCCTCACAGTGATACGTGTAATGAGCAGCAATGGGCAAGTTTTAACCTTCCTAATTTGGAATTGTGTCTTATAATGGCAGTAGTGTACATATTTAATTTTATTTTATTTTTATTGGAGTGATGGCATTGGCAGCATTGAGAGGTATTATGGGCATAAGTCAAGAGACAAAGGTTTCTCTAAGAGACAGTAAGAGGATAAGTGAATTTTTTAAAATAATATTTTGCTACTCACCTGGTATAAATTGGAATGAAAGACAAGGAAAGGCATCATCAGTCTTGTCTGTTTGACTTAGAAGTTGAATGTGTTCAGTAATTGTAATTAGAGCAATATAAGGCTGACAGTCTTATATTTACTGCCATCTCTCTTCCATTCCTTCAGGAGACCTTATTTATTGCTGCTTCCATTATAAAGGTTGTAAGGCCTTTGTACACGTGTCCTTACCAAGGTGAATATTAGTCTACATTAATAAATTAAATCCACTAATCCACAGTTACTGAGCTGTGTTCTGCAGTTCTCATTCCTGAGTGAAAGCTGGATGGGGGCTGCCAGAGAAGTCAAGTTCCAGCCCTGTTAGATGTTAATCAAGTTATCTATTTCCCCTCATATTCCAGTAATTTCTAGAATTTTGCCCATTTGATATTGGGATCATTCTCAAGTATAATTTCTTTATATCTACACAGTCCATTTTTCTTTCCCTGAGCCATATGGTAATAGTAGTATGTGTTATCAGTCCTAGGGTATCCAGGTTAATCCTGCAGTCCTCCTTGAAGCCTTGGCACTCCTCCCCCCTTCCTGGCTGAAACATAAGTCCTGCAGTTTTTCTATCATTTCCCTCATGCTTTTCACTGCAGCTAAGGCTTGAACCACTGCCACTGACATCACTGGAAGACACTGTTCCAGCATCTTCCAGTGTCTTCCCCAGACAGCTGGGGGATTCAACTGTTGTTTCATCTACATACTCCTATTCTATTCTATTCTATTCTATTCTATTCTATTCTATTCTATTCTATTCTATTCTCTTCTATTCTATTCTATTTTGTTTGCAAAGGAGATACTCGCATCTGGTCTTTTACTTTTTGTTTTGAAGGAAACTTTACATTCTTGGGAGGAAAACAGTTCTGATTCTGGTGAAAATAATACAGTTGTAAAACTCTCTTGGGGCAGAAATACAAATTGAATTTTCCTGACACTTACCTTGGGACCTGGACTTCCATGCCTGTTGAGCTCTTGTGTGGCAGGGGATGCAGAAGCAGTATGTGCAGGCAGTGGGGGAAGCCTGGCTGGATACTTTCTGTTCAAACTGACGTGTTCTGGCACAGTTTCAGTTGTAGTGAATTCATATTTTTTCTGTGAAAATAAAAAGTTTCATTGGGTAATTTCCAACCAGCTCCATACCCCACTACATTAATTGCAAGGCCACTGGAAGGGATGGTTGGCATCTGCCCCTTTTGTTCTACAGTCATGTTAATTTGCCCTGGTGTGGTGCAGGTTTTTTCTACAAACACAGATGCTCTAAGCCTGCAATTCTTCCATATAATGATATTTTTTCAAGTAAATTCTGTCCTGCCAGCTGTGAGAGAATGATAGCAATATTAATACTATCATTGCATCTTTTGTCTCTCTTCTCTCCCTTCCCCTTTCTTTTTTCCCGTCTGCTTTTGAATGGTTGCAGAGAGAAGGTCTCCTCAGTTGTCCTTGCCAAGGCAGTCGCTCTCTGTCAGGCTGTCAGACTCCCCCACTAATAGCTATGAAGAGAGTGTGCTCCAAGAAAGGGGAAACTGAAATGCATGGCCTTCAGTTGTTGTAAGAAGACATTTCTCATTAACCGTCAGAGAGCTGTGGAGTGTTCAGGTTATGATAACATTACTTTGGTGGTTGTGACACCAGTAATGATTTTGTTTTCATATTATTTTAGAAAGTGTGCCCTTTTTCCTGTGTTAGAGATTTTGCTTCCTTTCATTAAAGCCCAATCCTTAAAGTGTTCTCACTTTCAGTATATTTGGAGGAAATTGGGGGCCAGTCAGGGATATGGACAATTTGGTCTCCATTTAGGGCATTTCTTGCAGTTAACCTGCTATGACATGACCAAACACTGTGCCTGCAGCTGTAGTGGAGCTCAGTGCAGCTCAGCACCATCAAAGTGTGCCACAAGGAAGTGTACACCAAGATTCCTGTTTCAGTAGTGGATTTTATGCTTCTGTTATTTTCCAAAGAAAATTAAGGGTATTTTTCTTTTTAACCGTGAATCTTCTGATGGTTGGACTTGATCTTAAAGGTCTTTTCCAACATAAACAATTCTGTGATTCTGTGAAAAGCTGCATGAGGTTCCTCTTTTTTCACTTCTTTTGCCTTTCTTTAACTACACAAACTTTTTCGTATTTTTAAGTAGCCTGCACAAGGAACTGCCTGCACTTTCCCCATCCTGCATGTAGTGGGACCACTGCTTGGGAACATCATGCAACTGAGCTTTATTTTTTTTCCCTAGGACCTAACTGCAGCCCTGTGGCTCACGTAAGGACTTGCATTTAGCAGCGCCCTATTCCCATGAGCGGTTTCTTTCTTCGTAGTAATAGAGAAAGCAGAAATAATCCTACTCTCAGCAGTTTTGGGATTACAGGCAAAAATTGTGTTCCTTGATGTATGACTGTGTAGGGATATTAATCTTTTCCCTGATGCCTGTTGTCTGTCATCTCTGCCTTACCAGCACTGTCCTTTTGACCCCTCTACAAGGATAACTTGTTATTAACGTTGCCTTTGCTGCGGATGCTCAGTAATGCAGATGACAGCACCAACAGTTTTTCTAAAAGGGCTTGTTCTGTGCATTATCAGACACTATTCAAAACTGGCTTCAGCAACAAAGCATTTTGATTTTTTTTTTTCCCATGTTGTGGCTCTTGCCCATTTTATCACCGTTTGTGTAGCTGATAGATTCAGAGGAGGTTGTGTTGAGCTGAATGTTGTTGCTGTGCATCTGTGAGACTGATAGCTCAGTGTGAGACCTCTAGGAAGTTTTGATACAATGCCCGGGTGCTTTTTCCTGAAGGGAGGTTGTGGTCAAAAATTTAGAGTGTTTTATGGTTTTACAGACTGGTCAGAAGTCACTGAGGGCCAGAACAAAATCACTGTGTGAGACATTTTAATGTCATTAGTCGATTCCTAGCAGTGTACTGTGATTAGCCCACGTTTGTGACAGGATTTAACAACTGCATACGAAAAAAAATATTAGAGTATGGAGAACTGGGGAAAAGATCATGACATCAGAAAAAATAATAAAATGCAATATGTATATCCTATGAGCTGTATTTTGTAGTGAAATGAAATAGCACAGCCTTATGTAACTTTTTTTATTTTGATACTTAAGAATTGCCATATGACAAACTGCTGTTGACAGTCCTGCAGTCCTGTAAGGTAATTTTTCCCTTGAAATTTGGAAAAAAAGTGGTGATCTTGCAACTACAAAACAGGCAGTCTCATTGCAAACGTTTCATTTTTTGATATTTTAAACTGAGGTAGAGTAGAAACTATTTTTTATTTTTGTATTTCTAAAATAAAGAGAGGGTAACTACTGCAGAAAAAATACTGGTCTCCTCCTTATATAGTGGGGTTAAGCTGTGCTGGTGACTTTGAAGGCTTTTCTCCGGTTGTAGTTGAAAGTGAATCAAACATCTTAATACAGATTTTGATCTCTCTTGAAACTCTGTGAAATGCAGTAACATATTCTGAGAGGGATTATCCACAGAGATCAGAGATATTGTCATCCACCTTCATGTTAATTGTGGTTTGTTCACTTCCATTTTCTTGTCAAATGAAGAGGAATAGCCTGCAAAGAATAGAGTAATTTCTCTACATGTTTGTATTTTGGTGACTTTAGATCTGATTCTGCAGTTTCCACAATAACAGATTCCAGGGAAGAACACAGTGAAGTGTAAGAAGGTGATCATCTTTAGTCTTGAAAGAAGCCGTCTGAAAGTGTATCTTAAAGCTGTTAATAGAATGTGTTTCATTGTGTTTCTTTCTTTTTTTTTTAACTTTCTTTTATGTTTGCAGTATAAATGTGCTCATAATTTATAGCCAGGACTCACCTCATTGTCTATTACTAGCACTAGCAAATGTCTCACATTGTAAGACTTCATTTTCCATTGCTTCCAGGAGCTGTTGCATCTTATCTGTTTGTTCTGAAAGGGTCTGCCTCAGCCTATGCAATTTTTTATGAAATATGCTGCCAGCATGGTTCAGAAGCAGCTAAGAGTGAAGTTAAGGGTCAATACTGTTTCGCTATGTTAAAAAAAAAATTTAAAAATTTGTCAGTAGTTCTCTGAAAAGCTCTTATGCCCTTATTATTCTGAAGTGAGATCTGAAATCTCTTTGGGGTTTTTTTGCCATCTTCATAAATATTCACCCAAATCTGACCCAAGTTAGAGGCCAAAAAATGCAGTTTGTACAAGCTCTGTAAAGAGTTCCTAGAGCTCTGCAGGTTAATATTTGAAGGCTCTGGAAGCGCCGAGCATGCTTCAGCCTGAGCTGCGAAGGGTTTTCTGTACAGCTGCAGCTCCTGGCTGTTACAACCAGAATGTGCTTGCAGGATGTAATGAGCCAGGATGGAGATTTAACTCTGTCACTTTTGGTGTGTCCAACCTAGTTCTCAGTGGGCAGGTTTAGGGACCTCAGTGCCACACTGCAGAGGCAGGTGCTTCCAGCCTTTGCAATGGGTACAGCAGGGTCCCAACAGAAAAAGGCCTTTTGTCTTAGCTTGGACCCAGTCTCAAAGTGAAGTCTCAACACATGCTGAAAAAGGAAGAGGTGTAGGAACGGAGAAGGATAAACTTAAAAAAAAATAAAAATTAAAAACCCCAACAAAAATAAAGTGCTTTATTCAAAGGAACTACATTAGATAATACAAAGAATACCAGTCAGTGTTTCTCAGTTTTTGGGCTTGACTATTCCGTGTTTTTCATGTTCTTGTAATTCTTCTTTTGCATGGATAATATACACCAGAGATATTATAATATCCTAGCAAAAAGACACCTGGCCAGCAAAACAATCAGTCTCTGGAAATGAGGATCTTGTTATTTCATGGGTTTTGTCAGGCTCTGTCACCAGTTTGAGCACTTTCCCTGCACAGCAGTGGAAGCTTCTCTACACATGTTCATCTGAGCCCATGTCCTGCCTCTGCTCTTGTGTTTCACACTGCTTACATGGATATATTCCTGTGTGCCCAGGGAAGCTCCTTAGATTCATTGAGGGGAGCAGTCTCCTCTTCAGAACATGAACAGCCCTGGGAACCCTCTATGTACGCCTTTTCCCGTACCTCTCAAGGGCATGACCTGGCACCAGCATCAAAAGACATAGAGGCAGAAGTGATTGACATTATCTGATTGTCTTGAGTCAGTTTTACCAAATTATGCTATGAAAACAAAATGTTCCTGCCCTCCATAACTTCTAGAAGAGGCAATTTCTTTGTTATTTAATGTGATTTTGAAGCAGATAGCCTGTGTAAAGTTTGCTTTGTTGCATGTTGCCCAAAGAAGATTCTCTTTGCCTTTGCTTGGTTGGTTGGCAGCAAAAAAATCTGTCTGTGCACTGGATTTTCCACGCTCCATTAAGTTTATAGGTGCCTTATAGTTATCTCCTAGCTCCTGTATTATTTTTTTACCCACTGAAAACGGCAGTGTGTCAATCTGTCTGGATCTGGTATTGGCTGTGGTAGCTCTGTAGCTGGGGTAGCTCCTTTAAAAAAAAAATGCAGGTGAAGAGGTGTTGGACAAAAGTTCTGTCATTGGGAAGTGCATAGTTTGCACTGCTGGTTAGGGATGTTCTACCTAACAGGCACTTCAGTAATGGGTAACATAGAGACAGAAATTAATCTTTGCACAGTTGTCCTGTCCTGGAGAAACTATGTGAAAACGGATTTTCTTCTCAGTGAAGCAGGCTTCTGAATATACTGTCTGTTGCAGAGCATACTGTTTTTTGTTTTTTTTTCTGTTAGAAAGCTGTTGGAAAGTAGAGCAGCTTTTAAATGCTATTTCTAGCAGTGGAGGTTTCTCACAGGAAGAGAGGAGGCAGTGCATTCTGCGTGTTGGATCCTCTTTTGATTAATCAAAAGCCCCAACTCAGGAATTCAAGGAACACAGAAATATCCCTGATACCAAAGTTACCAATTGCTTTGGCCAGAGATTGGGTTCTTCCCTGCCAATTGCAAATAACCCAGAAACCTAATGTCTCCCATAAGGAAGCCAGCCCACTGTAGGTGTTTTCAACACTGCCACAGTACCTCTGCTTCCTTCTGCCTCTGTGCTAATTCAGGGGGTCATATTCCTGCTCATGCAAAGTGTAACTCACAAGTTGAGGCTCGCTAAGCAAGGACTTCCAGCTGTTTCATTCCTATAAGCATATAAATATTTATACCACCCCAGGGTTTCTTTCATGCTGAAAATAAAGGTAGCACTTGTCTGCTGTTAAAATATATTACCCGGGAGATAAATGGCTTACCTCAGTATTAGGAAGATGGATGAGAGGAGTGGAAAATTGGCTATAATATTGGTTGGAAGATCCACTGAGTCCAGAGAACATTGCTGTTTACTTGAAACTCCTGCTGGGAACTGACATTGAGGTTGATAGTGCTGTGTTTAGCTATCAAGAGATGATTAATTAAAAGCTGTAATAAATGTGAAATATAGTGGTTGACAGATGCAGAGCTAACTAAATTTCCTAGTGATGGGTAATGTGCACCACGGATTGATTATAACATCCAAACAGGATGTGAATGGTGCTTTTGAAGGGACAGATGAGACAGGGAGCATGCATAAGGCCACGTGTAAAGTGAGATGGCAGTCTACCTCTGCGGCATTTTGGTGCTCTACCCTTTCCTGTCCCACCTCAAGTCCAAATGTATTCTGATCAAGGCTACTGGGAGTAATTTCCTATGCACTGCACTGGAGCAAAGTAAATATCAGATAGGCAGCGTGGAGGGCTCCAAGCCCAGGTGCTGGTGCAGCATCACCGAAGCAAACTGGGATTCTGTGGTGGCCGCTCTGCCCCAATTCTTCTGCCTGGCCATAAAATCAGAGATGGGAATGCTGTGCCGCTGTGCCCCTGCACGGCCGGCGCAGGTTGCAAGGGCTGTGTGAAGGTCTGGAAAAGTGCTGGGAGGCTTCGTTGTTAATTGGAAGTGTGATGAGAACGTCTCTTGAGTCAGTCTGCTGACTTTCAGAGACTCGGCTAGGGTGCTGCCTTGCCCTTCAGTACACGCTGCTGTCACTTGGGGGCCCCGTGCATCCTCCTTCTCATCTGCCGCTGGATTTAGATGGAGCATGCTGAGAGCAGCCCGGTTTTCTTCCAGCAAGAATTATTTCACGGACCATTCCAGATTCTGATAAATGAAGCGTGCCTTGATGTCATTTTCGAGTAATATCTGTATTGAAATCGGAACTTGTGAAAATATGCAGGACTTGCCTTTGTGCTTTGCTTTGTTCAGGCTAATTGTTGTGGCTTGTTGTATAATTAAAGGGCCTGACTGAACACAAAAATATGTCATGTATAAGTGGAGGTTTAATGAAATAATAATCCTTCCCTTAAAGTGAGATTGGTTTTGATGTAAGATAACAAAATAAAGAAATTCTCTATTCCTCTCCTTTTTTGGGAAAAATATTTATTATAGGTAATGAAAATCCAAATTGAATCCAACTGGCCTCAGTTTTGCCCAATTTTTGTCTTTCCTGATAAAATAGATTGATTTTTCTCTTCCTTGAAATTGCTAAAAGAGGCAAGGACAAGAGGAAGAGCCTTATGAAACTCTTACCATTGGGACACTTTATGCTGTAAATTTGCAAACACCTCCTCCAAAGGTTTTTTGAAAATATTTCTGCCTAGTGAGATGCTGAAGGGGAAACACCGTCTTCCACACCAACCATTGTTAATGTCCTTTCAGTGTGAGAGAGCTTTCACCCTCCCAGTGCTCCCTGTTGACTTGCTGCCAGCTGCTCGAGTCTGTAATGTATATGGGTGTGCTTAAAATCCATTCCCATCTATGAGGAAATAGATGGCTTGTACAAATACAGCACCATACATCACATACATTCTCCATATGTGCTGCAGTTTGGAATGTCAGTGAGCACAGGGAAATGAGGATCCGGGCTATTTTAGAGGATGGAAATGCCAGAGGAGAGACAGAGAAATGGAGTGATTTATTTGTTTGGACAAATCTCCCTTTTACTGAATGGCTTTAATGCTGTGCCTGTTTCTTGTTCTTCCTCTCCTCTTTTGCTTCTTCTTTCATTGCAGTTTTTCAAATATATAGGCAACAAAAAACCATGTCCAGTGAAATGGAAGATTACAATTATGCATCAGTATTCCTGTAACGCGGCTGCTCAGTAATGTCTCCTGGGAGTGTTACAATGAATATCTGACATTAATTGGCTCAGTACCTGTACGTCTGACCTTGCAGAAATTTAATAGATCAATTCTACATGTTTTTTACTGATAAAGAAAACTTCTTCAGGGCAGGGGCTGCATCTTTGGCCATGCCTGCACCACAGTGACAACCAGAAGTAGCAGTCAAATTCACTGGGTCTTAGAATAAGAAATAAAATAGTATAAAGAGGAATCATAAAGTGGTTTCTGTCCCTTGTTTTGCCAAGGTAGCTCTGTTCCTCAGCAATTTTTAACCCATTCAAAGTTTTTCTCACTGCTGGATACTGTACACTTGATGCACAGATGCTGTTTTCTTTGCATAGTACATGTATGGCCTTCATACATGTGTTTGACATACTGAACAACATAACTAAACCAGGTCAGAATTAAAGGAACAGCACCTACTGGATGTACTTGCATTGAAACAGCTGCCTCTTTTGTGTCGCTTACTCTCCGGTGACTGAATGTGCCAGGAGGATCTCGCAGGGGGCTGCGCGCAGCTCTTCGGCGGCCGCCGCGTTTCAATGCGCCCTGCTCAGTCAGCAGCAAGCCCTCATCTCCCGCACTGCTCAGTCAGCTGGCTTTGGCTGCGCTGGGGATGTGGGCTGCGTGTGCACAAATGGATGATGGTTCAGCTCCCTTCAGTTTCAGGGAGCAGGGAGGGACAAAGTCGGTGTCCAAACCGCAGCTTAGCCAAGATTCACGCACACGGCGGTCACTGGGCTGAACTTTCTGGGGGGGTGTTTGTTTCCCAAGTTAAAAAGTTGTTGAAAAGAAGCGAGATCCGTACACGGAGTATTTTAGGAGATGCTCAGAGGCACACATTGCATGCCCGCCCCACTGCTTTTATTGCCTTTATTGAAGTACAGGAGAGAAGCTTTACAGAAGGTGTATTCTGCCTCTGTATTAGTGGCGTGCTCGGGAGCACTTGCCGCTTTCAGACTATTGTTACCTGTCCCCTGCTTTGTTTGACTGTCTGGGAATTAAGCAAGCTATCACCTTAGGGACACGGAAACCCGCATATTCAAAGCCCCCCTCCCACTGGCTTCTGTAAAGTAAAATCCAACACACAGAGCCCAGTGCCGCTCACAAAGGNTACTCCAGGCCTGCCTGGATTACTCAGACCATTTCCTTCAGTCCATTGGGTCACCTCTCTCAGGCAGCTTAAGCAGAACATTGCTGAAGTAGAACATAATCTCCCCCATTGCATCTGCTGACATCACATGTCTTTTGCCTCCCTACTCAGGGATTCATTTTAGGGAATGATTAGAGAAGAGATTCATTTGTGAAGGTCTTTGAGAGCAAGAGGCAGAGGGAAAGGGTGATCTGGAAGAAGGAAATAAATGGGGAATGGTATGACTGGAGCAACATGGTGGTGTCAGTATTAACTGATATATCTTTGTAGTGGACTGGGTGAAAGGGCTTGTGACAGGGAGGAGGCATGACAGTTTTGTTAGGCTGTTGCAGAAGTTGGTATGGCAAATGATGGAGGGCCTGGAGAAAGATTAAAGGGACAGAAAAAGAGGACAAATCCTCGTGACATAGCTAAAAGAGAGGCAGAAAAGTGTAAGTACGGTTTGGATTTCATTGGAGTAGGAAAAGAAGGGAGTAATGACCTTTGTACCATGCTGTGTCACATCTGGGGCTATGCATGATCCTTGGATTAGTGGGAACTCTCCCCTGTCACACAGGTGCAGTTTTATCTTTAGGATCGTAACATACCACCTAGGAGGGGCCTCCAGACCATGTCTATTTGTCCTAGAAGTGCTGTGTAGTAAGAGTTACTTTTGTTTAACACGTTCTGTTTCTACCCTGCACCAATGACACCGCGGTGGCGTTGGGCAGTGGCACCCTCTGCGGAATGTACGTGACCTTGGAGGAGAACGGTACTATCTTGCATGAACTGACTGTAGTCAGCTGCTAAATGGAGTTCTGAAAAAGGGATACAGCTCTGCCTTTTCTAGATTGTCTTTTGTTTAATATTCCAAGAGAAAAAGGTCTGGTTGCTTTTTTGTTATCTTTTGTTTCTTAGTTAGGAAGGATGTTGTTAGGTCTTTTGCTCACTGTGCTTTTCAGTGATGATTAAAAGGTGTTGAAAAATGTACTCACTCCTGTGACTGCCACACAGTCAATGTAAGTGTATCTGATGCATGTGGACTGATGTCAGCAAGGATAAAAATTTGCCCAACACTTTGTGATCCCACCTTCCAGGTTTTAGGATGGAGAGAATAAATGCCTGCTAACCCTTCCTCTTAACAGTCCTCCATTATGAAATGTTATTAGTCATAATTTTGAGGGATTTTGTAAACTTTTCCCTGGAGTTTCAGGGAGATTTGGTAAAATAAGTGGGCTAAATGCATTTTACTGCCATGCTCATAGGAGGGGAATAAGAGTTTAGCAGAGCACATCAGTGTAAGAATAACAGAAAAGATAAAAAAGTACTAATATATGTCAGTGTTCAATATGAGAGAACCTGGGGAGGCTCTTGCAGAGGACCATTGCTTTATGCAATGTGAGTCTAAGCTATCTCTAAATTAGACTGTCAGTAGAAGTAGGTTTAGAATAAATCAATAAAATGAATAGTAACAAATCACCAGGATCAGATGTTACTCCCCGAAGACTTCTAAAGGAACTCTGATATGAAATTGCTGAACTCCTAACAGTGCTGTGTAATCTATCATATAAAGCAGCTTGAGTGGCAGAGGAAGGTGGAAAATGTGATGCCAATTAAAAGAAATGGTTCTATTTGGGGAACATCTAAGTAATAAGGTTGTCATTTTATCAATACATTATTCCAGCATAAACTGTGGCTGCAGTCGGAAGAAGCAGCTCAGCCTTTCCCAACCACTCCTGCCTCTGTGCTTCTACAGTCTGTTGTGTGATTCTGTAGCAGACCCAAGAAGGGAGCTGCTCCTAGTTGACACTAACCTAGGAAATACTAAATTATTAGTTTTAAGATGGATAGGTCTCTTGATCTACTTAAGCTGTCAGTGACACAAAGTTTGCCCCCCTGACACAGGGAGAGGGTGGCAGGGAGTGAGAGGTGTGCGGGTGAGGACAGCAGGAGAGAAGGACTGGTGTCTTTAGCAGCTGGACTTGCTTGCAGGAGTATGATTAGATGCAAAATTCCAGCGTGAAGTTATGAATTTGTGCTGGGAAATGGGATGGCAGTACAGTAGATGCAGAAGGAAGAAATGCATACAGAAACATACTGAGAAGAAGGAAATGTGGGGATTTTTTTTTTTGCAGACAGTTCAGATCTTGTGTATCCTGTAGAGCTGTTAAAGGTTTGAAAGAATATGAGGATATATATGATCTGGTGTGCCTGTATCTTACATTCATATTTTCAAAATGCTTTTGATAAAGTCCCTTGCCAAAAATCCTGGAAGGATCAGGAACGAGATGCTTTTCGGACTGATGATTACTTAAAGGAGAGAAAATAAAAGGTAGGAGTAAATTGTCTGTGTTTAAAATGGAGGGAATTTGCCACTGAAGACTGGGTGCTGCTGAGTGTGGGATGAAATCTGGGGCAACAGTGTGTGCTGGTATTATTAAATGTTTGAGGATCTCCGATAAATGTCTTAGTTTCACCTTTGGTGGCCATGCAAGATTATGTTCTTGTACACCCTATTATCCCCAGATCTGACTGCCTGTTTGAGCTGTTGTGCTAGATCAGGAAGCTGATCCAACTCAAAATTAGTCTCATGAAAGTAGTAAGAATGGGGCAGTGTATAACTGGGAAATAATTTGGGAGCGGGCCCCTCAAACCAGCCCTATGGCTGAAGAAAGATGAAAGGGACAAAAATCTGTGTGACTGCAGGATAAAATTGCAGATGGGATCCAAGTTTGAAAAATGCAAAGTAATGTGTTTTTCTACCATGGAGAAGAGGAAATTCTTATTATACATATTCAGCAGGGTGCTGAGTTGACTATTATCATGCAGAAAATAGGTCTATGGAGGTAGTGTGGATAGTTCTTGGAAATTTTTGATCAGCATTGGTGAAAAAGACAAGTGGTATTGAGGCTAATTAGGAAAGAAGCCAAGCAAGAGCCATAGTTATACCATTGTATAACTGAAATATAGAATGTATAACATGATTCCTTCTTCTCCCCCAGCTCAGAAAGGTTGGAAATGAAGTAAAGGGCAGCAAGGGTGAATGGAATTATAAATTAGATACATCTAAGAATAAATAGTCTAAGTCTGGTCATCGTAGGAAGGCAACTTCAGTAAAGGAGGTATATGGTGATCTACAAGACTATTAATTGTGTGGGGAAGGTGAGATGTAAAGGTTGCTCATTGTTTTTCATAATGAGGCAAGTGTTTTCACTTGTTCCACTTTCACATTTCACAGAGTGAAATCATTTGGTTTATAACTAAAATAGAGAAGTGATTTTCTGATAATGCACAGCTAAACTGAAATTCATTGTTGTGAGTATTCTGTGGAAGCCAAAATTTGGAAGGGTTTAAAAACAAATTAGGCAAAATCCTGGCAAAATTTCCATCACTGGAGTGATGTCAATACAACTTCCCATTTGGAAAGTCCACACTGCCCGTTGCTGGAAGATAGAAGTGTGTGTCTGAGAAAGATAACTCTGTATTTATCTTTTTCTGAGGTGTTTTTCTTCCCTTAGGCATCCTGTGTTAAAGACCTGGTTCTTTTTATGGGGATCTTTGATCTGACCCAGCATATTGCATGCAGCATGTTGCTATTTGGAAAGAATTAATCAGAATCTAAGGTTATAGTAAGATAGGTAGGACAACTGAGTGAGTTATCAGTTCAGCTGGCAGCAGAGTGGGAGTCATTTTCTGCTGAATGGCTTTGCAAGTGGCGTGGTGGAACCTGAAGCTGGGACAAGAGAGGCAGGAGCTCTGGGGATAGCATGAAGTTGGGACCAAAGCTGCCAGCAGTGGCACTGGCTTCTGCTCAAATGGAAAGGTCTGATCTCCTGTAACTGTCCACCTGTACATTGCCATGGTACCCCATCTCCTCTGCTATACTTGGCTTGACCTTGTGCCAGGTCGATGTAGGTATCTTAACAGGAAATTTTTTTTTTTTTTGCTTTGATGGGATTATTTTCTGTCCCAGTAGTGCACTGAATCAGCTTGCAGAAGGAGCACCATGTCTGGGATTCACTACAGACGGACAGTGTGTCACATGCTGCAGCGCCAAAGATAATGGGAAACGCCAGTGAGGGGAATATGTCTAAGATGCTCTCTTGTGTCAGGAGCTCAGACAGGTTTTTCTGAGAAATGAGGACATGGAGCCTGAAAAGGGTTTATTTGCACTTGGGCACTAAAACTTGTTTGGGCAAACTTTTGGAAAGGCAGAGTCTGGGAATGCTGCTCCTGAATTGTCTCACCATTATATCCGATGACTGGGAAACTAGAGTCGACATGGGGAGTGATAAACATCCTTATTCATGGTCAGGACTCTCTTTGTAGATACAGATGATGTTTTTTCAGTTCATCCCTGCAAGTACTTTTGTGCTGTAGGTACACTTAGCAAGTTAGACCCTTTCAGGGAGAGAAAGTACCTGAGGTAGCCACCAGACAAACACATGGCTTTGATGTGCCCAGGAGCACCGAGGCACATTGTGCACTGTGGACACCTAAATACATTTTGTTCTACTCAGTGCAAGAATACCTGGTAGGGCCCCAAGTGTTTAATGTTCTGTGTTTGAGTCAAATTTGCAGAAGCAAAAGCTACCCATTCTATATGACAGCCAATTGGATCATAGTATTCTCAGTTTCTCAGTCTTTTCCCTGTAATTCTGTGATTCATTATTGCTAGTTGTTGCCTTTTGCTATGTGAGAAAGTGGTAAGGAGCTGTCATGAAAGCTTAATGTGAAACCATTTATTATGAAGATGTGCATTGTAGACAATATCAGGGTTTTTGATGATCTTAGTCATTCAAGCAGAAAAGAATTGGGAAGTGTAGGTCTATCAAGAGAACATTTTTAGGGGTAAAAATTCTTTTGACAGTGGAAAAGGCTTTTAAGTCAAAAAAAGCAGAATATGTTCATTTGTTGTACTGCAAAATAGGCTTGGGTGATAATAAGCATTTTGATGAGGTACCTGGAAGATAAGATGTTATGACACTGGGAATTTGGTAAGGTTGCTGGAAATGTAACCCTAAAGACATTTAATCAGTTATTTGTAACATCCCTTTTGCTCTCATAACTTTGGAAGTCTAGGTGATATAACTGTCTAATCAATGGAGTAAGTATTTCAGATGTATGAAATTATATATGGTCACATATATATATATACATATAAATTAACAGATGCATTAAGTAGCTGAGATCATAAAGAGACATAATGGTATATTTGAAAAGCATTTCTATAGAAGTTTTTCCAGAATGGTGCTTTTGATAATTCCTAATTGTCTGGTGGTGCTAAGCCAAGAAGTGTATGGGAGGGATAAAAAAATCTTGGAAGATTTTGTAAAAATCATTGTATTTTAGTGGTTAAAACAATAGCAGAGGTTGCTTCTTAGTTTCTGCCTTAGTCTGAATCCTTTTCTAATCACTCGAGTGTGGCTGGTCAGTGTCAAATGTAGCAGAAATGACTCGTGTTCCCAGGTCAGAAGGTTGGGACTGAGGGCTACCAAGTCAAAGGGGAAAACTGAGTCACTGCACAGGGGTCATGCCAAAGAAATCTCTCTCATCAAGAGACCTGTCATCTTAAATACACACCAGCCACTTGGGTTGATTCCCTGTCTGGCTCAAGTGCTACACAGGAGGTTAGGTCAGTTCCACAGCTGCAGGCCTGGAGATGAAGCACGTCGGGTCCCTTCTGTTGCAACTAATGTCATACTGCCTCTAGTGAGCCATAAGAACACCAAAACCAAAACAAGTCAACATCAGCTTAGCAAAAAATCATAGCCAAATTCTGAAATGAATCTAAACTGTGGTAACTCTTGCTGTCTTCTGTCTACTGGAGATCCATTCCACTGCAGCAATTTGATCAAACCACTAAGAGTGAAGTATGTGAAGGGAGAGGACAACCTCTGCTGTGGAGGTGACACAGCTTTCTAGATCCTCTCAGCCTCCAGATACAGCACTGTCTTCATGATTTCCCAGAACGTGGCTCACTGAAGCTGACTGTAAAACATGTACAATTATCTAAAAAGTGCTGTTTCTAGTAGATGAAAAGTGGGACCTGATTTGTAAGAGAGTAGCGTAAGAGGAATAGCAACAGATGGTGTGTGGGCTGGCAGGTCAGTTAGCTGTGAGAGTAGGAACTGGAGCTGCAAAACTGAAATATCAGTGTCGCTGCTTCTTGTAAAGTGTCCACACAATCCTGTTCCTTCAGCGGGAGCCACAGACCACCCTGTCCTTCAGGAACTCCAAGCATGGGGCCCTTCACCACAGCTCTGCTATTTATCGTTCTCACCGCTTAGTACTCTACTAATTTTCTTCCTTCTTAAGGCTTTTTACTGTCAAGCCCTGATCTGCAAGCTGTTGAAAAACTGGACACTGTCATCCAGGTACTCTTTTTTTGTGTTTCTCTGATGCCTTGATGGGCTACCTAGAAACAGAGGCTAGAGAAAATTGAGAGAATAAAAGCAGTTATATATATCAAAGGGCCTTCAAGGTACACTTTGGGCAGTCAATACCCTCAGAGAGGCTACACCCAAAATGGACGACTGGGTCACAGGTTTCCATACTTATATAAGTTTGGTTCATTTGCATATTGGGAGTTAATCCTCCAATTACAGTTTCAGGTAATGAAATAATTCACCCCCAGTTTGTTCCCCCCTTAACCCACTTTTTTTTACTTATTTCGGGGCCTGAGACAGTAAGGTGTCCTTGAAGTCCAGGCCTAGAGAGGATTTGTTTTGTCTAACCAAAATGGGAGAACAGTAGCTAACAGGCTATATGGAGTCTTAGAGTTACACACTAAAGCATTACAGGATATGAAAAATACAAAAGCTAAAATCCTCAGGCATCAGCTCTTCAATGACACCGAGATTCCCCAGCTGCTGCCCTAAGTAGGCGTGTTCATACACTAATGACTCCTGTGTTGCTATTAGCACTCAGTGCGACGGTTGTTAAGTTGGAAGCTTGTTCTCAGGATACAGTAAAGCATTCCTTTCTGAGAGCAGAATCTGTAATTATATGAAACTCAGAGATAGTGCTCTGAAATTCAGAATTTATTTATTTTTTTTTTAAAAAAGCTCTTATGGAATGGGGGAATTTTTATGTAAGAATGCTGAAAACATAAAACTGTGTCTTGGCATGCTTACTGTATCTCTGAGTCCAAGAATACAGTTCATGCACTGTCTTCAGAGTTTGAATTCCAGTGTTTCCAGTGCTCCAAGTTGCTATAATACAATGATTTTCTTGTGAGATTAACATTTTCTGAGGAATATAAAGAGCGCCTTCATTCCCCGCCCACAGGGTGGAAGGATGGATTCACTGCAGACCTGTGCTTTGAGGCTGTGTATTAAGAATCTGAAAGAAATCTGTTCTTCAAAGCAGCTTTTTTCCCTCTTGTGAACTAAATTTACTCTCATGCTGTTAATTCCTCCTTCCCCCGCAATCCTTCTTAACATGCCCTGAGTTCAAACAGTTTCACAGTACTGTGGAAGTTGCAGCCTTGGTCTTTTTGTGAGTGAGAGTGGGACTGGTTTTGGCTATAGCCAAACTACAATTATTGTTACTTTGCTAAGCTCCCTGTCATGCTCCCTGTTGCTGCCATTAGGTGATGCTTGGTTGTGCAGTGTACTGGTGCAGTCCTTTTCTTTCCCACTTTACTGCTTTCTGTAAATCCCTGGGCTCAGAGGTCACCCGCGGAGATTAAGAACAAAAAAACACAACCCAAGACCTATTTGTGAACCATTAATTGGTATAGATTTCTGCCTGTTTCCCAGTGGGCTTTTTGTGGGCTCTTAAGACCTCCCTTAATAGCTGGGAACCCTGGGCTGCATCACAGCACGGAATGCCTCTGCTGGCTGTGTAGCTGAATAAACACAATTGCTTGAGAGAGTCTGTCTGAGGCATTGGCAGCCTGGTGCCAGCACACTCCGGATTACCAGGTGCAGCAGAGGCAGGCTCTGCCCTGCCCTAACAGTGGCTGCTGCCTTCCCTAGCATGTTCAAGGGAAAAGGAGAAAGAGCAGATGTGACAGCAGCTGCTAAAGGCCAAATTCGCTGTGTGCTGGAAGAGGTTGGCAGGGTGTTCTGCTGTGGTTTGTGATGTTTTGCTAGTTTTTTGTTCTGATGGGCAAGGGAGAAGATTGGCTGTTGGATGTAGGAATAGATGGTTGTAGTAAGAATACTTTTGAGAGAGTGGAGGGGCCTGTCTTAAAAGGAGATAATAGAGCAAAATGTGCTGAGCGTAAATTCAGAAGTCCTGTGCGTTAACTGCAGTTGGTAGGCTCATAATGCAGGCATTACGTTGCTGTTGCTTTTTTTAGAGGGAAAGGTTTGATCCAGTTTGGTATTACTTGGGGTGTATAGCACCTTTTAGGGGAGTCTGTGTAGTTGGCATTGGAGACAGTCCTGCTTGTTTTTTTAGAGTCAATTTTGATCCTTTCAAAGATTGAAATAGGAGTAGAATTACAGCGCTTTGACAGCCAAAGGTTTTTCATGAGATGTCAGTTACCCTCATGGAGTATAGCTGGCACTGACAGAAAGAGCTTTTCAGAATAGCATCAGTTACTGCAATAAAGTACATTACTTGTCCCATCTTTCAGACAAGGTGAAAAATACCGATGTGAGCTGTGGCTGTGGCAGCAGCTCACACCACTCTCTCCCAAGCCAGGCTGAGATCATGAGATGACCTTGTCTTAGTTCAGAAAGTTTGAGATCCTTCTGAAGCCAAAATCATACTTCTCTCTCTGACGTGAAAATGCGATGGCTACAAGGACACTGAGTGCAGAAACATCTTGGGGTGAAAGTTTGGGGAAAATAGATGAATGTAAATAAAGTGGCAGTACTGATGGATCTAATTTTGATGGAAGCTAATAATAAAAACCTTTGGTTTTCTTCCTATGGCATTTGGCATGAATTGTGATTTTATTCCTTTGCTTGAACTTGAGTTTTGATGGAGATACAAATTGCCAGAATGAGAGATGTAATCATGGAGAAATCATGCTGTCTGACTTGGGACTGCTAGAAGCTTTTATACCTCACATTTTATTGCTTTTCTGTTTCTTTCCTTTTTTCTTTTTTCTACACCCCTGCATCCCCCTCCTGCCATTATCCCTCCTCCTCTCACTGCCCACAAGGCCAATTCCACAAGCAGCCTTTCTTTAACCCTCTTCACATCCATTTCTTGGAATCTAGGGCTGGTTGACCTCTCTCTAGGAACCACTGCAGTTAAAACCAGAAAGCCAGATCCTGGTTTTGTTCTTTCCCAGCCATGAATTCAGAGCCCCGGCATCAATACAATAATGAAACCCTTGTTGGATTTCATTCCCTGCCCCACAGGAGCCTTGTCCATGGGATTTTGTTTGTTGATACTGTTAGTAACATCATGGGGGATGCACAGCCACAAGCTGGAAGCAAACAAACAACAGTGAAAAACAACCACAAACAAATAGCATTTGTCAGATCCCCATTGTCAAAGGGTTTTCATTCAAAGCCTTAAAGCAGCAGTGACCATGTAGCATTGCCCCAAAATGTGAAAACCACCAGGAATGGGCAAATGCAAACATTTTGCCTATTAAGGTGACTACAGCTTCTCCTCTTACAGTCTGTAGAAGTTTACTGTCTGCATTGCTGTCTGTGGAGTTTAACTCTGTAACAGGCAGGTGGAACGTTGCCATCCTGGTACCTGCTGTCCAGCAGTGGCAGGAAGGCTACAACAGGATGATGTAGCAATTCAGCACACACATGCACCCCCCTTCCCAGCAGGCAAAATGCCTCCTCACTTCCACTTCAGCTGCGCAGGCGCTGAACAAAGAGGCTGCGTGGGGACAGCCGGGTGGTTCTTAGGATGGACAAACAGGTGCAGACCTCTGGCCTGCTGGAGCCCAGCCTGTTGCGAGGAGGCAGCCCTGGACATGCTGCAGGCTCCTCGCTGCCCTGTCCCCTGGATGTCCCTGGAGCAGGGCCAGGGAAGCAAAGGGACGCTGTCTGTTCCCTCCTTGCTCTCCTTGTGACCGCGCTGTGGGGCTCCTAGGCCACAGCAGCTTGCAAACGCCTTGGAGACTCCATCAGTGCTGGGGCTGCTGATGGCCACAGAGCCCTTCCCCAGGGCAGTGTGACACCCTGGGGAGCCACTGCCGTCACGGGACCTCTGAGATTTGCTGTGGGCAGGAGCCCCAAAGCACACGCAAGGAGATTTTGGGATGTGATCATTTGGGAAACCTGGGCATGTTGGACAAGCGAAGTCTAAACCTGTAGACAAGGGAAGGTCTCTGGCAGCTGAAACTTGGCTTCTCCCATTGCAAAGAAGGCATTTTCCTGAGGTGTGTGTAGTACCGCTGGCTTGAGGGAAATTTCCTTACAGTCTCCAGCATGGTGGCCCATCTCTCCAGGCAAATATGTCATGGGCGGCTTGTGCAGCTTATGTAAATATTTTGAACAGGTTTTTTTCTTTGATGTGTGAGTACAGATTGTGTTATTATTAATGAGAATCTAGTCTCCGTTCTGGGCTGAGGATTTTGACATGCAAATGGGCCACAGGACATTTTATGTTACATCATAGTTTAATGGATAGGAAGTTTGTTCAGGGAGTCAAGGTTAGTAAGATGTAATTTGGGAAGTTACAACTATGTTCTTGATTACAAAGAATGTTAAATATTTGATAACAGTTTTCTAAAAGCATCTGGAAAACATGAAAATGCTATCAGCTTTGCAGGAAACTGCTGTACTGGGTTTTCTTGACAAATGGAGAGGATCAGATCCTTGCGTAGCATATGGTCATGTAGGTGTGGGACGAGGGAGTTTACAGCAAAGGGTAGGAGCAGTTGCCCAGAGTGCTGCAATTTGTAGTGTTAGGAAGAAAGGCAGCTCTTCTTCTGCACCTCTGTTACTTAGGGGAGTCCTGGGTGTGCATCAGAGCAGAGAGAGTAGGAAAGTCTGTCTTTAGACCATACCCAAACTGTGTTGAGGTGAATGTCAGAATTTTGTGTCCCCTACTGCAGAGAATGTCAGCTCCGTATAATCAATGGAACAAAAAATTTCAAATGGGAAGTGAATGCACCACTTCCCCTGCTAATCTCTGAATCCAGAGATTCACAGCATTTGGCTTGGCTATTCATGGTCTATTTACTTTTTAAAATTCAGACATAGGCATGTGTGTGATGATTTATTCTTCCTTGTAATTGGATACAGTGATTAAATGAGCTTGCATATTATAGTTCATTGTCCTTCTGGGATGTGGGCTACTGTTTCTTCAGCAGCTCCTAATGGAATTAATTCCAGCTCCTGTGTGTTTACTGTAATCGGTGATGTGTTTCTAAAAAGTGATATGGAAAATCGCTTTTAAATATATGTTCTTGTATATGAAGTATTCATCTAGCTGAAGGGTGGTATGTAATCCTCAGAGTCTTCCTTAAAGATGCTTTGCTGCCTTCTCTGACAGGCTCTTTAGGAACAATAAATACATGCTCACTATTTTGTGACCTGAAAGAAGCTATAGGAAGTGTTAAACCTAGCAGAAGTGTTTACCAGGCTGCAGCCATGGGAAAGTGATTGCAGTCTGAGACTGTCATCACATAATTGATAATTTCCCATGGGCTAACCGGTGATGATATGGAAAGCATACTGCTTCTTAGTAAGAAATAGTAATTTTTTATAATTGCCTTTAATGACTAATTGAATAAGCAAATCAGTTTAATAAAAAAAAAAAAAGGACAAATTATGCTGTTAGCCCATTTAATTTGAAGAGGGTTTGAAAAACTGATAGGCAAAGGCAATTTGCAGTGGGATCACTGTCTGACTCAGATTTGATGGTGTTAGCCAAAAGCATTGGTGTTGTCTGCATGGGGCAGTGGGCTTGTGTACTCAGCCTTGGCAGGTACCTCCCCCCTGTCCTGAGTCCAGGTCTGCCTCCTTTTCTCCATACACTGGAAAACTAAAGCATGTGTTGTGAAAACTGTGCTGGCACTTACGGCCTAAAAGAGCTATTGAAAGGTGACAGCGAGCACCCGTCACAGCCAGGTGCTGTGGTGGTGAAACATGGTCATGGAGCAGATGATCCAAGAGGCACCGTTTAATACAGGGGCTTATCTGTTACTGCAGTTGGGGATTTTTGCCTTTTTCCTTAACGTTGCGTCAGATTCGTGTGTGCTTGTGCAGAAGGGTGGGGTTTACCAGCCAGCCAAGGAGATTCCTCTGTGCCCTGTGAAGTCCACAAGGCAGCTGGCTGCCTTGATGAGGGGCTAAAAATTGAACACTTTCCATGAAATACAGAATGCATCTCTTGCATTAGATGCTTTCCAGTGTGTGCATGAAAAACACAGCATCTCATAAGACTTGGAAAAGAAAGATTCAAATGAAGAAAGCTGGACTATAGCAGTCCAAAGTTATGCCTATCTGAGAGCTGTGTTTTGCATCTTTTTTTTTTTTGACTGAGTCAATAAATAGCACTAAAAATCCAAAATAATGGCAAAAGTGAATATAAACCTTCAGAAAATTACCCCACTGTGCTTTCATGTATAATTGCTTAGTATTTCCACTTTATTTAACTGAAATAAGCAAGGGTATCAAATAAAAACCCTTGAGTAATTACGGTACAGCTGAACCAGGGATCTTATGCTGAACTCCCCAATGAGTGTAAATAGTTTGAAAATTATCAAAATAAAGGTCTTCTATCTTAGAAGTGTAGCATTGAGATGCTGTGTATTGCAAACAGCCAAATTGCACACAAACACAGTTCAGCTACCACAGGAAAATAAGCCCATGCAGGTGTTTTAATACTGAGAAGCAGCTGAACTCTGGATAATATCTATTCCTCGTGTCTTACCCCTGTATGATCTTTAAACAGTGCAAGCAAGAACCTTTGTGATTTCTTTTATCCAGCTGTCAGCACAGGGTTGTACTGACAAACACAATAGTTTGAAGTTTTTAGATGTTCTTAATACATATGCAGACTGTGTGGAAGGCATTTTTTTATTGCTGTCTTCCATTAAGTTGTAATAATTGTAAGGAGAAAAGCTGTCTTTAATTACATGTTAACCTGTCACTGGAATGATTTGGGTATCTCAGTGTAGCAAGTACAATTTCAGGTCATAATTTAAGGACCTATATCTTATAAATAAGTCTACAATTAGTGTAACAATGTATTTTAACACCACCATCATGAAACACTCATCAGATTTTTTTGGAACCCATTCACCACATGGGGAAGCAAAATGCAGCTGCCTGATGAGTGTTCTGGTGCTCATTGTTCTGGTTTTATACTGTGGAGCTGTGCTTCGCTGCCATGGGGAGTGGGGAGGAAGACAGGTGGGGGGAAATGTAAGATGCAAGTATGGCCCTGTTTGGTTTTTGGGTTCTCTTGGATGTCGTGTTCCTCGTGCCACCCCCCTCTGCCAGGTTGTAGTTTTGTTGTTAGACGTTGCATAAGTTATTTCTGAGGGGTCTGGGAATTGTTGGCCCATCAGCCTGAAGGATTGTACACCCTGGGCAGAATGCTGGAAGTGGCATCCTCCAGTGCAGCTGTGACGCTGCAGTATGCATGTGTCTGCCTGGGTCTCCTCTGGGGTTTGCCAGATGTATTCCTCCCTCCCCTTTGCCCCCTCCCCAGCAGAGCCTGTAACACATCACAGCCATGCAGCACCCTGGCTGGGCCTTTTGCCTCCGTATGTCAGAAGATGTTAAGTGAGTCTCTGCTGTTGAGTTTACATGACAGTGGGCCACAGCTGTGTATGCAAGACCCTGACCTAGTGTGTGCCACCCAATACACCAAAAATATCCCACCACTTGACCTTTCATGTGCTGGAAGAAATGTGTGGTCTGTTCATTAGTCTAGTGCATGCTAGTCCCATCTTGTACAGGGATTTGGACCAAATCAAACAGTTCTCGCTCAGATGAAAATGCCATCGTTCCCTTTATAGGCAGTTCTGTCAAATCTACAGAAGCCCAGGAGCGTTTTGCCAGTGGAGGCTTTGTCGTGCTAGGCTTCCCTGAAGAGATGCTGTGATGTTTACTGCACATGCTCCAGTGCCACATGTTGGGGAGCTTGCACTGCTTAACGTATTTATGATAATTTGGCTCCCAGGGGCAAACAAGACACTCCTTATATCTCCTTCCTTGGGCTGAAGCACAAAGAAATTTCCCCTTGCTGCTTTGTAGGGGGGAAAATAATAGATCAAAGCTTCTTGCTAAACACTTTTAAAAATACACAATGCGGATCCGTACATTCCTGTTCCCCTGAGGGACCTGTCCCTCTGCTTGTAAGGAAAGCAATTGCCAGCAGGTGATGGGATAACGCTGCACACTGAGGTCTAGGCATTGTACCTGACCTGCAGAGCTTTAGGTGGGGCACTGCCACGTGTAGTTTGACCTGTCCTTTATCCATGTCATGTACCAGCATGGAATGTGTTCTGGTCACTATACTGTAGTTGTCATAATCTGCTGGACTGGATGTTGTCCAAATACAGTGGATTTTGAAGTAAAGCCTTTTGGGGCTAATAGTCTCAACTTGAAAATAATGCAAATTAAGAGGTTTTAATTATACATACCCAAATATATACGTTATTTTTGGGTTGTAAACAGGAAATTTGGGCTCATGTTCTCAGAAATGTCACTGAGAAGCAGACTGTTTTAAAGCATCTCAATGATTTAGAGATTAGGAACTCACAATCATTTTTTGAAGATGTGATGATTTTTATGCTTATATATAGTATTAGATTTGAAGATTACTGTTTCCTAGGAGTAGATTTTCCAATTCAGCAATGACAGTGACGTGCTGAACCTGAAACTTGGTTATTCTTCGATGCCATATAAGTGTTGGACTGCAAAGATGAAAAGAATGAAGATTAAGTGCATCTTCCTTTGTGTTAACTTTCTGAAAGCTGAATGTCCAATTTTCAAGTTCCCTTTATACTGGAATGTGTGGTGGACCAGGCAAAAGTCTCAAGCAGCCTAAAGGCACCTTAGAGCACCCACTTGGCAGGACCAGGCCCCTTTCTGTGCACTGCTGGCAGTTGCTGGAGGATGGCTGTGTGCTGTGCTGCCACCAGGCAGCCAAAAGTCCTGTCCTGCTGGCACCACTGAGGCAGTGACAGCTGGTGGTGGCACCTGGAACTTGTGTCATTGAGGAGACATTGCGTCTCCTTAGCTGCCTGAGGAGGAGGGTAATGGCACTGATGCAAAGAAGTTCCTGTGCAAGACAGAAGCAGAAAAGTAGAACCTTGCCTTGTACTTGCTCGTACAACTTCCACTGAGCCACACCAGTGCCTGGGGTGCCAGGACACGTGCAAGCTGGCGGGGCAAACCCAGGAGGGCACATCACAGCAGGCTGTGCTCAGGCAGCTGGTCTGCAGGCACAAGGATGAAAGGGAACCATTAAATCTTTTATCCTCTGTCCTGCTGCTCCAGGCAATCCGGGCCTGGCTGGCTTATTTTAATCAATCGATGGAAAGAGAGGATGGGTTTTTCTCCTCAAGTACTTTGGGAGATGCCTGATGTGAACAAGGAGTGTCTGCCTTCTGCTTGCGTGAGGATTTCACATTTCACATGTGCATTAAAATACCTCCGTGTGCTGTCAAGTTTCACTGCATGGAAAGCTTCAGTGTTTTAGATGCAGCAGTCAAAGGCATTTTTTTAACAAAAAGTATCAATTATCTTAGGACGACTACTATAGGCAACATTTCTAATGCTTCGAAATGTATTCAGTGTAGAGGATTTGTCCAATAATTTCAAGTAATCCTGACCATTATAGCTGCACATGAATCACCAGGGCTCCCTCCTACCTGGGGGGGAAAAGAGAGCTTCAGATTTGTATGTGGGAAAATTAGTGTCTCATTAAAGCTGGACAAGTTTGACATTTGCTCTCTGCCTGTGGTTTCAGGGCTTTTTGTCCCTCCAACAAAACAAGAAACTGCTCCAATACATGTGATAACAGCAACTGGAATGCAACTTTAGGAGGATCTTTGACCTTACCAGACAGAATGTGTTTGATTCATTCTGCAGATGTTAAAATACTGCCAGAAATTTCTGGGAGATGACCTTAGAAATGATTCCTAGTTCTGACTTTCGTGCTCCAATAAAAAATGTGGTTGTACAAGTTAAATATCTTGCCCTTATGTATTTTAGTTTTCTACCCTAATGCCAGAAATAAATGTCTTGCTCTTTATTCCTTTGTGCATTGATTTCTCGGTGCCTCGGTGGTTAGGTGACATAACTACTATAATTGTTTTAATGCATTAGCAGCAAATTATATATCGATGTTCCTTTTTTTGTTGACCTTTCTTTCTCAACATCATTTTCATTTTTTTGCTTCATGCTGTGTCCATGGTGGCATAGCACTATTAGAGGATTCGATTTTGAATTAAGGGCTAATCCTGCAAGGTCCTGAGCACTGAATGCAAGGGAGGTCTGGGACCTCTCAGCACCCTCTCAGACATGAGCAATATCTTACTAGATCAGATAGCAATTTGCATTTACTGTTTGTACTCAGAGACATCCTGACGTTTTTAGTAAATTGCTGTGGAATTACAGATTACTGAGAAACTTCTGTCTTTGAAAAGAGTTGGCTGCCATCAAATCGTTTTTCCGTTTCTGCAGAACAAACGATTTTCTGATCACAGCTCAGTTCTCAGGACCTGTGTTTGCATTGCTGAAAGGTTTCAGTGCATTGCATAGTATTATGTGAACTAAACCACACAAAAAACCCACATGTAGCATTGTCTGCCTTGAGGTGTGTTATAATTTTTCTCGTTTTGCAGAAGAGAGGAAGAAGTGTGACAAGAATTTATCAAGGCTACGAGCTTTCAGCACCAAGAGGCTGAAAAATCTTGAAAATGCTTTGCTGTAGCCCTCATTTTGTTTAATTTGAACTAAGTGCCTGAATATTTAAAATAGAAAAAAGTATTTATTTCCTATAGAATAGTAAGTAATCAGCATCCATTTTACTCAGGCACAGGGCTCATCTGTCTGTTTGCCCAGCTGTAACCCCATCTCATAGGGCTGCTTTTCTTGATGATTTTGAGAGATGCAAGTCTTAACTATTTCTGATTAGTATGGTGTTGCTAACCCCATCAGTGAATATTTTCTTTTTAAAAAATTATTTCCAACATGTGCTATGAGGTCAGAAGGTGCCTTAGTGTTATTGATCTCAGGTTTTCAGTCACAGACAGGAGGATAAAAATTCCAAAGGATTCAGCTGGTCTAGCTGTTGACTTTTTTTTCCCAAATATACTCTGGGGGATGAGCCTCACAAAACATTAGAGAAAAATGTCTGGTCCTGCAAGGTAGGGATGATGCACTGAATGTAAATGAGAGCAGAGTTGATGATGATTATTAAATTTGTAATTCTGGCTAATGCTGGTAAGTGTATTAACATAAGGGGATGTCAGGAGCTGACCATATGGTCATCTTACCATCTTTGCCATAGTCACAAATGGGAAATGGCATAGCTAAAAGGTTTTAGAATTCATTCTGTGTTGTCTAAAATACATTTATTTTTCTCTCCATCTTTGTCTTTCTGAAAATATCCCCCCTCCCCAAGCACCAAAGAGATTTCATTATCACACAAAAAACCCCTCAGTTTGCATTGATGTTTGAAAAATGCACGTGAAGCCCCCACTTGTATTTCGTCCTGCTGGAGCTCCTACATGCTGACAGCCAGTGCATTATACTAAAGTTCTAACATGCTGAGGATGAAGAAGATACTATGACCTCTTTTTATTTGTTACATTTCTGAAAGCTAAGTTGAGCAGGAAGGACACTTAGTGATTTCCTCTACTTGGAAAGCAGAGAGTTTAGAGTGTTATATTTTTAATTCAGTGCATGAGTTTTCATTCTCTCAGTTTAATTCCCTCATACACACGTAGTGACAGCCACAAGTGCTCTGTAGCATGACTAAGGCTTGCCACTACAACAGCAAGAGTAGTTTTAACCTATGAGTTACTGAATTCCAGTGGTTTGTTCATTCAGGCAATTTTTTTTCTCTTTTTTGTTGTTGTTGTTTGGTTTTTCCTTCAGTCTCCATACAGGTTTAGCCTCTACCAGCAAATCCTTGGAGAAAGCTGAATCACTGCTTTGCATAAAATGGAAAAAAACTTGCATTCCAGTGCTTTATCTATATTTTCTTATAATCCGATTTAGTGTGGAATACAAGCCTGAAAAACCCGTAAATCTTTCTGTAATTCTTGCACAGCCATTCACAATGGATTTGTACAGTGCAAAGTTGAAGAGATTTGGGTTCAGAATAGTGATAAGTTAAAAAAAAAAAACAACCCAAAAAAATAAAAATAAAGGAGATTACTTGCTTTTCTTTGCAGTTTAACAGATTTCACTATCAGTGCCCTCTTCCCAACTAACAGTACATGACATGCACATGACATATACAATCTGCAGAGAAAGGAATATAGAGTCTATATTCTTATACTTCTCTGTATAGAGGAGTTTACCTTTTGTAAGCCAAGCACTTATAAGAAAAAAGCTCCATGCATTGGATGTTTTAAATTGTTTGTTGCCTTGTTTTGCAGAGCTTTATTTTTTTCATAATATTTAAATAAGCATATAATGGAAAGGATAGAACATGGAAAAAGAAATGCTACAGAGTGGAAAAAAAGAGTCTGTAAAGTTGCTCTGCAAAGTCTGATATGAAAAAGAGAATGGTTCTTGTCATCTCAGCAGTCAGTTTGTCACTGAAAGTGGGAGGACTTGTTTGGCTTAAATTTCTGCTTTTGTTTGTTTGTTTTTTGGTTGTTGTTGGTAGCCATTGAGAAGTAACAAACCAAAATCTATTCAGGATGTAGTAGTGTGATCCGAAAACCAGGACAAACTGGAATTTGTCATCAAGTTATCTCTTCTTGTGGGTATAAAGGGATTAGTGACTCAGGCATTAGGAATAATTATATCTGGCTTAGCTGGACAATGTGTCTAATATTAGCAGTAGGGCAGTAGGTGTATTCTAAATGCAGCCTGAGCTATTGGACATGTTTGTGATGTACATGTATATGCAGTATTGGTTTAGCTGTGGGGGTCTGAAGATGCTGGGTGGTGCACGTGCATGTTAGTAAATAATGTGTGAACATACAAATTGCTGGGTGGGTAGTTAGAGATGTGTAGCTGTCTGTGACACTTGAATGTTTCCCTGCTTTTCCTTCTTTACTCATTCTGTGAGATGGCATTTTAGTATTTGCGTTTTAGAGCTGTCCTCAAATACATCTAATTTAGTCAAATGAATTTAACTGTTACTCCATTTGCCAAAGGTATTTCCTTTAGATTAAGTCTCTTTGAATGTTTATTTTACAAGGTACTAATGTGAGACTGCTCCACTGATGCCTCGCACCACTGCAGTAGTTTAAGAAATTGCTCCAGTTTGAGAACAGGGTACAGATGTTTGACATGGCAACACCATGAAGGGTACTGCCTGTCCTGATTTGTTAAATATCTGTCACAGATTATTTTTCTCTACAGATATGTATTAATTTCTGTCCTAAGCCTTAGTAATTGATACCCTACCTAGAGAAGAGGGTGGAGAAAAGAGAAAAGAAACTACTGGAAAATCAGATTTAGTGTGCAAACCCATGTAGGAAACCCATTCTTTCCTCCTGGCTTTTATAATTGTACCATCACCCTGAGCTGGTATTTGTAGAGTTGTCTTCTCAGAGAGAAAAGGCATCTTCTGTTAGAGAGGTAAGCGGTCACGTGAAACGGAGCAGGGAGTCCTGTCTGTTTTTTAAGTAGGTGGCATCTAGCTATTTTATTTCTTTTATTTATTTAAATATCTAATATTTACTGTCTCTGGGACCCTAGGTTCCCCTTCCCACCAAATACACCATCGTTGCTATTGGCTGTCATCACCCTGTACACAACATACAGCTGCAGCTTCTCATGGAGATGTGTTCCTGGGTCCTTCAGTGACCAGCTGAAAGCAAATGTTTCACATGGGTGAGGGTGTCTATATACTGCTCTTTCTGTCCCTCGGCCACCCTGAATGTGTCTTGCAGAAGGACTTGGCCATCGCAGAAAAATGGGATGAGCAGTACTAGCTGTTCCTGGTAAAGCTGTGTCCATGCTTTATTTCACTTGGGAGAAGAAGAGGGCTCATAGCCTGGGAGAAACTGTCTCAGCAGAAGCAGGTGCAAATTGATTATTTAATGACAAACAAGCCCCGTGCCTGCTTTTTTATTATTTTTATGCCTATGGAACTTGCACACAATTGGTGTGGTGAGATTACTGCCTAAGGCTGCCCCCAAAGAGCTGCAAGAACAGGAGGCCGTGGGACTCATGCTGGTTCTGTTGCATGTCTTAATGAAGCTTTAAAATGCTTGAAACTGTCTTTGAAATGAAATATTCCATAGCTGCAGTTTAGCTGCAGACTTTGTAATAATTGCTCAGCCAAATAAAGGAAAACTGTGAGGAACAAAGAAAAGTTATACGGATAGCTAGAAGAAAAAGATTAAATAAAAAATTCATGAAGAAGAGAAATAAAAAAAAAATCATAGCATCACAGGCTTTTGCACCAAGATTTTCCTTCCAATTTCTTTCATTTTCCAACTATTACTGTGCCTTTTATTCTCCCTGTTTGCTACAAATGCTAGAAAAAACTTTTTCTATAGGAATAATAGGGATGTTTGTAATGAATTTAAGCAGAAACTGGAACATGGAGTAAAATTGTTAAAGTATTCATTTCACTGCCATTCTGAGTGGGGGTATAGTGAACTGTAAATTATTAATGATTTGACTAGAATTGCTCTTTTTTAACTCTTAAATCAAATGTGACTAAACAAAAAAAAGCCCAGAAAGACTTTTTTCATATTTATCACCCCAACTTGTACGCTTACAGCCCTTCCTCATTCAAACTTACTGCTCTTAGTGGCCATTAGTAGCAGAATGAATAGTATGCTGTGAATAAATCCTCCCATGGTTACCCTTTCTCTCCATTTGTAGATTAAGGAAATCATCTTTTGTGGACACATATTAATGTCCAAAAGTGTCTGACAAGAGTGCAGTTGTTTGTTTTGAGCAACTTGTTTTTGAAGTATCAGTACACCCTCAGGTTTTGTGTTCCTGCTTTGACATGAAAAACCACTCTGGAATGAGTTTGAATTACAGGGCATTTAGGAAGAAAATACAGAAGATAGTTACAGTGAACAGCAGAACTTCAGGGAAATACCTACAAGCTAGTTGAGGCATTTTAAAATACGAGTATTATTGTAAAGAAAGTCTTTAGGTGATGTATGGTAATAGATATTTAATCTTGCAAAAGCACTTTCATTGCTTACTTGTTACAGTAATTTAACGGATGAGTGATGCTATTAATGGACCACATGTATAATCCAGACTTTTTTTGTTCAAAACATTTCCCTAGGGTTTAAATTTCTAAACATGTTCTGATGTAATTTGAAGAAATTTAGCCTATACACAAGCTGTGGGAAACATAATTTATTAAGGTTTTTTTTAGCATTTCTTCTCCATATAGGGGATAAAAGAAATCACTATGTATAGATATGTGCTGCTTTAAGTGGGCTGAATGATATACCTTGTTTGGATGGAGTTGTTAGAAGCCAGAGACTGTGAATGGAAGGACATGGAGACGGAGAATGAACAGGGGGCTTAAAACTAATTGTTAGTTATCTGAACAAACATACAGTTTCAGGCTTTCCATCACTGTTTGGTTTGTTGTGTTTTGGTTTGGGTTTCTTTTTTTTTTTTTTTTTTGAGAGAATTGCATTAGTAGTGTCTGTAACATAGTTCTTGCAAGAAAATAAAAGAAAAAGGCAAAAAACTGACATTATAGTAAAACCAGCCTTTCTTCCCATCCCAACACTTTGGGATGCTGGGAGAATTGAAGATAGACATCTGGAAAACAGATTATCAGGTAATAAAAATAAACCTATTAGTTGTTTTTTAAACACCAGAATGATAAATTCACACTATTTTGAACAATTAGAGAAGTTCATTGACAAGTATTGCAGTTTTTGCTTCAACTAGGACTTAATTTCTTTTCCACACACATGGCTTTGTTTTGCTGAAACTCAGATATCACCTACACAGAGCAGGAAATTAGGGAAATAATCTGTTGTAAATGTCTCTTTGACTTTGTGAGGAATCACTGCACAGTCACGTAGTTCAATAAAGAGCTAAAATGTGTTTGTTGACTCCAAGCTCAGCTGTTTCCAAATAAATGTTTGTGAAACCTCCAACTTTAATAGTCTCATTGTACCATCCAAAAGATGTGCAAGAGAATGAATAGATGACCTTTCAGATAGAGAACAAGCTGTTCACCATGTCTTTTCATTTACTGAGACAAAATGCTCTTTTTATGCAGAGATAATACTTTCCACCGTTTTTAACAATGTTGAGTAGAATAAAGAATTTAATTGTTTTTGCTTCTGGTTGCAAGGGGTTTAACCTATGTGTCCTTAGACCAGGACTCTTTCTAGATCAGCAGTGTTAAATGCATTGAGCTAGATAGACTTACTTTAACTTTTTTAAAAGACACTGGAGGTATTTTGAATCCCATGCTCACAGGGTGGGATGTCATTAGCTATCCATCCATGTTGAGCCGTGTGACATCTGTCTGTGAATGATGTGTGGATGAATCCTCATTGCCATTGTGCACTGCAGCTGTGGGATCAATAATTTACTGATAAGGTCCAAAGCAGCTGTAAGGGAAATTGGTCTAAATCATTGTGAAATTGCAGCCTTGCTGTGAAAAGCTGCTGGGATGCTCTCAGTTGCACACTCGTACACAAGCACTAGCTTGGACTGGAACAGATCACAAACAAATAGTGAGAAAATCGGGTACAGAAATCAGGGCTCAGCCTTATCTTTCTCATGTGAGGTGTGGTTTGGCCCTTAGTCTTTGCAGTTGTAAATCCACCACTTAAATCACAACTTAGTATAATTGGGGCTAACTAGTACCAGCTAGTTATACTGGTAAAATATTTTTGCTCTACCATATAACTGGAATAATTTCTGTTATTGTTCAGCCTTTGTCCATGTTTCTGTTATTATCTGAAAAATAGAGTGGTTCTCTTGTTAAAGAGAACACAGAGTATTTGCTGAAATTAAAAGAAATACAGTCAACAGGAATCCCTCAAAACTTAAGGAAATCTTACCATTTGGGGAAAACGAAACAAAACCAGAAAAACAAACAGAAACATTTTTATTTTGTGGTTAAAAAGACCAATGTTTTGTTGCGTGAACCAAATACAGATTCACTCCTAGATCGTGCATCATGTATGAGTAGTTTACTAAAATTGGAATCAAATTTGTTTAAGAATTTTATAGTAATTTCATTTGGAAGGGAGCTGTGAAACCATTGGGTCCAACCCATGCTGGAAGCAGGTTCAGTAAGACCAGGGTGCTCAGAGCTTTGCACAGGCAAGCCCTGAATGCAGTGATGTTGGAGATTCTGCGGGTAAGCTGTCACAGTGGTTGGGTGTCCTCATAGGAGGGAAAAATAAGTACCTTGATCTAGACAGATTTTCTTTTGTTTCCATCTCTGATGGTTGCCCCGTATCATTTTGTAGCACACCTCCAGGAAAAGTCTGGCTTGGTCTTATCTCCATTCTGCCCCTGGGTTTTTGAAGACCGCCATGAGATTACCTTGAGCCCTATCACCCAAGAGCAAACCCAGTGCTTTCAGCCCAGTGATGTGTGCAGTAAAGGTTTGGAAAAATCCTAAAAGTAGATTGACGTGGGAATGAGGAATAAAAAAGTTACACTGAGATCCAAGCTGGTCTTCATCCTGACAACCTGAGGTGTTACAACTGCAGTGTGTAGGGATGGTCTGTTAGCAAGTACCTTCAGCCTGGTTTTGTAACAGATAGAAACCAGGTGGAGAAAAAACCTTCGTTGATACAATTGAACAAACCTTAGGGAAAACGTCTCAACACTTACAGTGATGCCCACAGGACTAACCAACCAGCTAAAGATTTGAATATATTTATGTCATGGTTCTCAACTGCTGTGCCTAGATGTTAATCACAGTTCATAGCAATCCTAGTTTTCTCTCCTATTACTAAAATCTGAATCTTCTGAATTTCCAGAACTAGTTAATGTGTGGAAAGGCTGCTTTGCGTGCAGTTGAGCTAACCAGGATTGCTGTGTTTGTTACAAAGACTCTTTCTTACTGATTCCTGAACTATTACGAATTATTTTGTGCATGCTTGTGCCTGTTGGTGGTTTGGGAGCTGAGGATGTGCTTGTTAAATAGAGGGACTGCTCTCTGCAGTGGCAACACATTGTTAACTTTTTGAAACTTAAAGGTTTATGTATTCTGTATTCTTTGGGCCTTTTTTTAAGGGTGGGGGTCCTGTTCCTGCCATGCCCAGTAACAGGAGTAGATACTCTCTTCCTGCTGTTACTAATGTGTTGTACCTTGGACTCTTTTTGTCTTCCTCTGCAGAAACTCTCCTGGATGACTTCCTTCTCACATACACAGTTTTCATGACCACCGATGACTTGTGCCAGGCACTTCTGAGGCAATATCCTTTTATTGAATGTTGTATTCACAGGGGCCACACATTTACTCATCGTTTTATCTGTTCTTGAGCCTTATATCAAAGTTACATGCCTGGATTTGAAACAGATGCCTAACTCATAGCAACAATGCAATTTTATGTCAGTTTTTGTTTAAAGATAAATAAACCTTTATAACTGAGACAAGGTAGAATTTAAAGCGGGGTTAAAACCTTCCCAGGTTATGTTAATTTATCAAATACTTACATGTGGTTAACACATTTCAGAATATAAAAGGAGAAAAAGTAAAGAATTTTACAGTCTCTGCTCCTTTTATCATGTGATACAGGATGTACATCTTAACTCATTATGAGATACAAGAATTATTTTGATGTATTTCCGATGACTTCCATAAGCTATGGATTGATCTTTGAATAAACTTGTGGCTATAAAATGAACTTCCTTTTTTTTTTAACATCTTTTTTCAGTCTTTAACTTTTGTGGTGAAAACATAATCTTTTTACCTTATAAAAGAAAGAACCATGAAGGGACAGGAATAATGTACAAAGTGGGTGTCATGTGACATTTGGTCTTTCTGCCTTATGAATAGAGAACAATGGTAGAAATAGTATTTCAGGGTTTTTTAAATTTTATTTTAATAGTGTTACTTCTGCAGATAATGTAATTTGTGCAGGCAAAAAGAAACTGACTTCCTTTGCCTGTTTTTTGTGTTATTGTTAATGATGCTTTGCCCACAGACATTCACGTTGGCATCTGTGTGCAGGACAAAGCTTCATTCTCAGTTCTGCAGAGAAGATGTGGTTGAACATTGTATAATTCCTTTCGAATTGATTTTACTTTTATAGACTCACCTCTCTAATCTGTGAGGGAAAAAACTCCTGTTGGCACAGAGGATGAATTACCATTCCTATTACTGAGAATTTCATTCCCGAAAGTTACGAAACTCCTAAAGCTCCAGGCAGGATAAAACATTTAAAACTGAGCAGTGCAGTGAAAAAAATCTTTCATTAGCAAATGAGATTTATTGCAAAGCCTTTGCCAGTAATTTAAAAGTTTCTGCAAGACCTTATTATGTGTTCCTTAACCTACTGCACCTATTGTGCTAAGAACCACCAAGGGAAAGAAGACGACTCTGATGTGTCCTGTAGGAAAAGAAAAGTCTTGCATTTGGTGTCTCAGTGGACTTCTCTCTACAAAGACTGGTTACACGAAGATGAGCATTTAAAACAATTTTTGAAGGTATTGAAACAGTTTCTGTGTTGCATTTCAGTGCTGTTTAGTTACATACTGTGTCTAAAAAGCCCCAACAGCAAAATCTATAAAACATATTTTTTCATACTTACTTTCTTCTCTATGAAATCTATAATATAAAATTATTTACATGTGTCTTCTTTAAATGCCTTAGATATAGTCAGTTTAAAGAGAAATCCTGTATTGTCAATATAGTCAACATTAAAAGCATTCCTTTAACATATGAAACTTATGGAACTCCCGTGGTCTCTAGAAAATGGGAAAAGTTAGGAAGGTAAGAAATAAAACTACAGAGATGTGGAGGTTCCTTGGACACACTGATCATGTCTGTCAGAACAGGGTCTGCAGTCGGTATCCAGAGGATTATAGACACAGAGAGTTTTGAGATGTCTGTGAGAAATGCTGCTTTGACTGAGGAGTGAAATCCTATTCCACAGTGTTTGCTGGGTGCACATGGACAGCAGCATAGCTTTATGTATTTTAATAAATAAAATTTTGTTCCTTACTTATTAGCAAAGTTCTTTTGATATTTCTGTAGGAGTTCCAAAAGCCCTTATAATTCCCTTGCAAATTTGCAAATAGTGCTATTGTTGCTAACCTATAATCTATCTGGTTACTGATTTTTTTTCAATATATTTCTTTTCCCTGCTGGTTGAAAGATGAGAGTATTTTAGGAGACTTTGCAGTATCTTCCACTTTTCCTGATGAGACTCTTTGTGACTGGAGACCTTCTTAAGGGTCTTTTATCTCTTCAGTCACTCGCTCAAGACAAAGGCATGAAACATTGAATGAAATGTGGAGAAAGTCTTGAGATTCTTTTTTTTTATGGTTTTGTTTTGTTTTCTAAGTAGGATACACTGCATATGGAAGCAGAGACCCTAGGATTTTTGCTGTTTGGTACTAGATGTGTGTTGATGTTCTGGAAGGGGGGCTGGTTTCAGGCATCAGTTATGTCACACTGAGTTGCAGCTGTCTGGATGCAGGGCTTTCTGGCCATGGTGGTGTGTGACTGTGCACTGACTCACAACTCCTCTTCTGGAAGCTTGTGTGCAATAGTAAACAGCAATAATGGTAATGATGGTTGTAGTTATATGTGAAAAACCAACACAGAGGGTCGTAGGCTAAAATCATTCACGCAGAAGTCTGTGAATGTGGGGGCTAAAGCAAACCTGGTGACTCAGCTCAGCCATATGATCCTTATCTTCTTAGAAGGGAAAGAGAAGGCTCTACGTGCAGATTCAGAAAAAGCGTAGAGAAAATATTTCCTAGAATTTCAGTCATGACAATGTCTTCCCCCAAAATTAGAAGTAAGGTTTATTTATGTATTAGTTTACAACTAGGGAGAATTGTGGGAGTTTGTGGGAGACATCAACTCAGTTTAAAATGCATGCAAATGTGAGGAAAGGTAAAATAGAATATTTGCCATTTTAAAAGTCTTAATCTAATGAACCTCTTTGTTGTCATTTTGGATAAGTGAGGATGATGTGGTGTGTTGTCATGCTTCAGAATCTGACTTAACCCAGATTTCATGCAATAGCCACAAGTGGTGTTTTAAATTTTCCTGCTTATAGACAAAATAGTATAAGCATTTTGCCCTCTCACTTGTTACACAGTGAGTACTAAGAATGTTTCTCCAAAGGCAAGCTGAATATTGACCAGTCTGGAAATTTAAACAGGAACATTCTCTCCTTGCAGGTTTTGCTTAAATAAAATGATGAAACTTGTTTTAGTAGGATAGTGCCTGAATTGACTTAGACCACTGATATGATGCCTTAGATTTATGTTTGAGTTGGCAGATGTTTGCAGATACTGCTTTATTTTGTAGACGATATACAGAAATGTGTTAGATGATGTGTATGAGTATCCTGTTCTTGAGAAGGACCTGAAAGAATTTCAGAAGATACTTGGGATGCATCGCCGTCAGTAAGTATTGATTATATTTGTGATCAAGTCTTCTTTTATTCAGAGTGTAATTTATTTTTTTGCCATCTTTCTGTAATTCAGTAAAGTGATGAGTGATACAAGTGGCATATTCATTTTTACAAATCGTCTCTTCTTTAATACTAGATTATTCAATTTTTGCTGATATTTGTTGGGCAGTGCTTGTGATTTAACATACACTCCCATCAATTTCATTTGGGATTACTTACAAGCAGAGCAGTGGTTTGTGGAGAAGCTGGCAAAAATTCCCTCAGAAGCTACAATCTGTGACTTCGGATGGTACCTTCATTCTCTCTGCAGTCCTGAGACGCAAATCACTTGGAATAGTCTTCTCAGAGTTATTATTTTACTAATAATTATGTCATCTATAAAAGATATTTATTGGCATGTTTTTCCAACAAACTGAAGTTGTTTCCATGGTTTGGCCATTGGGGAAGTGGAAGGAGCTGTGCCCTTGAGGGTGACCCTGACTGCTGTGTTTGCCTACTCCAACAGCTCATGGGCTGGCAGCGTTGCTTTTCACTACATCGATTATGCAAGTCAAAGGAAAGTTCTCTGGCTGAGCCAGATGCCTTTAGTTTTTCCTGAAGAACCTCTGCAGCCTTTCTGCAGTGACCACTTAGTGTTAAAAACTTTCCGATGTTGTAAACTTTGTAATAGCTAAAACTTCTTTTTCCTAAGCTTTGGCTGGAAAGAATAATTGGGATTTTCCTTTTTGTTTCAGCACTGTAGATGAGTATTCACCTCATCGAAAGGTAATGCCAACCTCATTGTTGCTGACTGCTAGATAAGTTACCATCTCACTTCTTCCCCCTCTGCCCACTTCCCTCTCTTTTCTTGGCTTCTTAACTGAAAGTGACTGGTGACCAAACGTGACAGGACACATCAGTGAGGTTAGACCTGCAATGCTGCTTGAGGAACTTTTTTTTTCCCTTCGAGTGCATCCTGGATATCAGCTGTGTGAGCTAACCTGCAGTGGCTGTGACAGTATTAGCATCTTAACAAGATGCTTTGAGATGTCAAAATTCAGGAGAGGCCTTGGAGTGTGTCCCCACCAAGCTAGAGGGATGTAGCAAGCTGGGCAAACCAGGCTGAGCACAGGCATTGACATGGATGTCAAGTAAACAGAGCAAAGGGCGGATTTGTTGTGACAGGGACAGACAAAAAGAGAGGAACATGAGTCTGTCTATTTAATTGGAGAGAGAAGTTGCAGCCAGAGAAAGTTGGCATACAAACTGCTCAGAGGTGAATTGCTGTGCTCGTCAGTTTTACTGGGCTGAAGCTGAAGTGTGTAATAAGCTTAAAATGTTACTGCAAAAATGTGGAAGGCAGAACATGAGATTGTAGTGAAATTGCTAAATAGGCTGATTGGTACATAGGAAATGTTTGTAAGAATAAATGTATAAGAAATGGGCTCTGAACATGACTACAGAAAACCTTGAATTGTGCAGGCTGCTTAGCCTTGGCATGTCCTACTTCCTCCAAAATCCCCACCTTGGCCATTATTTAGTAAGGCAACTCCCAGTTTACTGCTCCAAAAAAGGGTGGGTGTACTTCCTATATATAAACCTTTTGGCCAGACATATGGGTTGAATGCTGTATTCTGTGAATTACTGCTTTGTAAACAGCAGGGATACAAAAAAATCACTGTTGTCTTCTCTTTTTTTTTCTTTCTTTCTTTTCCATTCCCTCACAGAATAAAACCTTTTTCCACCAGTTCAGTGTAAAGGAGAACTGGCTGCAGCAAAGAGGAACCATGAATGAAACAGAGGAAAGTGAGTATAAATGAAAGAGTGGAGGAAAAGCTCAAAAACTGTAAAATTGTTTCTCAAGGACTTCAGTGTAAATATTCTTTAACTGACATACAGCTTTTGAATAGGACCTTGGGGACACAAAAGAAGAAATATTTGGCTGTGCAAGTTTACCTTCCTTCCTCCTGGCTTACAGTGGTCAACAGTGCCATGGTATCTCAAGGGGTTTTTGATGTGTCCAGTTCCTGCAGCACCCCTGTCACAGTCCTGTGTGCCTCCCAGGTGTGCTGGCAGCCCCTCCACCAGGCATTACTTGTGCTCCATTTCATGCTCTCGGTCTCTTGACCTATATCTTGGTTGTGAAAGGTGAATGAATAAGCCTGTCACATGAAATGGGCCGGGATCTACTAACTCTGGGAACGTGCCTCAGTTCCTTCTCTGCGTGGAGGGCGAGCTGCCACTTCACTTCAATGTCAGCCATTTCAAAAGGAGATTTCCCTCCATTACTACCAACACAGTAATGCAGTGAGGCTGTCACCCTCCTGTAATGCCTGTACGAGGAAGGAGGCAGAGAGGAGAACACTCTGTACGCGAGCTTGGAATGGCAGAAGGACCTCCTACCTGGCAGCCTCACTCCTTGACAGTATATCTTCATTTCTTACTGGGAATAAAACTCAGGAAGTTCACTTGAAGTCAGTGTATTTTTAGTGCTCATTTGTGACAGAATGAAAGCTGAGCTCGTTCAATGCCAAGGCGAAAGATTTGCACAGTACGTGCTGCTGATAGATAATCCTCGTTTTGTGCTTCAAATGTCGGGGATTTTGAGGTTTATGTTTCCAAGGCTTCTTCTAAAAATGGTATTTCTGGATGAGAACCCCCACACTCATTCTTCTTTCAAAGTTGGACACAGCTTGTGAGTAACTGGAAAGGAAAGAGTACTGGCATGAGAGAGGGGACAGACGGTGTAACTGTGGTGGGACAGTCACCAGGACAGAACCCAGCAAGGCCAGTCCTGACTGAGTTTAATTGCTTTTGTCTCACTCCTTGAGAGCAGGAGCCGTGGACTATGATGGGATTGAAGGAATGAAATAGCCAAAGTGACTTTGGGGAAGGGAGAGACAGATGCAGAGGGTGTCATCTAATCCTGTGTGGTGGAGTGCTGTCTGACTGATGGTGCTGGAGGAGGATGGGTCTGACCAAGAAGCACCATGCCACTTGACCAGAGGTGTTTTATCCTCTATTGCAATCATTACCAGGGCAGCTTGCAGCCCATGGCCACTTCCTCCCCCTGGCATTCCCTCCTTCTCAGAGGAGCAGCACAGGCTCCTGGAAGAGATGACATGGTCCATCCCAAAAGATGGGATACCACAGATAGAACATTGGAAGGGTGTGAGGGGGAGAATCACTGTGGTGGTTGTGCTTGAGCACCTGGCCCATGGGTTGATTTAGTTCAGTGTTAAAGAAAGGATAGATCAATACCCCATTTATAAATTGACATTGCTGTCATTGTCCCTTTGCAAATGACAGAGAGGACATTTCAAACAAATTCACTGTAAGCAAGGTGTGTAACTCTGCATATGGAGTCCAAATATTCCTGTCAGATTTTTTAAAATTTGTTTTTCTACCTAGTAATTTAAAGTGCAATTGGATGTCTCTATTTTCATGATATGTATCCATTCTGATGAGAGATTCTGCCATGAGCATCCGTCAGCAGAGACAGGTTAAAAAGGAATTATAAAATCAAATGACTTTTTTTCCCCAATACTCAGTGTTAACTTCCTCCTTCATTCTCATATTCATTTTTTCTTTACTACAACAGGAAAAAAAACCCCTATTCTAAAGGATAGAGTTCTTAGCTGCTTCTGGCATAATCTTCACTAATGAAAGTGCCCCGAAGCCATGAAGGTCCGTAGGACAAGCAAAGAGCTATTGCTACATACATCTGTCAATAAAGATAATAAAAAAAATACAACAGTTCTGGAGAAGAAAAGTTGTCCTGTATTGGCATGGTAGCAGCCTGTCCTGTAATAAGAAGTGCCAGAGTAGAAGGAAATGCAAAGTTTAATTGAGCGCTGAAGTGAATGTGAAACCAAGAGCTGTAACGATTCTGATTAGCAGATGTAATTTTAAAAATATTTATGCAAGTCTGCAGCTCAGTTTCTTCCGCTTTAAGTGTGGCAGCCGTATTTCAAAGAACTAGCTAGGGCAAACTCGACAGAAGATGTAAACCTAAAATTCTGGCAGGCAGAGAAAGTGTACATCCCTTTTTGTAGCAGAAAAAAGTAATTGCTGAGCTGACCACAGCATTCCCAGCGCTGAACCAACTCGTGGACCTGAGTGGAAGTAGTGAGCCCAGGGAATTTCCCCAAACCAGTCCCATTTATATGTGCTGCTTGTGATTCAGGAACTGAGTTGTCAGAACTGATTGTATGGCTGTTTGGGCAGTCTCTGCTGGTGCTAAAATGCTCTGGCAGTGCAAGTAGTTTAGATGTCTAGACAGATAAGCTATCAGGAGTGGTTGAAAATCTGGGAGCACTGTTCTTGCAAAGCTTCCTGTTCCAGGTGGAAGTGGAGGTCCAAAATAATTTCTGCAGCAGATATGAAATATACTGAAAGGACAGTGATATATCCGAACCTAAAATTAAGGGAGGAAAGATGGCAACAGCTGAGTTTGCAGAGAAGATAGGCAGTGAAGGAGGTTGTCTGTGTCATATCCTTGGTAGGAAGTCTTAAATAGATACTGCTGTGGGAGTCTATGTTTCCGTTTGCTTGCCTCTCTCATTCCCAGGAACAGGAGGTGGGGAGGGGAAAAATGGTGATGTTTCTGGTTAGTTTCATGTCCTGTGTGTCAGGGTGCAGTGACTGCGCTTCCTGCAGTAGCCAGGCAGCTGAGGCATTGCTGTGGTGGGGTCTGCAGGTTTGTTCCTTGCACTGTTCGGGTATCTGCCTACAGCTGAGCGTGTCTCTCTTCCTTTGTGCAGTTTTCTGCCGTGTGTATATAACAGAGCATTCCTATGTCAGTGTGAAAGCTCAAGTGTCGACTTCAGCTCAGGAGATACTGAAGATCGTGGCAGAAAAGATCCAGTACCCGGAGGAGGAGTTGGCGCTGGTGACAGTCTCATTCTCTGGTGGTAAATAACTTCCCTTCATCTGAGTACTTACCTTTTACTGCATCAGGTGAGGCAGGGCTGACATTTTCTGGTGCAAGGATACAGCTGTTCCTCTATGGGCCCACAGCTGGATGACCAGGGGAACAATGAAGAGCTGCTTCCCAGAGACTTGTTTCCATGGCAACAGCTCTTTCTTGGGTACTGTGGGATGTAGCATCTCCTGGCTGGGAAGGGAGTGTAAAGAACTCTCAGTCTCCAGCAGTATTGCAAGGTTTTATTTCTTTTCCACAGATGAATCTGCTGCTTTGGAATTTAAATTAATTTTGAAGGCAATGAGGCATGGTTTGCTTTAAAAATATAGAAGGGAATAGCAAATACTCTATGCATGGCTGTTTCCTCATTTATGGCAGGGGTAACAAAAATTCTTGAGGAGAAAGGAAGAAGATGTGTTTGCACAATTGAGATACTGAGAGCAATCTCAGCAATATTCTGTAAGCAGTCTTCCTTACAACTGACATCTTTTGCCTATTGTTTTAGTGTTAGTCATTAAACAGAAGGGCTTACTGTCTTTTTTAAGAAAGACCAGAGTGATCGTGGAGTGATACTAGGGACCAGCCAAAGTCCCAAGATCTTCTTTGGTGTTTGGCAGGTCTCAAGCTCCTTGGTCAGATTGTTTTGATGTACTCTTTTTTGGAAGCAATTTAACTAGGTGCATGAAAATGTGAAGCTGTATCTACAAAAGGACTAAGTGTAGAATATCTTGGCAATATTCTCAGATAATGTTAGTTGTTGCTGATCCCCTAAGACAAAGGATGAGTCTTTTAAGTTACAGCACTCATTGCTACTTCTTTGTCAGTCTAGTTAAATGAAATACACACAAGTGCTGGCTTGTTCTGTTTGTATCTTTGATTCAGAACTGGAAGGTCACATTTTTTCCCCCATGCTGGGCTCAGTTAAAGAAACATATTTTTGAGTGCACTGGTATGGGTGACAGGGAGATGGTGCTCTGCTCTGGTTATTGAGAGCCTGGGCATTAGAGCAGCCCTTGGGAGCATTACACATGGGTGTCCTGGCCATCCAGGCTACATCATTTTCAGGCATACTCTTTTTACCCTCGTGTGTGCCCTAACTCACCTCCAGTGCATTTCACAGCGCTGCAAAATCACTGTGCTGCTGTTGTTTTTCAGGTCTTTCTCTCCTATTCAAGAGCAGGGCAAGTTTTGATCTGATAGTAATAAATCTGGTTCTAACTGCCTGCTTAGCTAAAGAAAACCAACCATTCATAAGTAATGAAATATACTACATTGGTTCCCAGGAAAGCCACAAAATAGAAGTGGTTGCCCCTTTGTTGTTCGATGAGAAACAGTAAATAAAATGCAGGTATAGTAGGAAAGCCATTTGTACATGACCTTTGTAACCCCTAAAATGTTATTTAGTTACATTGCCTGAGTTAATTGGAAATACATGTTCAGTATCCTCTTATGCATCCTGTACTGCAAGTAATAAACACCAACCTGCTATGCTTTTTTTTCTGCTTTGTGTTTTTGCTATTTGTGTGACTTAGAACTCTTGTCCTTCATCCACTTGCGGGGCAGCAGTACTAGCACTGGAGAACCTGTTTTTATTGTACTCCAATAATGGATAAGCAAGCTCTTTATTCAAAATGACCTTGAAAAAACATAATGATAGTTCAGCATGGTCTATCTGTGTGTCAATGGATAAATGAGCATGGATAAAAGGGAAAACTGTCTGAAATTATGTCTGGCTCTTAGACTCCTCCTAGTCCTACTCCTCATGGGCAGTGCAGAGTCCAGAGTAGCTGTCAGTGTGCTTGCAGTAGTTTTGGGTCTCCCATGTATCAGATCTCCAGAGGATTACTTGGAGGCCTCAGGAAGTGACAGTCTTCGCAGGGCAGTTTTTAAGCTGTGTTTGGGGTTTTGCTTTATTTTTCCCCCCACCTTTCTCTAGTTCGTTCAAGATTCCGCAGAGCTGAACCAGTACTCTGGAGTGGAGGCAAAAAAAAGTCCTTTCTCTTTGCTACCAGTGCCTGCTCTTTTACCCAGATATTTCCTAAATTAATTACTCTAGGTCTAGAAGAATTACTGTAAATACTGTGTTATAAAGGACTCCTCAGCTCTGCTCTGTGGGGTGAATTTCATGGTGTTGGGATCCTTTAAACTTCTTTTTCTGTTCAGTGGCTGTGGCTACTGATTTCATCTCCACCCGCAGTTTTGTCTCCAGTGACACACAGCAGCTCAGCCTCTGGGGGCTGAGACGCTCTGCGCTAACAAAAGTCACTACATTTATACTAGACACTCTGGGTTGAAATGAAATGTTCTATAAGGCATAGGAGGCTAGACTAGATGATTTCAGGGTTTCTATCTGTTCTATGTGAAGTGCAGTTTGAAAGCAGAAGCAGGAAGCTGCTGTGCTCTAGTCCGTCAGAGATATCTTGCCTTTATCTTGCCTGAACAGGGTGGAGATGATGGTTCCCCACAGAGAGTGAATTTGATGCTTAGTTACTTTCTAAGGAGTTGATGTGGCATCACAGATGCAATTGTACCTTTATTTCTCATATACAGCTTTTACTCCTGTTCTGAAACTTCTGTGTTTTGTTTGCTGTTTTTACAGAGAAACATGAGCTACAAGCAAATGACTTGGCCATCTCAAAATCTTTGGAGTCATCCAGCCGTATGTTTGTATACCGAAAAGATCTGACCGATTCTTTGGTAAGGATCAGGATTGTATGTTTCCCATTTTTTGTTTGTCTGACTCCAAATCAAAACCTTAGTATTCCTCTCAGAGGTCTTTTTCGATGCAGAATTTATTTTTTGCTTCCTTAGTGAAGCTTACTACTGAGCGGCTCTATTCCTAAAAAAAATATCTTTCATTAACAGCAGTTATTTGACTGAACAGTAATGGAATTTGTTCATCAGTTTTACATAAACCAAAGCTTCTGTACAGCTTAAATCTTTCAATCTACATCAGCCTGGAAAAGCTGACCTGTGTTTGTACCAGAATTCTTGGGATGAGGATTATTCAGGGCCCTTGTGACTCTTTCCTCCCCACCCTGCCTTGTGCCTCTGTAGCACTTAGAGTGGCTGGTACATAATCATACAAAGTGGTGGACAAATTCCATGGAATTACTGCGTGCAGAAATGGATGTCATGTGAGTTCCACCAGACCCATCAGTGCAACCCCTGTGTTGTGGCAGCCACTTGGTTAGCTGGTGTGTATTGCTGGTGGTGTGTCCTTCCTTCCTTCTGCCTGTCTGTCTCTCCATCCTCTCGCTGGGGCGGATCGAGAGGCAGCAGACCTCTCTCATCCTTCCCTCTGTCTTCAGAAACCAGGATTGCAAACTCCCTCCCTCCATGTTTTCCCAAAATCTCAGTGAGGCAGGCACGGTCAGGCACTTTGCTGTTTCAATAGATTTCTGCTAATTATGCAGATGTTTCCAGGAAGGAGCAGGGACTGTGTCACAACTGACTTCTACATGGTGTCAGTACCTCCAGGATCTGTGCCTTCACCCTCAGGATGAGAAATGTCTATTTACATTTTGTTGGATCAATGTGCCCTGAAGGGCTGACATGCCACTATCATTGTAATCTGTCATCCCCATTATCTCCGGCATTAGAGCCACCTCTAAAAATGGGGATATTAAGGGAAAGTTTCCATTGCAGGCAGGTGACAGCCAACCTAGTTTCATTAGTTACGTAATAAAAATTGCAAAACTTGCTGTAACTGTCAGAAATACAGCACCAAAGTAATGGCTTAACTGGTAAGAATAATCTTTCATCTTGGCAGATGGTTCATGTGCCAAGTTTCAGACTGATGAGGTTAAAAAAGCCAAGAGAAATGCAGAATTTTGAAAATCCAAGCTAAAAATGGAAATGTCAAATGACCCTGAACACCAGCAATACCACAGCACTCCACAGTAATATACTAAGTAACTTTCATGAATCAGAATCCACAGTGTTTTGCTCTTTGTTGATTAGATTTGGGGTAAATCAATCATAAAATGTATGGATTTATGTTATTTGTAAAAGCGGACTGGAGGGCAAGTTATGTGTATTTATTCTAAATCCAATGTGTTTTCAGAATGATTCTTTTATATCAGAAAATTTACTGATGTCGTAATTTAGATTTGATTTTCTGATAGTTTCAGGGATTTTATTTTCATTATGCTGTCTGCTTGGCCAGTGTTTTATATTCAAGGTTGGGAGAGGGAGAGGGAAGGGGAGAGGGAGAAGGCCTCACTCTCCAAAGCAAGTCATTGATCCTATTGACCCATTTCCCATTTCAAGCTATTTATTAAATAGGTTATAGCTCCTTCATTTTGATTAGTGGGGAAAAAAGCCCTCAGAGTGCACTTAGAGAAGATTACTTACTCAGCTCTGTTTGATAACTTAGTCCAGTAACTGTTTTGTTGCAGAACGTTTGGCATTTCTTGAGGAATTTTTTTTGCTCTTGTCTATTCGTTTAGAACCCATTTTCTGAAAATGAGGAATTGCAGCAGAGATCCGTGAGGATTTTGGGAATTAACACCTGGGATCTTGCCTTAGAGCTAACAAACTTTGACTGGAGCCTCTTCAATGCAATTCATGAGGTAAGAAGCACCACATCCACTTCCAGGTACATTACTGTACTGCAGTGTTGTGCCATTGTGATGTATTTTGGAGCGTTGGTATTCCTGGGGGCTTGGTTCCCTGTCATGACAGCATGATTTGGCAGCTCTCAGTAGTGGTGACAGGTCCAAGAGTTTTTCTTGCAATCCTTGAGACTGAAAAGAATTGTCTAGGGTTTGTAAACTTCCTGTGTTCAGGCATCTCATACATTCCCTGTATACCTGAGGTGTTTTATTGAGATTTGCCTCAAGAGAGTAAAAGACTATGATTATTTTCTAAAAACCCTCTCTGTGAATATGTTACATATGCAAAATGTCTCATGCATTTGGTAGTGTTTCAGTAAATACAAGATCCCACAAAGAGCTGTCTTTCATATCACTGTAGCCACAAAAGAATTCACAGTTTCAGCAGTTCAGATGGTCATATTACTGTTTGTGTTAGGCTTCAGTGGGATGAAAAATACTGGGCAGGCTTTATTAAATGGGATAGTGGTGCACTTCAAGGCCCACTGGGTTGTTTCAATGACTTTGATAGGTTCTGGTTTGAGTTGCTGAGTAAAACACACAGTTAACAGCAGAAAATCTCTCTTGAAAATATCATTCACCGAAAAGCATGTTGGCTTTCAGAGAAAATGAATGTGAAATTCCCTTGCTTTTCATCAGATGCTTTCCTTTTCTTTTGGGTTCTTTTATTCAGTTTAGACACTTTGAATTTGGAACTGGCCAAGTTTGGGGTTTTTTTTTGAACAGAAATCAAGACCCACTCCTCTATTGATTAAAAATTAGCTAATATAGAAACAAGTTTGAATAGAGATACTTCAGATTCTGCAGTGGTTTGGTATGGTTACTTTTTCATACTGGAACAGAAGTGACGAAGTACAGAAGTAGACTGTTTATGTCTTTTACCTGGCTGTAGCCAGATGTGGAACTGCAGGAAGTCTCACAAAAAGAGCCTATCTTGCAGGACTTCCAGTCCACCTGCCTTTTGTAATACATCTCTAGATTTTGCTGAGCCAAACCTGAAGCATTTGTGATTGGCTCCTGGATAATGAAAAAATAACCATTTGTGACCAGACCTTGTTTCAAAACCATACTTCTAAATAATTTATAGTTCATTTATGTTTAAATTGTGTTTGTATCCCTAATGATGTTGTCAATGTCTTCCAGCAAGAGCTGATATACTTCACGTTCAGCAGACAGGGCAGTGCTGAAAACACCGAGAATCTCAGTCTTCTGCTTCAAAGATGCAACGAGGTCCAGCTTTGGGTTGCCACCGAGATACTGCTCTGTAGCCAGCTCTGCAAACGTGTGCAGCTAGTGAAAAAGTTCATCAAGATTGCTGCCCAGTAAGTTACTAGCTTTGCAACAGAAATCCTTGAATTCACGTGGTTTGTTTGGCAAGAAGTAGGTGGAGAGGCAAGGAAAGAAAATTAATTTGTCTTGATAGTGTAGTAAGCATACCTAAATAAAACAGTCCATAGATAAGAATAGCAGGCCCTGGTCAAAACTAGACATGGTGGAGTATATGCTGCTCAAATCTCCCCTGGCAGCTTAGCTGCTGTGTCTGCAGTGTCAGCTGCAACGTCCCTGATGGTGCAGAGATAGCTCCTTCCTTAGCTGAGATAGCCTGAGCACCATTTGACAACTGTTTAGGCAGCAAAACGATCACACAAGACTAGATAAAAACTGAAACACTCTGTTGTAAACTTGGAAGTCCTACCCCTAGAGAGGAACCTAACTGCAGTAAGCTGTTGCCCCATGTAATCCTCTCTGGAGTACTCTTTTACTTATTGGAGGGGTCGGTTTCTTCATGTATTAGATTTGACAGTCTACTCTTCCACTGTTACTAAATAGTACTGGCATTTGTTCTATGCCTTGCAGCAGAATACAAATATATACTATGCACAGAGATTCCTTTTCTCTGTAATCACTCTCTGTCTTAGTAACCAAGGAAATGGAGCAATTTAAATATGTGCAATCATCCTTCTCACCTCTCTCTCCACTTGTTGGTCTTCTGCAATATTTGAATATGCATGTTCATGGAAAATGTATAATTTGTTCCCTTCATCGACTGGGCTGATTTAATTTGCAAGGCACTTACATACAAAGGACTGTTCTCTGCTGTAGCACTGCCTTTAGAGAAATTAATTCTTCTAATCTAATCTGGTGTAACTCATAAATGTGATCTGATTTAGTTTGCGAGTTGTGTGGTATCTACATAGTAATGTGTTCATTTTCTGCCATATCAATGGCCAAAAAACGGTTGGTTCTATGTGCCTTGCTTGCACCATTGTAGCATTAATTTGCATTCCAGGAAGACTTTTGTGTCTGTCCCACATGAATAAGAATGTATTTGTTACCAGACTAAAACATTGCTCTATTTTTGTTGATTCCATTCTGTTAAGTGAAAAAGTTATGGAGACTAAAAACAGTTGTCAGTAAAGAGGAGAAAGGCTGTCCCAGTGCATTGCAGAAACTCCTACACTGGAGAATGTAGGTGATGAAATAAGTGAGTGTGTAGTTTCCACAGGAATTTTTTTTAATCATAAAAGCTGCTGTCTAAATGAACACACCACTATATCTCAACAGTTCTGGAAGGGTTGATGACAGAGGAACATTTAGGGTGGAGGGATGGTGTGCTAAGCACAGGGCTCTCATCATGAGACACAAGCCAAGCAGCCCTCCTGTTTTGTTTATGACTAAGGCAGGGAGGTGGGGAACTGTGAAAACTCTGGCTGTTCCCTGTTCTCTGCTCACAGATTCAGCCAGGAATCTTTGTCTGTGATTTTCCTCTGGTCAGGAAAGCCCCAGGACTAAGATTTCATGTTCATCATCTATGTGCTTTGCTGTTGAGGAACGCCTGGAAAAAATAAAAGCATTTTACACAAGAGTGTCAATACATAAAAGAGAGACAGAGTTTTTGAAAAACAAATCCATACGCTTCTGTTGATGATTAGTGTAAAAGAGAAAACAAGGGGTTCAATAAAGCAAATTAATTAGCATGTTATTAGAAATTAACATCCTGGGGAGTTAAAGAAACAAGTCAATGTAAGATTAGAATAAACAAATTATAACAGCAGCCTTTTTGCTCCCCAGGCAAGCAGTGGCTGCCTGTAAGAGACATTCCTTCTCTCCACAGCTTGCTGTGAGGGATGGGCCCACCCAACAGACTGTTTATGCAGGCTGCATTGGACACCTTTCTTGTTTTGAAATGAGCTGCCTTTGGGAGCTGCCTGGCTTTAATGATAAAAAGAATCTGAGCAACAAAGTTAGGATTAACTTTAAGACAGCTGAAGTGAGAAATACACTGTCTCAAGATAGTACACTGTGATAAGGGCAGGCTTTATAAAACTTGTAACAAGTTCTGGCCATTTTCCAGGCCAAGGCCTTGGCATGTACTTTTCCCTGATGATAAATCCCAGTGAAGCCAGTGGATTCATTCATACTTAAAATTATCTTAAAAGAGGATTCTCACTCTCACACACAAATACAGCCATATATTTGTATGATCTTCAAAAATCTGCAAGAGACAGGGCAATATTTTTTGTTTGAAAAGGACTCAGTATTTCAGGATTTCAGGTTTCCTAATGGACTAGAAAATGGACTAGAAATAAGCATGGCCTGATTGTCTATGATAAAATGTCAAAAAATAAAGGTATTGAGTAAATTCCATCAGGACCTGTACTGGAACCAGTACTAGCTGCAACTGGTTTAGAGGCCTATGTAAATTGAACACTAACCAGATTTTCAGACAATAAAAGTGATGAGGGATTGCAAATGCATTGGAGGATAGATAGAAAAAAAAAGAATTATCTAAGGAGTCTAGTGGCATGTGCAAACAACAGTGGGATAAGATTTAATTTAGATAGATGCCAAGTAATTCAGCTACAGAATGCTAATACCGAGCTGAAGAAATAAATGCATGATTGTAAAGAACAGTGCTGTGACAGAGGTCCTTGGGTGATAATAGATGACAAATTAAAAGAAAGGACAAAATGTGGTGCTGTTCCAAATAAATAATTTGCTGTTTGTTTTATGTTTGCATAAGAACGTAGAACAGTAATTATATTTCTTCTTCTCTCCCCACTGTCTCATTACATGAGAAAGGTGTGAGGGAAAGAAGAAAACACATGAGTTAAAATAAATTACAAAGAATTCAAGGAAGGATAATAACAATATGGGAAAGCAGATTGCAGGGCACAACCACAAAGAGAAATTGAAGGATCCTATGTTGTACAATTTACAGAAAAGATGAAAAAGGGGATGAAAATATTTATTATACAACAGAACAGAGGTCAAGGAATTATTCTGTATGGTAAAGGACAGCTGGGAGTAACTTGAACATTGAAAAGGGAAAATTACTTTTGGCAGCAAAAGGAAAAAAAATAACCTGCCAACAACAGGGTTGATGAGACAGTAGAACGTTTTCTAAAAAACTTCTTAGAGACCCCATCACCTAGACTGCAGGTGGTTATGAGAGGACATTTAATGAGTTCATTATGTGGAAGATGATTGTATGTTAGTGCTGAGGGTTGAAATGAGACTCAGTAACCTAGGATACCCGTACATTCCATTTATCTCTGATTCTGAGTACAAAAAAATCATATTTTTATTCCTCAGCTGTAAAGCCCAAAGAAATCTGAATTCATTCTTTGCAATTGTTATGGGTCTCAACACTGCATCTGTCAGCCGGCTGTCTCAGACCTGGGAGGTAAGACACATCTTTATATCTTTTAGATGCTGTCAAAACCATTTTGCACAAAGGTTGTATACTGGTGAATTACCTTTTCTTTCTAATTATTGGGTTTTCATGCTGAAATCAAACATGGAGGAAGCGTTGGTGGAGAAAATTCTTTGTGACCTGAAACCTGAGATACACAGCTATGAAAAAAAATCCTTAAATGTGTCCTTCCAGAGTTTTAAATGAGAACAAAGCATGGAGATCTTATCCTCTTAAAACAAAATAAATTATTCTAGCATTTTAAGTAGATATTAGAACAAAAAGTCTTACAAAGGTGGCTCCAAACAAGCAATACCTTCTTATGGAACAATTTAATTAAAAAGGCAAAACAACAAAGTAGAAATAAACCTTCTCTAGTTGTCTTTCATCAGGTTTTTTTTCAGCTGCTCCTCTTGAATGACAAAGTTAGGAAATGCACCATGGATAAGGAGTATACTGGAGAACAGAGATTATTTGCTTAAGAAGCTACTGGTTGCTACACAGAGCGTGAGCGTGCTTAAAGGAGGGTCGCACTGGGATCTGTGTTTATGTTGTGGATTTTTTGTTTCCATCCAAGTGGCATCCATATTGAGTCACAGTACCCATACTGAATGATAGTATCTGCAAGTTTACTGTACCTGCTGATGAACCAAATGTTGGGGAAGGAGTAATTGAGCGGGATGGGTTGAAGCCTTATCCCTCCTTCATGCCCTTAACACCACAGGTGGGCAGTACTGCAAAAATACCAATCTGTAATACAGGGTGACAGAGGAGGGCTGTGGTCTGCCTTGGAGATACTCTTGAGCACCAAGAGCTGAGACTAAAGGGCCCTTGGAGACTTACAAACCTATCTGACACTGTCCAGAGCAAAGTCTTCCCCCTTAGCTGAAGCCATGCATATGGAAACATCACTCATATGTCTGCGGCTTCGACACACAGGGAAACAAGGACAGTGACTGCAGGGACTCAGGCAAGGAAGAGCTGACTTAAATAAGAGATAAAGTAAAAGTTTTAGAGAAAAATACATATCTGAGGATGATGATACAGAGCCCCCTTGCCTCTGGTATCTCTAGAACACCTCTCTAGGGAACATTTGCCCTGGCCTCCTCCTGAGAGTTGCCTTCATTCCATTTCTCTTGGCTTGGTAGGAGAGTGGAAGAGACCAAGCATGGTCTCAAAGGCAGTGATACAGGTCTCTCCTGCACAGAGACACGCAGAGCTCTGCTCTGTGCTGAGGCCTCTGGAGATCATGTGCTGCCGGTGGACTTCTCTCAGGAAGAGCAGAATATGTTGCTTGTCGGAACAGAGAGTGCATCTGCATATGTACCGCTGTAAATATGTCACGTTTCTGAGTGGAGAATATTTATCAAGTCACATCCTTTATTTTTTTTTATTTGTAAAACTTCATTGCACTGGAAGTTTCAAAAGCAGAAGGTTATTTGCATTAGTAATGTGACTTTTAGAAAGTAGAGCAATGTTTTTAAATTTATTATAATTACTTACACATGTAAATGAAACAACCTAAATTTAAGCAGCCATTTAGACACTAAATCATATTGGCTCTGCACTTGATTTCTTAAACAAGTAGTATGTTCCCAAGCATATTCTACTTCTTTTTTTCTGCAGTATCCAGTGTTTTAATGAGCCTCCCTTTACCTGATTTAAGATAGAAAAAACTTGCAATTGCACTTCCATGTTCAGTCATTTTAGCATTTTAATCATACTCATCCACTTAATCTAATTGTTCTAAATCTCTTTTCTCTTGGTAGTGTCACTGTGGCTGTCAGGATCTAAGGACAAAGACAAGACAGGATTTATACTAAGAGGGGATCTCTTTTACTATGGTTGGAAAAAATAGTCAGGCTTTAAGGTCCACACACTACTCTTCAAGTCTGAAATACAAGCATGAAAATTTAAATTGCAAAACAATTGCTTTGAGTGTAGTGATGTGAATCCGTTAAAGCATCTTAGAGACAAAGGAAGTGGATGCTTGTGGAGTAGAGCAGGTGTTGGCAGGAGGGGCAAGACAGCAGTTTGTGCCTGGCTTCCCTCAGAAAGTGTTTTATGCACCTCTGTGGGATTAGGGTCAGATACCAGAGACAGAGTAATCAATTTATTAAGGAAATATCTCACTTTGGCACCAGGTTGTGCCAGCGCTAACCCTGATCAGCATTGGCATGATGTATAAAAAGCACTGAGTGTGGCACCTGTTAATTTCTAGAACCCACGTTCGGGGAAGATTGATTACAAATGATTTAACATGGATGTGATTAGTTGCTGAATTCTCAGCCTGTGTTACTGCTTCTAGCTTGATACGGATATATAGGTAAATGCAGCAGTCATGGAAGCTGAGGAAGAAAATAAAACCAGCTGCTAACCAGCAGTTTCCATAAAAGAAGGATGCAGGTCCCCAAGATGAGGCTGTGGGACCCAGTGCCTTGCTGGCGTTGCACTGAACATGGTCTGTAATTAGGGCTCTGGGAGCTGAGGAGCAGAGGTTAACTGCGTGTTGGTGCTTCACCCAGAGCAGTCTTGTGGAAAAAAATGCCTCAGCATTTTTCTGCCTAAATCAAATTCTCTTTTTTTTTTTCTTTCCCTCTCTGTTTTCCGCACTTCAGAAAATTCCTGGGAAGTTCAAGAAACTTTTCACTGAACTTGAAAGTTTGACGGTAAGTATGGTGTTGACAGCAGGAGAACATTGCTTGCTTTACCTGCCTTCCTTCTTCCTAATTTATTTGGAGTCTGCCTGTTATTGCCTGGAGCTGGACTTGCCATGTCAGATCCATGATTTGCTGAAGGCCATGTGGCTCTCCAGAGCTCTGAGATGGTCTGCAAACATGAAAAGGAAAGAGGCTGTGTTCCTGACAGAGGGAGGAAGGGCAGAGAAAGCCAAATGTAATATCGGTTCACCAGCATCAATTTGGGAGCTGTTCTTTTGCTCTGGTGGCTAATCAGCCTTTATCTGAAACAATGTGCTGCAGATCAGGAGGAAAAGAGACCAGCTCAGGTTTTAAAAAACAAATGTCAGAATCCGAGGCTTGAGGGTCTTTGTCAGCATTATCAAAGCAGAATAAACAAACGTTTCCTCTGGCTGTCATGGAAGTGGGTGCATGGTAATATCACTGCCTGGCATGGAGAGCAGGAGATCCAGCCTTTACTGGCTGTCACGCTTCTGTACTTGGAGTTCTTTATAAATGAATGTGTTTTAAAGATTCTGTGTGAGCTGGTGTGCAAAAATGTTTGTTTGTGTTGGAAATTGAGATGACTTTTTGAATTGCCTACACAATGCCACTGAAACATACTACCTTATTTTCTTTGAAAGTTTCCAGGGTGCTCCATGGATCTTAAAACAGTTTTTTGGGGATTTTTTGTTGCTGTTTGGTGATGTTGGTTTTGGTTTTTTTAAAAAGAAGGTAATTAGCAATACATTTTGAGATATATTTTGTGCTATACAGTAAGATACTTTGCTAATAGAAATTTGTGGGGAAATTACGGAGCAGTCCAAGTGAATCTATTATGCAGCTTCCTCTCAATTTAGCACTGCTTCATCTAGAGGAACATAATTGCTTTTGTTCCTTTCACTGTTTATATTTCCTGTTCAGTTTGGCATGTCAGCTAGCTTAGAAAACCTTTAGCTACCTTGTATCCCAAAGAAACCTTTTATATCTAAATCATGTTCAGATCATAAGCCTGTAATGGATTTAAAATTGCTCTTTTTATAGCCTATTGATTTTTCTGTCTATTACTCAAATTGTTTTGTAGGATCCTTCTCTGAATCACAAAGCTTACAGAGATGCATTCAAGAAAATGAAGTCTCCGAAAATCCCCTTCATGCCCTTACTTCTGAAAGGTAATATTAAAGCTTGGCTGCTCTTCACTGTTGTTAATTAAAATAAGTGTAAAGTGATTTTTTCTTCAGGGGCCCTTAAAATGAGTATGTGACAGATATAGTAGTATCTCCAAGATAGCACTTGGTCTGGATAATAAACAACTTCCTTTTAAGACGGGGAAGATGCCAATTTTCATGCAGGTCTTAAAACTTCATACTGTCCTGTCAGGTGTGGATAGAGCGGTGATAGAGCTTTTGCTTTGGCCACATGCTCTTCAGTACAGAAGTATGACCCTGCAAGCCCCTGAACCAGTGGCCATGGTCACAGTGCTGCTCTGAGATGCCTGTTGGGAGATGCCTCCCTGCTTTGCTGGGATGAACCTCCCTGGTGCCGCCCTGAAAGCAGAACCTGCCCTGTCTGTCTGTCCTGAGAGGAGGGGATTTCCAGGTCTCTTACAGACCTGAAAGAGATAGAATCTTGCTATCTAAAATAATTTTTTAAAAGATCTCTTAAACTACAGCTACTTGCTAATGCAGTGAGCAGGGCAGCTAATTAAGTGGCCAGTATTTCAAGTACTGCATTGTCTTGGAGTCATTAATTATTAATTGCCTAGTCTTTGAACATGGCAAATTCATTTGTTTATTCCTGTATTCTGAAAGTGTTCTCTTTAGGCTGTTTATTCCAACCTGCTGCTGCTGCTGTGAAATGTTTGAAGGCAGTTCTCCAGATCAGTCAGTGACAGTTTGGGAGTCACCAGACACTTCCCCTCCTCACACACATCAAAGGAGTTTGCATTAATTCAGATGGATACAATTATCAAGGCTTCAAAATCAATATTTTTAAAGTGATCTGGAGCATGTAGTACCTGCAAACAAAGGCAGCAAACATAAGTCACTTGTAGCAATGATGTTTGCACAGCACTGCAATGTGGTGTATGAGAACATGCGCCTAGACAGCATTTGTATCTTTAACTTGTATTGGTGATAGCAAGAAGACTTTGAAATTAATGCAGTAGTGTCCTTCAATACAGTGGTCCATAAAGAGATGTTGCCAAGGTTGGTGATTCCAAAAGTATTTCACAGTGCGAAGGAATTTATTCCATAACAGGCATGTTTGTATTAAGGTCATTTCCAAGACCAGTAAAATAGGCATGGGTAGCATAGAAATCATTAATAACTCAGCAAATTGCTGTATTTCATCACAATAGGAACAAAAGTAGTTTCAATTAAAAAAAATGAAAATTCTTAAATTATGAAAAATAACTTCAGAGTGTCCTTTTAAAAGTTAATTAAATTTAAATGCAGAGCTCTCAGCACACAGGCACAGCTTTTGAAAATCAGGCAGATTTTTCAAATGTGTAATAAAATACTGTGATATACCCTTATAACCTAGTTCAGATGCAATTTTCTGCTCCACTGAATTTATCTAGACTCTTAGTTGTTGGCTGCAAAGCAAATTTCTGTTCCTTCTGCCCTCGGAGATATACACATTGCTGTCAATGACTTAAAAAGCTGTGTGGAAATTTCTGCTTCCAGTATAGGTTTTTCATTAGAAGTGGTGGATAGTTTTTAACTGCACTGCTATAGACACAAGTACTGCCTGTGTCCTGAAGTCGTGTCCTTTCTGTGTCCCTTTCCCTGGGTGCCCCAAAGCAGCCCAGCAGAGGAGGTGTAGAGGGTCCTGCTCCCTCCTTTCCCTCTGGTTTTTAGGATGCATCCCTGGGTTAGGAAAGGTGCTGGAGGTATCGGCAGCATGTCCAGGCTGGCATCCTGCCTGCCGCAGCCCGGCCATCCTAGGGGCACAGGAGCTCTCCATCACCCCCCCCATAAGAGTCCCAGCCCCGGGTTTCCTCCGGCGTTTGAAGCCGTTTAGCATTTCAATTCCAAGCAATTACAAAATGCCCCTCAGGCACAGAGTGAGCCTTTGAAACCCAAGGAAATAAATCAGGTTGGCTGTTTTGAGGGAGGGTGAAGGTGCAGGCGGATGGGGGTGGGCGCGTGTGTGACAAAGCATCTCTGCAGGTTTCCAGTCCTAAGGTCCCCCGAAACCATGGGGTCCATGTGAGTATCAGAGGGAGTCCTAGAGGTGAGCACAGGAGCAATGCTGAGGGGCACAGTCAGACTGGTGGGCTGGAGACTGGCACCTCTGCTGAGAGGGAGGCTTGTCCCATTTACTGTATGGCGTTCTCCCGCTGGCACACGCAGCTGTGACATTTAAGGAGTGAAGGTGTTGGAGTGCCATCTCATCCCGTTAGCGTTTTCTCCTCATGGATCCCCTGGGTACCCTCACAGCCACGAGAGAGCTGATGGGGGCATGGTTGTGGTGCTCCTGCCAGTGTTTTCTGTAACCTGGAGGGTGAACTATTGAAATCAGAGCTTCCACTCCCACAGGGAATCTATTCATATTCTTGGTACTTCATGTCCAAGATAGGTCTCACTTCTGACCTAATACGCAGAAAAACCCCAGAGAAAATGGCCTTGAGCTACTGCTTTAATTGTAATCTGAACTTGGCAACATTTATTTTGCCTGATATTCCTTCCCTCCAGTTCATTACACTGTGTTCAGTTCTCTTCCTGAAGCCAAATATAGACCTTTCCCTTTTCCTCTGACCTTTATGTTGCCTTTGCAAAGTCCCTCTGACAAAGCTGCATAAAAGTGTTTTTCCCTAGCCATGATGCTTATTTCAAGGCTTTGTACTTCTCTTTGGTGTCTTGTGTTTAACCTCTCTGGCTGTCCACTGCTGTAGCCCGTGTCTTTGGGAGGACTTCAGAGTCATGGTGTCCCACAGAGGGAGATGAAGGGGTGTCAGAGCCAGCTCCAGCGTCTGGTAGCTCTGCCCCTGTGGAGCTCTGGGCTCAGGGTCAGACGTGTCCCGGCCTGGGCACAGCCATGGGCAGAAGGTCTGGATCAGTGCTGCAGGGTGTGGAGAGCAGATATGACATGCAGGGCCATCCCTCTGGATGCCCTGCCCTACTCTGCATATTATGCATCCCAGAAGTAGCACAGACCAGGTTTAATAAGAAATCCTTGCTCCCACTTGAAAATACTCTTCTTAACCATCTGTAAATATTGTTGTTATCTAATAATCTCTGCATGTCATCGTTAGGCCAGGCTTTTGTTTCACTGTTACAAGGTATTGTGTCAATCCTTAATGGGATGCGTTCCTTTTTTTTTTTTCTTTTTGTTGCTGTTTAGTAGTTTTATTAATTTGCATTAAAAACCAAAGTTGTGAATAGTAATTGTTTTTCTTTTCTTTTCTTTCCAGATGTAACATTCATCCATGAAGGAAATAAAACATTTCTGGATAACCTTGTTAATTTTGAAAAGCTGGTAAGCTAATTTTGTCCTTCCTGTTTGTCAAAACATTCATATTCTCTTCTTTCCTTTGCCTTCCTTATCTTGTAAGACTAAAAGGTTTTCTTCTGGCTGAACCAGAAGAAATAAATGGGAGTAAAAAAGAGCAAGCAGAATGAAACAGCCAAGTCTCTCTCCCCTGCCCATTTCCTCTGCTCCTCTCTCTTCTCATTCCTTCCTCCTCTACTTCTGTGTAAAATGGCTAAACCAGTAATGGCCATCATCACTGCCACACAGTCCACTCTTCATTTATACCCAGTGAGATCAATTCCTTTGCACCACCTCGTGGGCTGTTTCTTATGACTTAAATTCTCCTGCCTCAGCTTTCTCTAAATTATGTTTCCTTTTTTTTTCCCCTCAAGGCTTCTCTAGTTTATCACTTAAGGAAAGATTCCTCTAGTTTATCACCTGCCAATGGTATTGTATTGTAATTTTAGGGATCTTAAAGGAAAGTGAAACTTTTTGATCTAGGTTAAATGAGAAGGAAAATAATGCCTGAAATATGAATTAAACTGACTGTAAATATCACTATTGTAGCTTTTATGCATAAGGGCACTTGATGACATATTTTTGGCCACATTCACTGTAGATGTCCTATGACATCTACTCTGGCATTTTTACTGAGAGAGGTTTTAGTTGCCTAATTTGTGTTGGTTTTTGGTGGTTTGTTTGGTTTTTGTGGTTATTTTTTGGTTGGTTGGTTTGGTTTGGTTTTAGTTTGGTTTTTTTATAACATTTAACATTATAACATTTTCATGGNCAGAGGGAGTCCTAGAGGTGAGCACAGGAGCAATGCTGAGGGGCACAGTCAGACTGGTGGGCTGGAGACTGGCACCTCTGCTGAGAGGGAGGCTTGTCCCATTTACTGTATGGCGTTCTCCCGCTGGCACACGCAGCTGTGACATTTAAGGAGTGAAGGTGTTGGAGTGCCATCTCATCCCGTTAGCGTTTTCTCCTCATGGATCCCCTGGGTACCCTCACAGCCACGAGAGAGCTGATGGGGGCATGGTTGTGGTGCTCCTGCCAGTGTTTTCTGTAACCTGGAGGGTGAACTATTGAAATCAGAGCTTCCACTCCCACAGGGAATCTATTCATATTCTTGGTACTTCATGTCCAAGATAGGTCTCACTTCTGACCTAATACGCAGAAAAACCCCAGAGAAAATGGCCTTGAGCTACTGCTTTAATTGTAATCTGAACTTGGCAACATTTATTTTGCCTGATATTCCTTCCCTCCAGTTCATTACACTGTGTTCAGTTCTCTTCCTGAATCCAAATATAGACCTTTCCCTTTTCCTCTGACCTTTATGTTGCCTTTGCAAAGTCCCTCTGACAAAGCTGCATAAAAGTGTTTTTCCCTAGCCATGATGCTTATTTCAAGGCTTTGTACTTCTCTTTGGTGTCTTGTGTTTAACCTCTCTGGCTGTCCACTGCTGTAGCCCGTGTCTTTGGGAGGACTTCAGAGTCATGGTGTCCCACAGAGGGAGATGAAGGGGTGTCAGAGCCAGCTCCAGCGTCTGGTAGCTCTGCCCCTGTGGAGCTCTGGGCTCAGGGTCAGACGTGTCCCGGCCTGGGCACAGCCATGGGCAGAAGGTCTGGATCAGTGCTGCAGGGTGTGGAGAGCAGATATGACATGCAGGGCCATCCCTCTGGATGCCCTGCCCTCCTCTGCATATTATGCATCCCAGAAGTAGCACAGACCAGGTTTAATAAGAAATCCTTGCTCCCACTTGAAAATACTCTTCTTAACCATCTGTAAATATTGTTGTTATCTAATAATCTCTGCATGTCATCGTTAGGCCAGGCTTTTGTTTCACTGTTACAAGGTATTGTGTCAATCCTTAATGGGATGCGTTCCTTTTTTTTTTTTCTTTTTGTTGCTGTTTAGTAGTTTTATTAATTTGCATTAAAAACCAAAGTTGTGAATAGTAATTGTTTTTCTTTTCTTTTCTTTCCAGATGTAACATTCATCCATGAAGGAAATAAAACATTTCTGGATAACCTTGTTAATTTTGAAAAGCTGGTAAGCTAATTTTGTCCTTCCTGTTTGTCAAAACATTCATATTCTCTTCTTTCCTTTGCCTTCCTTATCTTGTAAGACTAAAAGGTTTTCTTCTGGCTGAACCAGAAGAAATAAATGGGAGTAAAAAAGAGCAAGCAGAATGAAACAGCCAAGTCTCTCTCCCCTGCCCATTTCCTCTGCTCCTCTCTCTTCTCATTCCTTCCTCCTCTACTTCTGTGTAAAATGGCTAAACCAGTAATGGCCATCATCACTGCCACACAGTCCACTCTTCATTTATACCCAGTGAGATCAATTCCTTTGCACCACCTCGTGGGCTGTTTCTTATGACTTAAATTCTCCTGCCTCAGCTTTCTCTAAATTATGTTTCCTTTTTTTTTCCCCTCAAGGCTTCTCTAGTTTATCACTTAAGGAAAGATTCCTCTAGTTTATCACCTGCCAATGGTATTGTATTGTAATTTTAGGGATCTTAAAGGAAAGTGAAACTTTTTGATCTAGGTTAAATGAGAAGGAAAATAATGCCTGAAATATGAATTAAACTGACTGTAAATATCACTATTGTAGCTTTTATGCATAAGGGCACTTGATGACATATTTTTGGCCACATTCACTGTAGATGTCCTATGACATCTACTCTGGCATTTTTACTGAGAGAGGTTTTAGTTGCCTAATTTGTGTTGGTTTTTGGTGGTTTGTTTGGTTTTTGTTGTTATTTTTTGGTTGGTTGGTTTGGTTTGGTTTTAGTTTGGTTTTTTTATAACATTTAACATTATAACATTTTCATGGGGTCACTTGGTGTGTTCAACGTGGAAGAGACCTCATTGCAGTTACAATTTGCTCTTGAGGTGAAGACGAGGGGCAGGCACTGATCTCTTCTGTGTGGTGACTGCTGACAGGACCCGAGGGAATGGCCTGAAGCTGTGTCAGGGAAGGTTTAGGCTGGATATCTGGAAAAGGTTCTTCCCCCAGAGGGTGGTTGGCCACTGGAACAGGCTCCCCAGGGCAGTGGTCACAGCACCAACCTGACAGAGTTCAAGGAGAGTTTGGACAACACTCTCAGGCACATGGTGTGACTCTTGGGGATGGTGCTGTGCAGGGCCAGGAGTTGGATGTGATGACCCTTGTGGATTCCTTCCAACTCAGCTTATTCTGTGATTCTATGGCACTGAAAGCCAAAGTCTATGTGTCTGAACAGTGGTGGAGTAGAGAAACCTGGAATTTTTTTTTTTGTTGGCCTGTAGTATTTAACCAAGAAACCAAAATGTTCTTTGCAATTGCTCCAGGTGTGCCATGGGACTGTTAGTCCAGATGGCTGTGGTTGGTGAATTGTGCCCAACTATTTTCTCCATGTTTTTACACTTGTCTGGGAATGAACACACAACGATGGAGTTATTCATGAACCAGATGTTGAACTTATTTTCACATTCTATCATAATGTATGTTGTCTTTCAACTTGCAAGCAGATGTAGACCCTGACTTTTGAACCTGAGCTCCTTTTTTTCGTGTTTTCTATTTGATTTCTGTACCTTTTCTTGTTGTACAGTTTACAAGAATACTGATTTGCATTTAATGAAAGGTTTTCTTGTCCCAAGTCCATTAACTGTTTGACCTTTAGGTGTTTGCATAAAACTCATTAGCATGTTCTTCTTCATTGCCCCTTGGAAGTACATCCAATTAACATGTAAATTAAACCAGCCCTTGATGTACGATAATTGTTACTAAAATCCCCCCACTGGCCCATATATTTATTTTGTGAATATGTAGGATCTAATTCTTGTCCAGTCTTAGCAGTGTTTATTCATTTGTTTGTTGTGTAACCATGTATGTGTTTAATGTATGCTGGGCTTCCCGGGTAAGAATCCCTTTCCTTTCTGTCTCCCTTGTGTCTCCAGAGGCAGTGGGAGCTTTGCTAATTGACTTCAGTGAGCCGGGATCTCACCTTTTCCATTCAAACGGATAATGGGCATTTTAAATGGCGGGGGGAGAGAGGCTGAGATGATGGTGCTGGGGTGAGGGCTGTTCAGATTGACACTTCCTCCAAATTATCATTCAGATCACGCTCTCAGAAACATGCTGTCTCACGCAGGCAATAGTGCAAGCTTAGGAAGTGGGGGCTTAGGAGAGATTTAAATACCAGTGTAGTGGAAACTCAGGCTGCACACTGGTATTACACTGGCTCAGTTGGACGTTAAGGGATTTAGTCGATGGCCATGAGCTAACAAGATGCATCACATGTGATCACGTATACATCAGTCCGTGTTTCTTTTCTAATTATAAGGGCTTTGTCCCAGAGAACAATGTCCTCCTTGGTGTTCTGTACTGAACACTGAAGTGCTGAGTACTTTCTGGCCTTTGCTGAGAAAAAGTAGGATTGACATTGACTCCTGCTCGATTTGGATCAAGCCACTGAACCTCACCTGCAAATTTGCTGTTGCAGAAAAAGAAGAAAAGAATTATTCTACCATAGCAGATTACTGCTTTGGGGAAGGAACTTACTTGCTGTCATAAATGAGTAGAATCTCCACTCATGAATTTCAAAGCAAAGATGGTTTCTTATGTCTCCGTTTGGATCAGTATTTTGAAATATTTCATTTCTGCATTAAACATCTCACCTGAAGGAGGACTTGTCAGTTTGAACCGTTAATTTTTCCAACTATATTAGTTGGTTTAATAAAAGATCTTTCTCCCTACAATCCCTGCTTCTTTTATATTCTTAGACCTCAGCAATCCTACCATGACTGAATTTGATTTGACATGACACGATTGCAGTGGATACTAAGTTAATTCAAAATTTAAAGAAGGAAATTTGCGAAGAGAAGAAAAAGAAGTGATCTTTTGTCTCAGGAATGTTACCTAGCTTTAGCAAAGGTGAAGGGGTTGCAGTGGTTTATTTAACTGCATTTTGGGTAAAGTCTAGTCTATAATAGTGTTAGATCAATATTTAGTACCATACCTACTTCTTCCACTAAATCTGAAGGAATAAATGAAGATATACATGGTCCCATCTCAAGGTATTTCCGTGGTATTTTCTGAGCTGCTTCATTGAAATGTGGCTTCTTCAGGTTTTTCTCTCCAGCCATCAGCTATGTCTTAGCAATGACATGTCTTAGCCACACTCCAGCAAACTCTATTACAGGTCAATGGCCATTACCATTTTCAATAACGCCTTACACAATAACACTGCTTACCTAGTTTTTTTTCTCGTAAGGACTGTGTACATGCAGCTGGGGGTTCTCAACCCCCACCCCCAAATATCTATGCAACCCCAAGCCTGAGGCTTTGCTGTCCTCAGTGAAAAGAGTGCTAATGGTCCTGGGTAGCTGGTAGGCTGAAAAGCCACAAGAAATGTGTGTTACTCATCACACCAACAAGTATGCAAGCACCTCTTTAAGCAGTCAGGAGATAGCATTTGCTTTGCAGGTACGTTGACTGACTTTCTGCATTACTTTTGGGTCCCAGAGAGTTGTAACCAGAGAGAAATGCGTAATTAGGATACTAAAGCCAGAGGATTTGGGATTCTGCTTTAAGTGTTACACAGAGGTTCTTCCCTTACAAGAGCATCACCTCTAGAAGCCAGTCTTGGGATGGACCCTCACAGTGACTGACCACAAAGGAGAGACAGCAAAGAGTTACAGTGTGTGCAACAGTTGGGTCTCTCTGACTTCTAAAATCCAAGTGCAAAGGGTGTTGGCTGGAAAATGTCACAGTAGCAGCACTGGTGGAAGTTGTAGTACTGCCAGTACTCACATTATTGATCGTGAAATCCAGATCATCTCATTAGAACTTCATTATAATCAGTGCAAGGACATCAGCACAAGAGATTGTGTAATTTCATGGCAAATGAAGCACAGCGGGTAACAAGAAAAATTATTTTGATTTACTGATGAAAGAAATATGAAGTTTCCATTAAACGTGCTCTTGTGATAAGCTTTTCTGTGGAGGAGCCTTGTAGGCCACTCCCAGGATGCTGAGAGATGAGCTTTTCTGCATCATCCTGGTCTTAAACATACTCTGCTCAAGACGATTAATCATTTCCACCTCTGATAATTTTTGAAGGACATGTGAAAGGATCATCAGCTGTTGGCATGAGGTATCACATCATTCCTGCTAATTGCAATTTGCTTCCGTTACTTACTAGATTTGGTGGGGAGTTGCCTCAGAAAAAGTCAAATTTTAAAAAATTAATGGCTTAAGAACTGTATGGGTAGTATCTAGTGAAAACAAGTTCCCTCTACTGATTTGTAGTGAATAATCCCAATTTTTGTGAGTGGACGACCTGAGCCTGAATGAGAAAATGAATTTAAACCTTTTGTTTCCTCTGCTTAATATAAGTGAACATCCAGTATCCCTGTAAGCACCAGCTTTTGTTAAAATCGCCTACCTACAGGACAGTTTTACATGGTACATACCTGTGGAGATGTCAGGGTGCTTGCTCTGCAGCATTTGGATTATGGGCTCCTTTTTTTTGTGCTGGTTAGGCTGCAGAGAACTGCCTGGCTGATGCTGGTGCCTGAGTGTGGCAGGCATTACACAAGTGTGCGCTAAGGGGTGTAGTTTTGCCACAAAGAGGCTTACAGTCCAATTACACAGCATGAGGAGACAGAAGGAGAGGCTGCAGACTACACAATACCTTAGATAATGCACTAAAGCTGGGGTTGAACTCCACAGCACTCACCCAGTCCACAGGACTTCTTGTTGTAGGCTTTCAGTTTAATAAAAATGAGCAATTGTTTGGCTGTTTTTCATTACCACTTTCCATTGGGTTCCTAGGGAGTTGTTCTCATTTAATCTGTTTGATATCAATAAGACATCTAGACTAACCCTGTTTCATCAAATGGTATCACTAAGATAAAGAGCAAAGCTTCTCCTGCTCTCTTCATTTTCTACCTTACCACAGTTGCTTTTTGTTGTACAGTGTAGGGCAAGGAGATTTTTCAGGCTTTGCTAATGACAGAATCTGTCTCAGGTCTTTGCACTGATGTTTTTCGTTTTGTCTTTGCAGCACATGATTGCAGATACTGTTCGGTCATTGAGACATTGCAGAAATAACCAGTTTGGTGAGTAGACAAAATTTCTGACTTATTTTGCCTTTGTACATCCTTGAGGGTTTGTTGGGTTTTTGTTTTGTTTTTTTTTTTCTCAGTTTTCTTTCCAGTTGCTCAGGTTTACTACAACAGCAGAATGTAATCAAAAATTATTTAACCAATGGGCAAGAGAGGGCATCATTTTTGGAAGGTCAACATAGCAGAAACCACAGCTGGAGGAAGCTTTAGTTTGCAAAATGTTTCTAGGAACAGCTTCCAAATTTCAATAAATTACTTTCCTGCGAAAATTGCCATCTCTTCAAAACCCTATGTGAGATCTGTGCCAGCTGCACTTAGTAATGGAGGCCTCTGGTGTACGCTGCTGTTCCTGCCTTTCCCAGCTATAACCAAGTTAGCTCAGTCCCTTGCCAGTCTGATTTGGGTAAGGAATTCACAGGTGCCCTGGCTTCCAGTAGCTGAAAAATGGTACTCATCCCCACAGCTTTTCACTCAGCTGTTCACCAAGAGCAGTTGTTTACTTATTTGGGGTTCTTAAGGACATTTCACGAAACTGTAGAAGTCTTGAAGGTGTGAAGATCCCATGGGTTTCATGAAAGTGGTTGAGTAGGAAGAAACGAGGGGGTTGTTTCCTCTTCTAGGGGAGGCTGCAAGTATAGCTGTGCCTGCTTTAGACACTGGAGGATCTGTGCTAAAGGCAATGATTTCGAGTGCCTCAGCTGCACAGAGGACTTTTTTTTGTTTGCTTTTTTAAAATTTTTTTTGTTGTTGTTTCCGCCTTATTAGCCACCAGAGAATCCAACCCTAAGGGACCATGCCTGAAAACTTCAGCTGTCTTTGTTCTGCTGCTTACAGAGGAGAAACCTTGTTTTCCTCCTTCTCAGTGTTCTTATTCTCTGCAGAGATGTTACATACAGGAAGGGGACACAAGAACTACTTTAGGAAGTGGTTATTTTTTAAGCCAAACCCACTAAACATGTCATTTATTGAGGCCACTAAAACCTCTTTTTCAAAGAGAAGTTCAGAGCTGTGCTGCAGCCTTGGGGAAAACAGAGTTGAATAATATCTTTTTCCCACTGACTTTTCAGCAGCTGTCAGCATTGACTCCAACAAAAAGAATAATAGTCGTAATTTTAATTATAAATACAGGTACCTTGGAGAATAATAGGTACTTTTAAGAGTTTTGTTAAACATTTGTTCTATAGAATAACCGCATGTATATACAGTATTACTTTTAAACAAAGGCTGCTCAGTATTATGGTTCTTGAGTAAGTCATATATACATATATATATATAAAAATATATATAAATGTATGTAAATGTATGTAAGAGAGGAAGAAGGGGGGAAGGAGCAAGATGTGCCTTTTTTAAATTCAGATACTGAAGGAAATATTGATTAATCCAAACCATGCCTCTGTAAGTTAAAATGTCTCCTATTTGGCATTATGAAAAGTAGCACTGGTTCCTTTCAGTGAGATGAGGGTTTTTTGCATCTTCCCTGCACATCTTTCATCTCGTTTTTGCCTTTTTATTTTTCCAAGTGATTTTGTAAGGCTTGCAGCATAAATCCAAGGTTAATACCTGAGATTTATCATATAATCTGGTAGTTTGAAGTAGGCAATTGTTATTTTGTTTTACCACAGACTTGATTTATTGTGAAGCTGGCATTTAAAAAGCAGCTTATACAGACATCCCTGTAGGCACTTTTTTTTCCTAAAATTCGTTTAGGCATGAAATGAATTCACTGAATATTTATCGAGACTTTATGGACAGTTTCCTTTTCTAGTGGGCTTATTTTGCTCTCAGGAATGTGAATCTTTCTACTGCATCAATTCCCAGAATGGCCTAAGAGCAGCAGGCATCTCACTGTAGGAAGGAATTCAAACAAAACTAAGCAAGGAATATTATTATTGTTTATGAACTGTATCATGTGTATTAAGCTTGCAGGCCAAAGTGTTTCTGGATTAGAAATTGGTTAGGTTCCAAGACTGAAATGCCTTTTTAATGGTAATAACATTTATATCCTAAATCCTGAAAACAAATAATAGCATTTCCAAAGTGAGGAAAAGCAGCCTGAGAAAATAACATAATTCAAGCTTTTGTCATTTGAGGTGTTAATGAGAAATACAAATGTTTTTCAGTATGTTCAGCACAGCTGCTGGGATCCTGTTCCCTCAGAACAAAAAGGTCAGCTCTGTATCCTGACCCGAATTTATCGCATTATCCTGTTGTCTCCAACATTGCCCAAGTTAGATGGGTGCTCTGCAAGAGCTCTTTAAAACAGCTGCCCAGGAGCCCCATTAGCAGCCACGTGCAGAACTGGCTGCATTCACATCCCATGTCACCCACACAGCGTCATGCAGCAGTCTTCAGAAACAAGTGAGATTGGTGATTCCTGGAAACTTTCTCGTATAACTGGAGAGTGTGGAGAAAAGGGTGATAATGAAACAAAGGAGAGGGAAGAAGTGTGTGAGTTAAGCTGATTGGTTCAGGCAATTTTGAAGGGGTTTTTTTTTCTTTTTTATTTATGGTGATACTATTAAAAAGTCCTTGAGGACATGGACATGAATTGAGCTTTCCAACCTTTGCTTGTTCGCCAGCAGTCAGCAATGTTGCTTTCTCTGCCTGTCTTGATGGATCTTGGGCTTAGCTTTCTTTTTTCAGTTTCTGCTAGTACCAGCCATGCTGGAGGGTTTCACAGGCAGTGAGTTCCCACAAGCCCATTTTGAGCATAAATCTTGTTACAGAGAACAACTGCTATTCAGGCCACCCTTCAGTTTGCCTGTTACACAGCTAATTCCTCTTGCTGCATAAACTCCCATGAAATGACAGCATGACTCCTGTCTCTGTTACTAGATCAGAAATCAAAAGCATAACAGATCAAAACGTGGGGGCCTGTCAGAGCAACTTTGAAGAGCTTTCGTATCCATCTGCTGCGCTGTCACCTTTCACCAGCTCTGAAGGAAATCATCCAGGGCCTGCTGTCTTGTGGACTTGTGTTAAAATTTTTAAAAAGTTGCGGGCTGGGTTGCCCACCCCTGCTCAGGGTCCCATTGTGCTGCCAGAGCAGCACAAAGGAAGCCTTGAACCACCCTTACAGGGGATGGACTGCCTGTACTGCCAACAGAAGTAAATCTTCCTCTTGGGAAGAGTCAGCTCCTTGCTGTCCTCATGTCCCCCTCCTTTATGCATGCTGGCTGCCCAGAATTGCCTATTTCTTTTTTTTCTTCTTCCCTTTTCTCTATCTAGCTGTTACCTCATGCATTGCACTCAAACAGCAAGTCCTTTGGATTACTGACTGTCTTTCCTGTGGCTGTCTAGCACCTGACAGGTGGCACAGCAGTGACTTTGGGACACAGCACAGAGGAGCAGGCAAGGCACAGCTTTCTGATCCATCCCCTTTCTCCTGTCTTGCAGGCAATGAAGTTCCTTCGAAAGAGCATCACGAGCTGAAGCCATACATCCACCACCTGCATGTCATCGACAACCAGCAAGCTCTGTTTGAGCTCTCTCACAGGATAGAGCCGCGAGTGTGAGCGTCACAGCTTCATGTAACCTTGCAACTGCAGCACTTTGAATTAAGTGAATGTTTATGCCAAGCATGTTGCTTCCCTGTATGAGAACAGTTTACTGAGTTTTATCAGTAGCTCACACAACATGCGCAGGAAGATCAGGCAAGAGCCAGCAAAGGAGCTGCTCACAGAGTTGCAGGGCAAGCTTGGTGCCATTCCCGCTGGTCACTGGGACCTGAGGGAGTGGAGCAGTTTCCTTTGAGCTCAGGAGCTTGGTTTCTGTGAAAATATTGTTTGGTCCAGTGTAGCTTTCAATGCAGGTTCTGCCAGTATTAGAAAGAAAGGAATCATCATGTCACAGCAGCAAAACATTTCAGCAAGCAACATGCCGCAAGGGGGTTGATTCCCAGTTCACCACAGTATGTACCTCACTAATTCAAGGCTGCCAAAGTATTGTTGCCAAAAGTAATGTGCAATCTGTGCAGCTCCCATGAGTCCACTGGAGCATCATATTTGAGATGTGTGAGCAACCTAGAAGGGGAATATAACAAGGCAGCACAACCAGATGAAACTCAAGAGTGTGTTGTGATGTGGAGGTCAGCAGTAAACAGTTCACTCTGTTGTGGCTCTTTTAAGAATATGCTTTATAAAACACACTGTAAGAGCCAATCCACTTCTGTTGCAATTTATGGACACAATTGTTTGTATACTGAAAACATGTTATTTTCTTCCTTTTCAGTTATCTCAGATTTAGCACTGGCTCCTGCAGTTAATGTGTTATAAATTATTATAGCAGGAGCTTTGTTTTCTGCTTGGATTACAGCCTCCTTGGTATCTATTCAAAGGCAAATGCCTAGATCCATCTACATTTCTAATTCCCCCCACTGGAAATACCATTTCACCAAGTAAAACTCACCTAACTCGCACATGCTTCTGGTTTTTAAAGAACAGAAGGGTGCACCTTACAGGGTACCAGTGTAACTACCTGCATACACACCAGGCTCTGAGCATCAGGATCCCTTCACTGCTTTTGTCCCTTTCACAGCTCTTCCCTAGGCAATTCTCATGTAGCTAAAAGTACTGCACCTGGGCCTGCACTGAGGCAGCATTTCTAAAGTCTTGTCTACAGCTGACCTACATCTCGAGCACCAGCATCACCTGGTTTCCAGTGCTGAGAAGTTGCCCTGGAATGACCTAGAGAATGCCGCGGGCGATGTGCAGAGTGCTCTGTGGCGTGTTTGTGCACTGACTCACGGTGACGGCCCCTTGGCAGGGCAGGCAGCATACATTGCATTGCTTGCCCATCTCTGTTGTGTGTTTTCCACATGAGGAAGACCTCCAAGAAGATGCTTCTTTACTAAAATGTGGGAATACTGAAGTAGCATGCTCTTCATTGTTGTGTTATCTCTGGTTTAAAGGGATTTAAAAAAAAGCAGCTTTAACAAGTAGTCTGTGGGGGAATCTGTAGAATGCATTCAGTTTTCCCATCTGTGAAATATTGTATAGATCTATTGTAAAGGAAACAGATGTTTCAGAAATGTATTTGCTTGTACTTTGTTATTATCAAATACTATATGATTTTTTTTTTAAGAAAAAAAAATCTTCTTTTTACCCAGTAAAAAGAAAAAAAAAAATAAACTCTTGCTGGCCATGGAGTAAAAATTTCCTATGTTCTTCTGTAGATGTGAGTGCACATATTGTAAATAACTCTTTTGTGCAAACAGACCAAAACTGTTCAAATGAAGATACTAGCTGTGGTGGGATCCTTTTTGCAGTGTAAGAACAAAAACCAGATACAATTTGTTGCTTGTGTTTTTGCAGTTCTTCCTAGGGCTACAGCGCTTGGAATTCCCACCCTAGCCGCATTACCTGGATGGTTTCCTGGGTTTTGAGCTCCCTCTTGTGAATTTCTTTTTTTTTTACTGTGGCATTATTTTTAGGAGCCTGTATGTAGACCAGCCTGCATGCTTCAGCTCGTGTGGTGTAACACTCTAGTCCACAAAGTTGTTCTGGAAATCTGTGGGAGAGGGAGCATTCCAAGGTATTCAGGGTGAGAACGTGGGGCTTTTTGTCATTTCACTGCATTTGGCTCTGTGATAGTTTTGGTAGCTACCGTGGATGAAGCAGCAGCTCTGTTGAAGAAGAATAAAAGACAAGGAAATGAAAGAAGAGGGAAAAGAAAAAAGAAGAAAGATGACTCTGTGCTGAGGCGTTGATTTGAAAGCCTGATAGAACTACGTGGAATACTCCTCACTCTGCCAACTCAAAATGAAGTAAAGGGATGAGTTAACTAATACTAATAGGCTTCGAGCCAGCTGAGGTGCCGGCTTTCTGCACCACTGTAATTTCACACTAAATCAGGTGTTGTCTACCCCTTGCAGCTGGCATAAAATCAGTCTGAAGGGACACAGCCAAGCATTAACCTTGTTATCTGTGCTGTGACTAATTAGACACCTAGTCACAGCTTTGCAGACTAGTTTTTATAGTGACATGTATAACGTGGATTTAAGTTTCAGATGGGAGGGTCCAACATGGCTGCATCAATTTAATGTTGAAAATAGGGCCTTAGAACTGTTACTATAAAGGAAAAGTAAATAGCCCAAACCTGTAGCTAATATGTCTCATTTAAAAAAAGGCCCTTCAGAGTCTTCATTCCGCTGGTGAAGTATTGCAGAGCTTTGCTGCAGAGTGGCAAGCAGTTTGAAGGTGTGGAGGTTGTGAGAAGTAGAAGTAAACCCTGTGTTAGGGAAGGGCAACACTACACAGCCTCTGCCAGGGTCCAGTACTGGTGATATTTGTGTGACTTTTTTACATCCTTCAGTAGTGCTGTGAGGTTACATGGTATCAAATCTATAAATCTTGTAAATTCCATTTATCTCAATCACACCTGGGGTTAAATACTCTGCATACTCTTTTTTTTTAGTACCTAGGAGGAGTAATTAGACAGAACAAAGGAAAGAGCTGTGTCACTTTATACCTCTTTGATGTGGGATTTTGTGGCAACAAATCTAGATGTTTCTCTGACACAGCTTTTTGATTCCAGCATCATCTTGGATAGCAATAAATTTCATTTGCATAGCAGTGGCAAAAGAAAGGGTGTTATCAGAAATAAGACGTGCTGCTGTAAAATTACAAAGAAAGATGTAAATACTAAACATTTTAGCAGAGTAGTATTTATTTGCATAGCCTATTTATTGTCATCTTATACACTGTTAAACACTGGGATGAAGTCAATGAGCTGAGGTAAGAACACCTGCCTGTTCTCTCTTGGGTGCCATAATGGTGTCAGCTTGCATTAAAAGTAATAAAATAGAAACCCCCAAATCAAGGTATTTACCTAACTTCTCAGGGACTACAGCTAGTAGTTATCCACCATCATGAGACCTGGTATGTATGAAATAATCTGATTTACCAGAATCAATGTTGCCAATGTTTTCCTTTGCATATTTCATGCTTGTTTGCCTCTGTACATATTATTGTGTCGTGTATTTATGAGAGCTAGTAAGCAATAATTTATATGTCAAAATGGCCAAGCAATACAAGGTTAAAACTTGTAGAAGCAACTGTTACGTTTATCTTGCATTTTCCAGTGTTTTTTAATATTGCTTTTCAAAATATAAAAACTACCTTAATGAAATCTGGGTTCTGTGCCTTTATGCCTACCACACATACTTTTTGTTCCTATATGGAATATTTTACTTCCAGTCATTCAGTTCCACACACCCTCACTGCATTTGTGAGATGGATGCAGACTCACACAGAGGCTCACGAGCCTGACCCCTTTCAGAGCTGCTCATCTGTCTCTGGTCAGTGGGATGTGCTGGTACTGATGTTTCAAAGCAGGAATGATGTTAATGGGGCCTCAGCTGTGCCCTGTCATCACAGCACAGCCAAAGAGGGGCCTCAAGCCACCATGAGAAGTCCCTGTGGGAGAGGGGAGGAGTAAATCTATCTTCATATCCTCTGGAGTCTGTTTATTGGCACTTGATCCTCTTACTGAGGACAGCAAATGCTTTCCTCTGTCATCAGTCATCCCCCATGGTGCTGTTTCCTCTCCTTCCTCTGGGCTGGTCTGCAGCAGGAAGGCAGAGCTCAGGATGCACTGTAAAGCAGCTGAGGCTTGCCCTGTCCTTCCTTCCTTTCCGCTTGCAAACCCCAGGAACCAGCGAGCCAAACCTGGCTATTTCAAACAGATACAACTCTTGGTACTTACAGCATGATGTCTGTTCAGAGAGCTTTGCAAATAGGCAGTGCTTAATCCTCTGAGTGCCTGCACCTTAAGTAGTCTTAAGCCTGACCTTAAAAGTGTTTGTGCTAGTGTTAGTATACAGACAGGGTGGATTCTGACCTTAATATTTAAAATGAGCCTGAATTGTTGATACTCCCCTGTAACGATATTTGAAGATACATTACAGACAGACATACTTCTCCAGATCCAGTTGCACAATCTGAAGAATTTGTGGTCTCAGCTGTTTATCACTGTCCCCTCATTGGATATCCCTACTCCCCACAGTGTAGCCCAGAAGAGTGGGAGAGAACCTCCAAACCTGTTGTGGTTGTTAAGCCACACGTGGCTATGTGCAAGCAGCTAACTTTGCAGAAAGGGCTCTCCTTCCCTCCGTTGCCCTTGCTGGGAGACTTTCACAAGAAGAGTGATGATGCCTTTCAGATGATTTGCAAATGGCAGGGTGTGGAGCTGAGGACAGCTGCCTTACAGCTCCAGTTGTGCTAGAGAGCCACGAGAAGAGGCTGCTGTGCTGTGGATGTTGTCCCTTGAGACCATCTTGCTAAACTGTTCACACAAGGGTTCCTCTGTCTCTCTCCACTAAAAAGAGCTTGATTGGCAAAGGCCTGCAGTTTCAGCTGCTCGAGGGACTCGGTGAAGTTTGACTGAGGTAAGCAGAGGGGTCTGTGATGAGCCATTCCTGCAGGAGCTGAGTGACCCCAGAGGCAGCAGGGAGGGGGCGGTTTGCTGTGGGCCAGCACTGCCCTCTGTGCAGAGCAGCACTGACCTGCATGGGGACTACTGCTCTACCCCATGGAGAGGTGATTTCCTCTTCTCAGGAGGAAAAAGCTGCTCAGCCTGAAAACCAAACCTCCTGAATATTTGCTGTGTTTCATGTCCCAGCAGACTTTCATGCCACCCAGAGCAGCTGCCGTGGAGTCCTGCTCACTTCTGCGCTGGGGGTGGCAACTGAGTTACACAGCAAAACCCAAAGAAAGTAAGTCTTCCACTCCTACAATGTCCACCATTTCACACTGGAGGCTTGTGGGATGGCACCCCACACTCACGGGTACAATAATGCTGTGAAATTCTTGTACTCGTATCAGAGTTACAAGAATTGAGCAGCATAGTTAAAGTCTGGAGAAATGAGGAGGCCTGCAAAGGTGGGCCAAACAATTGTTGAAGCAAGGAGAGACATGTTCTGCATTCCCTCTTGTCTGGAGGAAGGTCTGGTGATGGCCCTGAGATTAACTCAGTTGGTTAGAGCATGGTGCTAATAATGCTGAGGCTGTGGGTTTGATCCCAGTAGGGGCCATTCATTGGAGAGTTAAACTTTGATGATCCTTCTGGGTCCCTTCCAAGTCAGAATATTCTGTGATTCCATAAGAGCCCTGTAAACACCCTTGAGCAGCATCTGCCTCAGAGCCTTTAAAAGTATGACAGTGATACAGTCTGCATAATTTTAATTTTCACTGCCCATTGCAGTGGTAAGTAGTTGCAGCTGGTGGTCTCCCCAGGAGGTTTGTACAACCACTTATTTGCAGAGATGCAAATCCATGCATTTTTGGGAACTGTCTGGACTTCAGCATGGCTTTTTCATCTGTTTCTTATGCCAGCGAGAGAAGAGGCATTATCAGGGAAACCCACAAATGCCAGAGGTTTATGTCCAAAAAGGAGACAGTAGAGTCCTGGAACTTTTTTCTCATAAAGGGAGAGAGTCCACTGAAGAACACACCCGTGGGGTTTTCTCTCTCGAGGTTTCGGAGGGCGCAGCCTCCTTTTATCCCGAACTCCTGGCCTTATGTTGCCCCCTTCCTTTCCCCATTGGCTGAGGTAGCAGGAAGGTACAGCCTTCCCGAACCACCTACCACATATTCCCCCCTTGAACCTGCTATTTTACCCCGAAGTCCAGAAGTTTGGGCTTGTGCAGACCCACTTGTTTGTTTGAGGAGCCAGACTGTGTGGGCTCTGACACGAACCTGCTGCCCAGAGTTAGTAGAGACATTAAGACCCATTTCACAGACGTTGACACCCAAACTTTCACCCACAGAATTGTTTGTAAAGTCATTAGCTTTCCTCTCAGCATGACCTTGAAAGCCTTGGAAAACTTCCTCTACTCTGAACAGTGCTGCTGAACTTTTCCAGGTCTGATTTCCCCAGGGGAAACCTCAGGGTAGAGTCAGTCCTCCCCGTTAAGAAAAACACAACCATCCTAGAGAACCCAGGCAGCTAAAATGCAGGGAAAAAACTCATTTTAGGGTTAGGAAAGAGAAGAGACATTTGGGAGGTCACCCAAATGCAGAAGATTAGAAGGAAGCTCTTCCTTTGTATTCTCTGCATGGGTCTGATTGATTGCACCTGGGTTTTTGGCTGGTGAGGTTGTTCCTTTGCAGGGAGAGGTGGATAGTGCTGGGTTTGCATTTAAGTAGGGCTGATTCCTAAGAGGTCTTTGTGGGCTGCCTTTAGTGCTCTTTACAGTCCTAGTTCCTATTCCTAAGGTTTCATCTTTCATCTCTGCAGTAAGGAGTCAGAGTAGACCTGGGGGTGCTAAGGAATAGTGAATCAGCATTGTTTAGAATAAAATTTGATTGGAAAACCAAACGTCACCCTTTTTAGCTGAAAATGTGATTCAGTTGTATAAGTTTATAGAAGTACGTGAGCCAGCCATGAAGATGCCTTTAAGCAGAACCAGATGAGCTAAACCACACTGAAGGACAGTCACCAGGGTGGGCAGCCTGCCTTGAGTAGATAGGTCTTAGAGGATGGTTTGTGCAAGGAGATGGGCTATAAATTTCTTGGTCTTTCAGACAGATTTTCTTGCAGAAAGTTGTCAGGGCTTCTAAAACTTGCACCTTTTTGTTCTGTTCTCCTGCTGTTGCTGACACCAATTCAAGTCCTTTGCTGTCTGCAGCAGAGAAAGGGCTGGTTCAGAGTGACTTCTAGTGCTCCAGATAAGGTTATAAAGAAAAATAAAGGAAAGGAAAAATCTTGCCATTGTCCCAGCTGAGTGTGGGGCTGCCTTGGTGGGAAATGAGTTGGATGGGAGTGCTACTTAGCAGGGAGAAATGGCACTGGCAGAACTCGTCTATTTAACCTAAGTGGTGAAGTGTCCCTTGAGAGAGGTACTGCCGGCCGTGACAGATGGCTTGAAAGCAAAGAGCTGTAGTTTGCTGGAGGGGAATTTACTAGCAAATGTAAAGAGGGATGTTTCAGACCTAGAAATGACAAAGGATGGTGAGGATCAAGCCCCAGATCAAGCGCCTCCTTGGTAAGTTATGGAGGCTCCTGACAAATGTTTGTGAGAGCTCTCTGTAACTCTAGTCAGAGGTTTTGTTGCTTCATGAGCAATGAAGCTGTTCCTGAGGTCACCGTGGGCTTGCCCCCAGCCAAGCGTGGCTGTCAGTGGGGGTGACCATGGTACACTCAAGTGTCTGCTGAGAAAGTCAGCTCAGCAGCTCCAGGTGAGAATTCTTAGGCCACAAAGCCCTCAAAAGTTTGAAGTCTTCAAGTTACGTCAAGCAGCTTGGAAAAAATTCCATCAAAACAGGGCCAGCTGCTGTCATAAGTCTGTCTCCCTTTCATTCAGGAAGACACTGTGAAGTCAAGTTGAACTTCTATTGATTTCCACTGGGTTTTAAAAACCCAGGGCCCCCAAATGTCTGCTGTCAGACTGAGTCTTTGGCTACACTACAAAACAGAATATAGTCTCTCTATCCAACTTGAAATACTTTAAAGCAGCAAATAACCCTGAACTGTTTTATCTGCCACTGATGCTGGGCTTCATACCAGGCCAATCCCTCCTGTCATGGTGCAGTGCCAGAAGAGGACCAGGCAGGGCTGCTTGGTGTTGGGTGCCTTGTCACACTCACAGTGATGAAAATTGTTGTGGCTGACACCAGCTGCCAGCACTGAACTTGGCTCAAGGCGACAGCTACGTGCTCCAGCTTCAGGGCACACTGTTGGTTGGAGGCCGCCTTTTAAATCCAAAAAAGGGATGATGTGATAGTAGGAACTAGAAGAGAGGCATAAGACAGGATGGAGAAGGAACTGAACAAGGCCAGCACAGCAGAGGTAGAACAGGGGAGTGCTGTTAAGGGAAAACAACATGCAAATCTGAAGAAAACTCACACACGTCTGAAATTAATTTAGACCCTTGTTTACTGCTTAGTTGATGAGGTTTACTTAATTTTAAGTGAGGTAATTCACTTTGCTTTTAAATTGGAGTTTCTGCTGAAGGGTATAATGCAGTTTAGTCAATCAAATTTAATTCTGTGCATTTTGTAAATTTGATTGATTCCTCAGAGCAATTGGAGTGACTCCAGGGATCCTGGTCCAGCTTTGTACAAATGCAAAAGAGGAAAAACTTCGGCTAAATGTTAAGGTTTTCAGAGGACATTGAGAGATAATAGTATGGTGAAGGTTGGTATCATTTCCCAGAAACAGCTGGACAAAAACCTACTGGAGCCACATGTTACTGTAAGACAGACAGGGTTCTTATTGGGGGCATCTCTGCAAAGAGTACATCAGCATCCTCACCAAGCAAAGGGTTTGGTTGACTTGTGGTTGGCTGGTGTCAGCTAGAAAAAACTTTTCCCATAGTTAGCCTTCTTTCAGCAGTATCTTCCCTTTCCAAAGCTCAGAATACCATTGACATCTAGTGGTGAAATCCTGTGCTCAGAGAGCCAGTTTATTGCATCAAAACTGCCGGCGTGACCTCGAGGGACTGCAGGACATAATGCAGCAGTAAGAAGCTCCTCTGTCATCTGTGTGGTCCACTGACCCCATTTTATTAGATTTGTTGACTCAGATTCCCGTTTAAGTGGACTGATGGGATTATCTGTTCAGCTTTTTTTGTGCATGTTCTACCCTGGATTTAACTTTCAGGCTTTACGATGAGAGTGCACATTCACTTAGGGCAGATGCTAATGGGAATAAAGACTGCTGCCTTCTCATCTCTCAGCAGTCCCTGGGGTCAGCATCTCATCCAAAGCTGTTGGCTGTAGTGTGAGCATTTGGTCTGGGGCAGCTTCTCCAAACATTCTGCAAAGTTGTCTGGGTGTGCTGGACAAAAGCAAGCAAATCCCCAGCCTGCTGGGTTAATGGTGTGACGCTGAATTCACTGTTTAGCCAAAGGATGGGTTTTGTGAGCCCAAGGAGTGAGTTTTCCTCTGAAGGTGCTGCTGTACAAGTGCTGCTGGCAGGCTGCTCAGTGGCACCCCCAGGAGCACAGCTGCAGCTGCCACGTGGTGTCACAGGGAAGCTGCAAATAGGACAGGAGCATTTTGTAGTCATGCACAAGGCAAGCCTCCTCTGCATTGTAAACCTCGTATTCCAGCTACACATGCAGCATGGGTATTTGTGCTTTACCCTACCATTGGTGCAGCTCGTGAGTGCAGCTCGCTGGGGGTTTCCCCAGACTCGCTGTGATATTGCAGCTCTGGTTGCAGTGACAGCCTGGGGTCCATAGCAGGGACTGCTGACACTTGCCCTTTTGTGGACTGGGCAAGAAGAGTGCTCCTGGACAGCACCAAAAAGTACTGTCAATAGAACTTATCCATTTAGTGCCACTCAGAGGGCTTTGAAGGCAAATAGAAAATGCTCACCTGTTTAAGGCACGAGGAGGCAGAGAAGAGTTGCAGTTTCAGGGAGAAGAAACTTCAGAAAGAGGGAGGCAGAGAGACTTGGCCAAGGTCACACAGCACTAGGGCACCATCCAGACTGAGCCTCACCCATCCTTGGGCACTTCCAAACCATCGGTGCTTCCCCTGCGCCTGCTCACCGAACCAGTTACACACTGTAAAAGAGTCAGTGAAGGGGAAAGAGGCAAGACCCTGATGGAGACAAGTGGAAGCTGAAGGGTGCCAGGGCACAGCCTCCTCCTGGATGGCTGCCCACGGCCTCTCTGTCTCCAGAGAAGTGCCCAGTTATCTGCTTCATGGAGCAGCTGTGCTGTTGCTTACACAGGCTCTCTATTCTATGGACTTTGAGGCATATCCTACTTTTGAGGAAATCAGTGTGACTTGGAAAATCTTTCTCTTCAGCAGGGTTCCCATCCCAGATGGTGAACTTTCTACAGCTGCTCCTCCTCTGCTGCCTTGTCTGTTCCCTATGCTGGCTGACAGTGGCTGGATAAGCGTACTCTGGGGAAATGAGGTGGGTTTATGGGTAGGGAAGGTCACTTGCACAGGGATAGATGATGCAGTCCACAACTGCAAGCATGGAGGAGGCATTTTGGAAGCTGGAGAAAGGTGCTGCATCTTTCTTAGGCTCCATGGAGCAACCAGCTTCAGTAGACACAGACTCTCCTCTTGCTGGGGGCTGTTCCCACTGTGGGGCCTCCTCATTGGCCACAGGTAGGCACATTTCCAGTCTGACCCTTTGCATCTTCCTCAATGGCTTGCCACCGACACTGATTTATTCCCTGAGTCTCTTATTGTGCCGAAATACCAACCAGCTCTTAATAGTTTGGGCTCTAGCAGCATTTGGGTTTATTTTCTTCTATGAATCACTTCACTGAAAGAAGGGGGGCTACTTTTTATTCCCAGTTTGCAGAATCTCAGGCTACATGCCAACAAATCCATACTGTGGCCAAAAAACAGGGAACTTGACCTAGAGAATTGTGTCCTGTCTTGTGCACAGGGCTGCACCATCAGCTGATTGACAGATTAGGGAATCATGCCACTAAATTTTGCTTTTGAGCTGTGTTCTCCTTTGTGCCAGCAGTCACTTCTGGAGTCACAGACAGTACTTGTGGGAGAAAGAACTTACAAGTGATACAATTGAGAGGAAATAAGTGGTTTTAACCTAGTTTCTGAAGAAAAATGACTGATTTTTTGCCCTTTCTTTTCCCTTATTAGATTTCTAGCTACTTGAAACATATTTGACCAAATCTGGAAGAGTCAGGAAAGGCTCAGAAATAAATATATGTCTGTGAGGGAACTCAAAAGGCAGCTGGGAGAGATGAGGGGAGGTAAAACAGGAGGCTGCAGCACTGCTCCTCGTCTCTGTGGTGCTCTGTGACCAGCAAGAAGCCAACTCTTCCCTGATTCATGTCAGTTCTTGCCCAGTGGAAATTCTGCTGGTCACAGGAGTCAATGTGTGGGCACATTTGAGCAAGGTACCACTGGTACTTGAACCTTGCTTTTCACCCTGGAGGTTTAGAGTCTGGAGGTGCTAGCCAGGCACTGATCCAGGGCCATAATCTAGTTACTGCTTTTACCACCCTAAGCAAGTCTTCCGATGTTCCTTTGGTTCACATCATAGTCCTTTCCTCCTGCTTTTTTTCCCAGTCCTGCCTTTTTGTACACCCTGCAAAGATGGTGAAGTGTCTCAGGCAGGACAGTGACCATTTGTGAGCTCTGTACATGACAATGATATCCTAATGTTCCTGCTACCCCATTCCTAACCAATTACTACCAGCAAAACAGCAGTAATATTTTCTTTAATGAGGAGCAGGAGTAATTTTTGCTTTTTTCTCCCATGTTTTTTTAAGTCTTCAGACATAGTATGGAGAAGAGAGCAGTTCAGGGCAACATTAACTGAATATCAGTCCTATTTCTATCCTGAATATTTTATGGTGGAAAGACTAATGTTTGACTACCTTACAGCATCTTTTCTGAAGCTCCCTTAAGGAGTGTAAGCAAAGTGCTTTAGGAGGAAAGGAGCCGTGGTGGTCCTAAATGTTGTTTGGCCAGGCAAGTCAATTTGAATATGCCATAAAGGCACCAACGTGAGGCAGAACTGCTGTTGCACAAAGTAGATAACAGTACAAGTGTTCTTTTTAATGCAGACATAGTGGCTCATCTTTTAATCTACAAAGAGATGTTTCTAGCTGGAGCAAGATGGGAAGGAATCAGAAGGAGTTTCCTGTCTTGATTTCAAATATATAACATGCAAGTGAGCTTGAATAATGTGAACTGAAGTTTGTGTCGTGGTTGTTTTGGGGTTTTTTGTTTGGTTGGTTTTGGTTTTTTTTTTGTTTTGTTTGGTTGGGAGTTTTTTTGTTTTGTTTTGTTTTGGGGAATTTTTTGTATGAAAAGGAACAAAAAGGCAGGAAATATCGCATCTCAGCTCAGTGTTGGTGAGTGGAAGAGGAGTCTCACAATGCCATCTAGGGGCTCCCTTGCTTGAGAGACGACTACTTATGTTTAAGTCCCACTAGCTGGGAGCTGGCAATGCATTTTAACTGCTTTCTCCTGGGCAAGAGCAGTTCCAAACATGGGTGATGTCTGTTCAGCCCCTTTCAGGGGAGAGAGCCTGACAATATCATAGAGATATGCTGTCAAAAGTTACAGGCAGTTATGCCCAATCTGTGGGAGATGTCAGGTAACTCCTGCATTTGAAAACCATGTGGACCAGTATTTACTATTTCATTAATCTGGCTGCAGACAAGGAAAGAGTGATTTTAGTTCTGGCAGGGAACGGGATGAGACTTTTCTCTTTCTTCATTCAATAGCAGGGTTTTGAGTGGCCCATTTCTCTTGAGTAAAGGTGGTCTTGACCTCGTTCTGCTCTTGTTTCTATGGCATGGCTTCACATTTGTTTTGCTGAAAGCCTTTGTGGAGTGAAAAATCATTTGTGGGCAAGGTAACTGTCTATGGCAGAATTTGATTTGGGAAAATGGCATCATCATAGCAGGTCAATTGAAGGAAAAGTGCTGGAGCAAAAGTACAAATCAAATACAGCCATAGCAACACTAGTAGCAGGGAGGATGTGGGTTGTGGTGCTTAAGCTAGAAGTGTGTAACATCACAGTAAGACACAGGCATTTGGCATCCTGGGTCATTCCACAGCAACCATAGCAGAAGCTATTTTAGGCTCTCTTTATTTTTATACATCAGGGACTTCCCCTGCTTTAATTCTGTGAATAAGATGCCAGGCAGCCTTCAGAAAGGCGTGAAATTTGGGGTGTTTGTGATAACCGGTGTGACGTGGCTGAATAGGTGTAACCAGCACGTTCCTGATGGCTGCCAGGCACCTTCCTGGGACCACGTTGGTTCCTGGGGGCCTCTGTGTTCTCTGTGTCACAATCAAAGCATTACCAAGCACAGGCATGTTGGACATGGCAAAAGAGTGCAGATAACATTCTATAGCCAGTGTCACACCCTCTCCAACAAGCGTTTTATTGACACTTGGTTAAAACGGAGATTTTCCTTTATTGCCAGTGATTTAAGGTTAGTTTCTGTGATATTACACACACACACACTTGATTAATCCTCCTTGAAAGGAGATGAAGTGGAGGACTAGCCTGTGATATTTGCCTATATGTATAGTCAAATTCTCTGTCAGGAAATATTTAACCTTGAGCTTAATATGGGATAGACTGTAGCTGAAAGAGAATGAAAAAGATTAATGTTCTGCAGTGACTTGCAGCATGCTGAACACTAGAGAGAAATTTGTCAAATGGAACAGCACAACAATGACACCTTCTGTAAAACGCTAGAAATGTCATGTCTTACTTCTTTGGCTCCTTCCCTTGGAATTCCTGACCTATACCTGGCGGAGGGCTGAAACAGGCATCTCTACAGAGAAGTCCTTTCCCTACCAGGCTGTACACATGCATCCCAAGCTGTCACATCTCAAGCTGTGAAAACCATTTTGGCAATCCTATTCCACGTTTGTTTGGGGTTTTTTTTCCTATCCAAAAGCATGCTCGCCCAAATGAGTGAGAAGTTGCGTTCCTCACCTGAATGGCTTCAAGATCACAGCAGCATACATGGGGGGTCCAGCCCCAGGCTAGAAATACTTCTAAGTCACATATTAAAAATACTCACTGCATTGTAATTCCTAAATGAATTTGTTAAAAGGAGAGAGCACAAGAGGGAGCCAGACTCTACATCCTGCAAAAGGCTCTTGGCTGTGTGTTGGGAGGCGGTAAGGGGGGCCTGGAGCTTGGTCCCTGTGCTCCCTCTGTCCGTAATTGTGCTGTGGCTCTTGCACTAAGTCCTGTGGAGACCAGATCAAACTTCCAGCACTCCTCAACCCCAGGTGATGTCCAAGGACTTGGACCACAAAGTCAAATCTCCTGTCTTTCCCTCTGACATCAAAGGAAGAAGAAGAGCATCCCACCAAGGCCAGGCAGGACGCGAAGAGGTGTAAGATATGATTTTGATCTCCTTCCTGGTGAGGAGGAAACACAACACAAACCTCCTGTTTCATCTCTCCCGCCACTGCATTCTCACGGTGCAGGTGCTGGGTGAGGAGCACTGGCACTGCTGGAGCAGGTTTATTAACTCTCTAACAGGAGCACAGCTGCTGGGCTGTGTGGGGGGCAGTGGCACTCGCTCTGCAGTGGGGCGCCTGAGAGCAGCTGCTGTGGGGGCATGGGAGGCACGAGCCTCAGCTCCCTGCTCCATGTGTGGTCAGCACCCACATTGCTCAAGAGATGCCCTCCCCAGTGTCTGCTGCTGCACAGGTGTCCTGGCTGACAGCCAGCACTGACTTTGGAAGCAAGCCCTAGCTTTGAAGCATCTGGGACTTTTACTGGCACTGATTTTAGCTGAAAATCACTCTTGCAGGGTATGACAGTCAGGAGCTGAATTTCTGCCCCCTGAACCTCAGACCAGGGTCTTTACCACAGGTCAGCCCTTCAGCTGCCATATGCATCCTGAAATAATCCTCTGCGCTTCTACTTTCTGTAAAGGTGTCCTGCAAAGTCCTTAACTAGCATTTTGCTGGCTTACTGACAATGGCATTAAAAGTCATCCAGATTCCTTCACATTTGGTGCAGTAATTATCAGATCTCATGAGGTTAACCCAAGGTTTCAGTGTTTGAACAGCTACCCACGGGATGTTACAGGGTGAAAACACACCAGGATACAACACAGGGTGGTTGTACAATGGGAATATGAGCTGTATAATTCAGTGTACACAACCTGTACCATGCAGCTTCTCCAAAACACAGGCATCAGAGTGCCAGGGGCAGCTCTGCTCTAACACCATTTCTTGCATCTGAAACTTGTCCAAAGGTTTAGACTAGAGTCCCTAGAACTTCTTGCAAGTCAATAAGTGCTTCCTTAATTTTAAGAGAGCAAAACTAAGACCTTGGCCTCTGCTCCAGATCATATATCCTTAGGATTTTTTTTTCCAGTGTAATTTGACTGACTACAGCAGTGCTAGTTCAGATCTTTTTTTGTGTTTATTTCCCAGATAATACTCCTGCAAGTGACAGACTGCACAATTAAAATGTCGATTACTTCACAATTTTATTTGTACGTATTAGAATTCTGAAGGCTTTGCACCATTGTGTCCCAGGTAAACAGGTGTCCCCTTGCACATCAAGCAGCATTAGCTGGGTTTTACCTGTATTTCAGTGACCTGCACCCTCTTGAGTGTACCTGGTATGATCAGAATTAAGCTGAAAGAAAATTGAGGAGAAAGCATTGTTTGAATGGTATTTCATGTTAAAGTATCAGATGCAGTGTCAGGAGCAAGTGACTGCCATGGCTGCTACCTGAAACTTTATATGGTGTTAGCTTTAAGTACCGATCCACACAAATTTGTGTAGGTGACTTAGGTGTTGATCAAGTCTCTGTTGGCATCACTGACACATTTGTATTTCAGTGCCTTTTGCATTTCACCCTTTCACTGCTGAAATTTAGTGTTTGAAACTCAAGGCTCTTCCCACTCCAGGGCTACACAGCCCACACCCTGTTGGCCCATTCCCTCCTCCAAGGTTTCTGGTCTCCCACAGCGGGTGGTGGATGCCCAGCCAGCCCTAAAGGCAGCCAAGGGCCTGGGCAGCAGGTCCCACACCTGTTTGGCACCTTCTGTTCATTTTGTTTTGGTGTGGTGGCAGCCTTGGTTGAGAAACATTGACAATGCTTGCATGCCAGCTTGTGGCAAGGATTGATGCCTTTTCCTGGTCTTAAAATCAAGAGTCAGACACAGTTAGAAGGGAAAAAGGGATTTTACCTCGGTATTTATTTTAAGGATCCTTAGGTGCACCACGTCCAGGTGGAATGCACCTGAGTGCACACCTCAATGCACACCCACAATAGATCGGGTATAACATTATAGGTGTTACTAATTAGCATATCTATCAAAGATTCCCCAATGGGAGGCTCGAGTGAGCCCCCCTCCCCAAGGAACCTTCCCCTGGATGGTTCTATCTGAGTTTACAAAATGTGTTCTGGAGAGGACCTTGGGGTCTGGGGCATTCTGATCCCTAACTACAAAACCTCTAAAATGTTTAGTCTCCTGGCTCAACAAACAAGCCCAAGAATGTAGGCTAAAGCACTAAGAATACAGAAGTCGTAAGAAGGTATAAAAGGGGTATAAAAGAAAAGAAAAATCATCATGACATCAGGATAACATCTCATTTGGGGTTAGCAACATCTACAACATTCTGAATTTTCCTGGAGATGCACTGAATTTACATCTAGAGATGTATACCTCCTCCCTCTCCTAGTCTGGCACACCCAGGCGCTCACACAGCTCTTACCTTCATGAAGAAAGGGTGAGCTATTCATGGGAGCCCAGCCGGGTGGGTGCTGGGGCTTTTTGTTGGTGCTCCACAGGGTGCCTCATCCCTCAGCAGGGGTAGGCATCCACTCAGCCACACAACCATAGAGCACAGTGTCACCTAAAAAAGAGCACTAATTAAAGGGTGTCAGGAGAGGTAAAAAATAAAAGTTTTTTTTGGGGAGGAGGAAAGCTAGGACAATATATTTTCTTTAAAGAGGAGAAAATAAAGAGATATTTTGCTGCCATCTCTAATTTTTGGAGGGAATTTTCCTTCTAGTATTGCATATCAAACCTTCTGCCCACTTCCATGCAATTTGGCAGGGTAATGTTTGCAGACAGCACTGGAAATTGAACTGCTTCTTTTGGTTTATTTTTTACACTTAATACAGCACAAATCCTGCTATGTGCTTTCAGATCCAACCTGCTGCTCTCTAAAAATGTCACACACCAGCAGTAGGGAAATTCTGCAGTATTTAGGTGAAATTATTTTGGCTTTCAGTAGAATTGATGGATTTTTATTAATTAGATGCTATAATGCAAAACCTGTAGATACATGCAATATGTATCCATATATACATCTGTAAGAGAAAAAAAAGAATCAAACTAAACAAGTGCCTTCTTTTTGTGAAAGGCCAGGGACTGGATTGTTACACAGCATGGCAAGTTTGCTAAAGAATACTGTCAATTCCATAAACTAGATTATCTCCTAGTAAATCAGAAAGCCAAAACTACTGGGATTAATGACCCCTCTGAACACTGACAAATACAAATGCTCTCTGCACAAAATGACTTCACCGGGGCTGTGCTCCTCTCATCCAAGCAAGATGTAAGGGCAGCCCTCTGGATGCCCTTCCCCTGCCTTTGGGGAAGGAGGGTAACAGGGAAAGAGTGTTTGTTTTCCTCCTACAGGTTATTTATTCTTTTCCTTCCCCATCTTTGTGGGATGCCTCTCATGCCTCCCTGAAGCAGCAGGTTTTTGCAAAGTGGTTTCAAGAGGTTCTGTGGGAGTGCATCAGGATAACAACCAGCTCTGCATTTTTTTCAAAACTTTCCAGATTACTTTCTTGTTCCTGCTTCCAAGACTTCCATTCTAACAAAATGCCTACAGTGCTGACTACTGGGGTTAAAGCTAGGCTGCAGAGCTGCCTTTTGCCTGCAGTTTCTGCATGAGGACATGGTTTCCTTAATAAATGTGGCTGCAAATGCCAATGATACCAATAAGCCTAAAGTTAGGTTTCCATTAGCAAAATTCATTTTTTTAAAGTAAATTTAACTTCTTTCCATTTCTCCTCCGCTCGCCATTATAAAACCACTGTGTTGCTGAATACTAATTTCTTTGTTAAACACTTTGTTCTGTGAACAGTGAAATTAATTAAAACTGGTTTTCAGTTAATTAAATTGGCAATTTCCACGTTAATTCCTCTATTTTCAATCTTTTCATGTCCACTACAACAGAGCCTGCATCTTTCTCCCATGTCCCATTTTATTCTCAGCCTCCCTCTCCTCTGTCCTTGGCCCTGATTCTCCCCGTGCCAGCCTTCCCCAGGGCTCAGCACCCTCAGATCATCAGGCTCTGTCCATCATGACTCATCCCTAGGTGGGCACAGGCTGGCCAGGTTGTCTAGTTTGACTCTTGGCAAGGAAAAGCCCAATGGAAAACAGATGGATTTCACTCAACAGATTTTCAGGGAAAGGGAGTAGATGATAACCTGAGACTGTTTCTTCTCTCCAGCTGCAACTTTTCAGAAAATGTATGATAAATTTATTTTATATATACTTTTTTTTTTCAAATTTAATTGCAGTTGGCTGTAGAACTCTTGAGATAAAATTAAGGGGACGAGCATGAAATGTTACAATTTCATCAGTCTTCCTTCTTTAGAAAACTAGGCTAAAATGGCTTGGGAAACCTGAGCCCCACAGATACCTGAGCATGAGAAGAGCATTTTGAGATCTGCTGGTGCCATGACCAAAGAAAATAGATGAGTAAACCAGGAGGGATTGCCAATGTGAGACGCTGGTAACAAGGAAAACTTAAGGGAAACAGATATCCCCAAAAAAGCCTGGTGAGAGTGAAAAGTAGCACCATAAGGAGTAGGAGAGGAACTCAGTCTATTTTCATCTGTCCAGAAATGCACATCTTTTCTACATATATTTGAAGTTGTGTTTAAGATTGAAATGACCCCCCACACACTTTAAGTCTTGGTAGTTTCCCAGTGGTGCAAACCAGGAGGCAGCTTCTCAGAGAGATAATAAATACACATGTATCTGCAAATTAATTTTTATAGATTTCTAAAAGCTTTCAGAACCTTTAAATGCCATGTAGTGCTGTGCAAGGAAACTGTGAAATGATAAAGCTCCACACAACCTTCTGGGAAGATGGGGTGGTCAGTCTGAAGAAGAGAAGGCCCTGGGGAGACTTTGTAGAAGCTTTTCATTACTTATAGAAAGGTGGAGAGGGATTTTTTAACAAGGGCATGCAGTGATAGTACAAGGGGTAATGGTTTCAAACTGAAACAGGGAAGGTTTAGATAAGATATTAGGAAGAAGTTGTTCACTATGAGGGTGGTGGAGCACAGAAACAGGTTGCTCAGACAAGTTGTGAATGCCCCATCCCTGGGAGTGCTCAAGGCCATGTTGGACGGGGCTTTGAACAGCCTGGTCTAGCAGAAGGTGCCCCTGCCCATGGCAGGGGGTTTGGAACTAGGCAATCTTTCAGGTCCCTTCCAACCCAAACAATTACAGAATTCTATGATTCTGTATGTGCATTTGGGGAACTGTATTTTTCTCCTCAAATGGCAGCCCTGAGGAAAGCATTTCTCTGGGGTATAACACTGAACTTTTTGTTAGTAGTTTGGAAATATGACAGTGAGATATCTGCCACAGCAAGAGAGTGGAAAACACATGTGAGCTGCACATCAAACAGTGACAGGGTCTTCCTGGCGTTTACGTCTGTGCTAAAACATTTCTACTTTTCCCTTTTGTTGCCTCCCCTGTGAAGTACTTGTGCTCAGGGGACGCTCCTTGGGTGGGAATTTGGGTCATGATGGCTGGCTGAGCTATGTTCAAACAAACATCTGGCCCTTCTGAGCTCTGGGATATAAAAAATGAGCAGCATTTCTGTATCTTTTTGGAGATATAGTCCCAAATGTGTGAGCAGAGCAGAATGCATGGTGCTTTCATGGTGGGAAAAGTAAATGAAGACGGGCTGTGTTGGATAGTGACAGACACATGCAAGTGCCGCTTGCCTCGAAACCAGTTTCCTTTGCAGGAACCAAGGCTGTTTCCTATGCAGCTTTGATCAAAGTGGGCAATCAAGTAAAAATAAATTAGATTTTCCCCTCTGTTTCCACTGACAATTTGAGGGCATTTTTGTAAAATCCTTCTTAGCAATGCTAACAAGTCCTGTCTCTAAAGATTTCAGGGAAGACATCTTTTCATCCAGCAATTTTTTGGCTGTCTGGAAGAGGCACATGCCCTGTTCAGCATTCCCTGCGAACACACCCTAAGAGGAGCATGTCTTCTGTGTTGATGGGCTAACTTTCATCCTTGAACCTCCTGGCATGGATAGACAGCACACACTGAGAGGAGAATCAAATAACCTGTCACTTCCTCTCTTACCTGTTTGCAGGATTAGTGCAGTAGTAACTCTATGACAAACTGTACCATAGCAGCTCTGCATTCAAACACTCCTAAAAACCTCTGTGGGGACGGAAAGGTTTCATAACAGTTAGGAACAAGCAATGTGACATTCCCAGTCCCAGGTGTACAGCCTGATTTGTTCCTTTTACAATCTTCTTGCTCATGACCTCAGTTTTGTGCAGCACACTCCAGGGATGCTTGTACAAAACCAGCCGTGAGTAAAGACAGCTGTATATTTCATTAAAGTAGATGAAAGGGCTGAAGGTGTAATGCCAAATGGACAGGAGCAGTGGCACTGAAAAGCTGAAAGCTTTTCTACTAAAGCTGCAATTTATCACTTGCTTACACAACTTGATGTTAGTAGGGCTTTTGCAGAAAATATTTCTTTAACTCCTAAAACCCCCAAAATGTTTCACATTATATGTGTTTGTTAGTAATAAAAAAACCCAAGAAAGTGTGGCAGACCTCTTTATGCACTTAATTATGTAGCTAATGCAAGTTTCCCTGATTTCCAAATCTCATCTGCATAGATACAAAGATCACAGAACAATTTGGAGGCTTGTTCTTTAACCAAGGGAAAAATAACAACAAAGGGAGTAATTAAACCACAAAAAGTATTTACAAATAAGATAGCATCTGACAGAAAGCCATGGGGGGCATCTTCCATTGTAATTCTTCTTTTTAATGGCAGTATTTAAAAGAAAATAGAGAAAGAAACAAAAGACACGAGGAAATATCTATTTGTTTTTTTAGTTTGCAATGCTGGTTTTAAAGGTTTTAAAAATTATTTTTACCTCGTGTTGCCCCATTTTATCATTCCCTATTCTAGAAAAGATTTAAAAGGTTCTTCAGACATGTAAGATGTATAAAAGGTACATCACTGTGTCCTGCAACATCTTGATGCAATCTGTACTACATATCAATAAATATGTGATAAACATATATGCAGATAAGCACTAAATTATATTGAACGGCATGTGGATGCCTATGAAATCCCGTATTTGTTGGAATTGGGGTATTCATGCCTTTATTTTCTCTGAAGGAAAAGGATCTGAATGAGACATCCTGTGTCAGAAGCTTCTGGGCATGATAATGAAAAAATGCATTAGAAATGGACAACAGGTATTATTCCTCCCTCTTGCAATGTCTTAAATGTCAGTGATGCCTTTTCCTGGTCTTAAAATCACGGTTAGATGGGAAAAAGGGGTTTTACCTCAGATTTATTTTAAGGATCCTTAGGTGCACCATGTCCAGGTGGAATGCACCCCAATGCACACCGCAAGGCACCCCCACAATAGATCGGGTATAACATTATAGGTGTTACTAATTAGCATATCTATCAAAGATTCCCCAGTGAGAGGCTCGAGTGAGCCCCCTCCCAAGGAACCTTCCCCTGGATGGTTCTATCTTAGTTTACAAAATGTGTTCTGGAGAGGACCTTGGGATCTGGGACATTCTGATCCCTAACTACGAAACCTCTAAAATGTTTAGTCTCCTGGCTTGACAAAGTCAGTCTAAGAATGTAGGCTAAAAACACTAAGAATACAAAAGTTATTAAAAGGTATATAAAAGGGGTATAAAAGAAAAGGCAAAAAGTCATCATGGCATCACAATGAACAGCAACTCTGGGAAAACAAACAAAAACTAAAAACAACTGTTGCAGAAGTGTTTGATTCCTGAAAGACATTTTTACAAACTGCAGCACTATCTAGATACCATGTGGAAACTGTAGAACTAGAGAGTGACATCAATAAATAGAACCAAGGCAGTATGTCTTTAGCTCATCTGGAGACTTCTGAGGTTATAAAGGCTGGTTGCCTAAATAGCCCTTTGAAGCAGAGTAAGTTTTTGCAGATATTTGTCAAATTGATTTAAGATTCATTAGTCCAAAAACCTCATGACCACATTGCAATTTTTAGTTACCCCAACTGCAAAATCCATACCCTGAATATGTTGAGCTTCCATTTCCAGCTTTTAGGTTTATTGTTGTCTTTGCTACTTTGCTGTTACTATTCTACAGAGCATTGGACATATTCATGACAGAGAAATCCATGGCTGATTGCTAAATGCATAGAAACATGAGGCACTAAAAAGTCCCTGAACTAAAAATGAGTTTAGGGCAGGAGACTATAGAGAGAAGTATAAATTTGCTCTGTCCTCATAACCTCTTTTCCAGATGCCCATGTCTGGTACTTTTGGAGAGATGATATTTGTCTGAACCGACGTTTGTTTTGATCTGTTCTGGCTGTCCTTATAGTTCTCCCGTAGATACTTACCCAGCTTGTTTAGTAACACATGAGGTTTTTATCTGCTCTGTGAATATGTAGATTGTGCTCTCTGGCAGATTCGACTGCAGGGCACTTGTTTGATCATTATGAATGCGTCAACATGGGTCTGAAATTGTAAAAGAGTTGTAGGTGGTGTGTCAGTAAGAAAAAATCTAACTTCTCTACAGCTCTGTGACAGCTCTTTCTTGGAATACACACAGGTCAGTCACATTAGCCTTTTGCCAATGGTAGTATGCTGAGAAGAAATCTACATTTTCCCTGTCCACCAGGACTCCAAGGTTTTACTCTAAGATAGTGTTTTGCTGGACCATATCCCTATTCATAAAGACATGCTGCATATTTAGTTTCCAGATTTATAAATACAAATGCATATTTTCCTTGCTTGTGCCTGTTTCACAAACCACCCAAAGTGCTCTGTCTCCATGAGCACAACTTCATATTCTCTTTGTCTCAGAAGGATGCTGTGGAAGGGGGTCATCCACCGTGATGTGCAGAAAGCGCCACCTGCTCCTGCTGGGTATTTTTACTGTTGGAGGATGGATCTGTGAGCATTCCTCATCTTCAGCCTCTGAATTGTCAGTGACTCAGAAATCCAAAAATCTACTTTGACAAAGAAGGTCAAAAGGAGGTACCCTTTGACTGTTCGATCCTCATTAAGAATTGGTTTTGCATTCTAATTATGCAAATATTTCCATGAGGTTTGAGAAATACCTGTGGGATGACATATATGCTGGAAGATGAATGAGTCCAGTTCTTTCTTATCTAGGCTCCTGTCAATGGTACATGACCAACTTAAGAAATTCGTCTTGTGTCTTCTCATCAACTATGACTGTAACTGCTCAAAGCCTTGATTTGGGTTAAGTGAATGTGTCTATATTCTACCTTTTACAATGCTCTTGGATTTTCTTGGTTTACTTGCCTTAAAAAAAAAAAAAGGTTGGTTTGAGTTCTTATCATTCTTGGGCTTTTTCAGTTCCGAAAAGTAGTTTTGAGTAACGGATGGGAAGAACATACTTAGGACAGACAGCTCTTCATGTTCATGCTGAAGAAGTTAATATAAGAAGCTCAAACTTGTTTTTTGTTACCTTCTCAGTGAGATATGGACAGCATGTAACTCTGAACTATCATATAACCACAACAAAAAAACCCCAGTCCATCTAGCCACTTATGAAAAGGCTTTAGCTACTCAGGGCCTTCATTTAGTATTAGCAAAATTTTAATGATAGCAGATGGCATTATTTTTGTACATTTGACTTTACTGGGGTTAATTTTTATACTTTTTTTAATGTAAGTGTTAAACACATTCAATATTAAATATTTTAATGCTGGTGTTGCTGGGGAATGTATCTCATTAAAATCAGTGAAAGGCATTTTGGGCACAGAAATAAAAAATATAAGTTCTACTTTTGCATATGTATGTCTTCCCACTATAGCTATCAGAGATAATTTTGCTCAGATCTGTATAAAATATGCCTCTTTGGGGAACTTTTAGTTAAAGAGCTGTGTATTCTGTCTTGATAAGCACTGGGCATATTATGTATGTTTTGGGTTTGGTAATCCAGTAGTCATTTCTGTGATCCATACAAACAAAATACCCAAACCAATAAGGTAACTAAACCTTTAAATTACTGTAATGTATGTACAGAGCATTTCTCCTCCTCCGTACTTCCCTTCGCCCAAACCATCCCTCGTTCCCCTGGGCATCGTCTGGTTGCTAAAGCATTGACTCTGTCACAGTGCACTTAAACGGCTGCAGGAAATTTGTTTTACAAGGCTGGTTTTAACTGAACTACCTGCTGTGCACCACATTGCTACTGTTTGTGAAATGAATGATGGGAAAAGCAAGTCTGTGATTTCATTTGTTGAGACTGATTAGTCACACGTTGCATATGGTATCATTTGCTTGTCACTTAATGACTGACCAGCCTGCCTGAATCATTAGTGCAGCAGTGCAATGAAAGGAAGACATAAACATAATGATGAGCTCAAGGAAGTGGAGTGCTGTTTTACCTAAAAGAAATGGTGCGCAGAAATCCAGCACAGCTGCAGGTGCTCCGACGACAATGTGGGAAGCAGTTAGCTTCCAATTTAGCAGAAAATTAAGAGGGAAAAAACTGTTATTTGTGAGAGAAGATACTCATGGCAAGCAATCATCCATGCTCTATACCCACAAGATGAGCATTCAGCTGTCTTTGTCGTGACTTAAAACAATTGGTATCTTGGGCAGCATTCAACACCAGATTGGTGCTTATTATCTGCAGTTTATTCTTTCTTGGGATATTTTGTAAAAACCCCCCCCCCTTTATTTTATGGTTAATTTGCTTGCTTGAATGTAAAGCCATTTAAGCTGAAAAATCTGGATTGGGGTTCATCATTGTGCCAGTGCTCTGAGCTGTATGATGCAACATAATTGGCAATTTTCAAATTCATAATCCATTTTGTTTCATGCATATACACACACACACTCTGACACCCCCTCTCTGCAAACCGGTAAAAAAGCACAACTGGAGCATGTGGATTCCTTCAGTCAAAAACAGGAATCAACAAGAGGCGAATTTTTATAAAAAATAATGGATTTCCACTAGTCAGGAGAATATAATTCCCAAGGAAGAACTATGGAAGTATTAACGGACCTGAAATATCCTCATTCTTAGCTAGGCAAGGCTTCTACCAGCTTTAGCAGAGCTTCAAATTGCACAAAAATACTGGAAAATCGGAAATTATTATTTATGCCATTTTTAGTGATTTCAGTAGCAGGGTACCGAGAGAAAACATTTCAGTGCAGGAGGGACTGGAACTTGGCATTGAAAAGGAAAATACAATAATTTCTTACATGCATGGCTGTTTATACCAATGCACATTGCTATTTGTTCAGAAGAACTTGAAATTTACTTTTTCTAATTAATGATAAAAGGCAAACCAGGGAAAATTCAGGCCCTGAGTCCTTCTGTAAACGCATTTTGGTTTTTCTCTCCTCTTTTATGTCTGGTCTTTGTTCCTGGAAAACCTTTCACTTCTCTGGACTTGCTTACAGGCCTTGGAGGCCAAGGGATTTTCTATGTCTCACCCACTTGCCATAACGTATGGCGCTGGCAGGGTTGGTTATTTTTTTTGAGGTTTATTGCTTTAAGAGTAACTTGAGTTTCTACATCAAATTCTGTCCTCCCTGAGCTTGTGATTTTAGTACTTCCTTGTGCTCCCTTTTTGTTATCACCAGCTGGCCACACACAACACTCAGCTCCACTCTATTTCCCTCTGGCTAATGGCCAGCCGCCTTGCCTGCCAACTCTGCCTGAGATCCGCTGGTTCCTCTCCACCCATTTCCAACACTCCCGTCAGCTTGCGTCCTCTACTTCATTAAGCATATCCTCTGGTTTTTCAGAAATGAAGGATTCTTTATGACACTGGGACAGAAATGGTCTGAGTTCACCAACCCCAGAGTACCCGATCTGCAGGATTTGTCACGTTGCACCTACCTGGGAGGAGACCATGATGAACTGTTCTCCTAGCAGGACACTGTTCACCCTAGAGCAAAAACCTTTATATCTGAGGAGGTTAATTTCATCTGCAATTGATAATGGCATTATAAACTTTGAGTGAAAATTTTTCACTGGGTATTGTATAACCCTTCTTTGAAGACTTAAAGGACTTCTCTGTTCTATTCAGTTCAAATTCACTAGGCCTACATGCTCTGAATGTCTCTGTTTCCTGGCAATCCACCAATCTGCTCTTCAATGGGAAGGTGCTGCAGCCTTTAGACAAGTGACGTCATGTGGAAGACAGCTACAGTGATTAGTTCATAGAAACACAGAATCATGAAATAAGCTGAGTTGGAAAGGACCCACAACGATCATCAAGTCCAACTCCTGGCCCTGCACAGCACCATCTCCAAGAGTCACACCATGTGGAGTGTTGTCCAAACACTTCTTGAACTCTGTCAGGCTTGGTGCCGTGACCAGTTCCCTGGTGAGCCTGTTCCAGTGCCCAGCCACCCTCTGGGTGAAGAACTTTTTCCTGATATCCAGCCTAAACTTTCTCTGACTCAGCTTCAGGCCATTTCCTTGAGTCACTGGTCACAAGAGTGAAGATATCAGTATTTGCCCCTCTGCTTCCCCTCACAATGAAGTTGTAGACTACAATGAGGTGTCCCCTCAGTCTCCTCCAGGCTGAACAGACCAAGTGACCTCAGCTGCTCCTCATATGGCTTCCACCCTTCACCATCCTCACTGCCCTCCTTTGGGTGCTCTCTAACAGCTTCATGTCTTTTATATATTGTGGCACCCAAAACTGCAGACAGAACTTTAGGTGAGGCCGCCCAGTGCAGAGCAGAGCAGGACAATCCCCTCCCTTGCCCAGCTGGTGATGCTGTGCCTGCTGCCCCCAGGACAGGGTTGTCCCTCCTGGCTGCCAAGGCACTGCTGGCTCATGTTCAACTTGTCATCAACCAGGACCCTCAGGGCCCTTTCCATGACACTGCTCTCCAGCTTTTCATTCCCCAGTCTATACACACATCCAGGACTGCCCCATCCCAGGTGCAGAATCCAGAAACTTCCCTTGTTGAACTTCACATGGTTTGTGATTGCTCAGGCCTCTCATTTGTCAAGGTCTCTACAGGGCCTCCCTGCCTTTGAGGGAGCCAACAGATCCTCCCAGTTTTGTATCCTCTGTGAACTTGCTGAGTGTCCCTTCCAGTCCTGTGTCCAAGTCATTTATGGAGATGTTGAAGAACAGAGGGCCGAGGATGGGGCCCAGTGGAACCCCACTTGTGACAGGTCACCAGTCTGATGTCACCACTCCATTGCCTATAGTTCTTTGTGCCCGACCATGAGCCAGTTGCTCACCAATCTCCTGATGTGTTTATCCAGCTGTGTGCTGGACATTCTGTCCAGGAGGATCCTCTGAGAGACAGTATGAAAAGTTTTGCTGAAGACCAAAAGAGATTACATATCTTTCAATAGCTGAGCACTCAGAAGATAAACAGAAAGTTGGCAATTTCTAGGAAAGGAGTGAGGAAACAAGACAGAAACCATCATTTTGCTCCTCTGTAAACTGTAGATGTGCTCATACCTTGGGCACCATTTGTCTTCCTAATTGGTCCACCATAGACAGGGCACCAGAAGGTGTAGAGAAGGGCAGCAGAAATACCAGAGACCAGGATTTCCACATGGAAAAGTAACACCAGAGTGGAAAACAAGAGAGTCATACATGACCATAAACTGCCATTACTCTGAATTTCTCACCACACAGGAGCAGTGTCAGACAGCAGTTTTGACACAAATAAAAGGTGATAGTACATTTTCACATGGCACATGGAATTCTTCTCCAGTAGTTGCTGTGGAATTCAAAACAGCAATATTAATGAAAAAGGGGATTCTTTTTTTTCTCATATGTACATTTGGATTTGGAGAACAGGAAGGATGTGGGTAGTTGCGGCCGTCCTAGAGAATTTCAGCTTGTTGCTTTAAGAAGTTCAGTATAACCTTTCACATATGCTTATGACTGGTTTTGTCTCCAACTGGCAGTGGAGCAGCATCTCACCAGAACAGCAATGAGACAAGAAAAGTTCAGCTATCCAAATTTAATGAAAAATTTACAACAATGCTGAAAGTCTGTCTTTGAGACAGGCATTCATAAGTACTGCAAGGTGAACTCTATAAAGTCTGGATAACTGAACAGTTGTCCAAATGTTGAAACTGTGGAAGGTATAAAGTATTTAATAAATGCTGGCTCGTGTTGAGTTTGCGAGTTTCATGCATTCAGATGGTGAGGTGCAGTCTCTGCATCCTAACTGATGGCAATAGCCTCACACTGACAGCTGCCAATGTATAATGACTCATATTTAAGAAATGTGTTTATAGTTGATTTATTTACTCATTGAAATGAGAATATCTTTGATGGCAGAGTTCCTTTAAAAAAAACCAGTTTCTTTTAAAAAGTAAAGCAAAAGAAACATAGGAGAATTTACAGAGCATCATTGAAATCCTCATGAGAGATCTGTCTGGCTTGCTCCATCACGTTTTCTGGTCATTAAAATTCATGTAGGAATCAACCAAAGCTACCTGCAAACCTCCCCTTAGGCAAAAAAAAAAAAAAAAAAAAAAAGAAAAAAAGAGAAAAAAGCAAAAAAAAAGAAGTCATGGAGAAAAAAAAATTCAAGGAAAATTGTTTTGATATTCTTGTTTCAAGCTTTATTCACAAATAAATAGGAATTTAATTCAAAGTAAGTCACTGCACCATCTCCATCTTTCAAGTTCAATGATATAAAATGCTCAACAGATTTAAAAATATTTCTGTTTAACTTCTTTTTACTTTTCTAACCAAGAAACTATGAATGGCATTATTTTCCCCTAACACCAAGGAGAAGCAAAATATCTTCAGACCAACTTTAAGTGTATTACATATCACCCCATAATCCATCCTCCTCTTGCATTTACCCAAGTAAAACCGGTGTGTACATTCAGAGCCTTGTTTTTCTTTTATTTACTTGATTTCAGTAACAAAAAAGTCATACGGAGATCAACACTATGAGCCAGCATGGGGGCCAAACAAAAACTAGAAAAAAGGCAATTATTCTGCTGCTGCTGCTGCTGCTGCTGCTGGCACTACCATACAATGCTCAAATTGCAAGGCTGTCAGTGCTTCCTGCCACATTTTGGTTCTTTATAAGTCACTTTTGTCTTCAGCTAAAAGCATTAGAGTATTTTGCATCTATTCCATATTCTGTACCCTTGTAGTTCAAATATTTAGGGAAAAAAAATCAGGTATTTGAATAAACCTCTTGACCTTTGAAAGTACTATACAATATGAAATCATTACAGACATTATTTCTATATCCAGCACAGTTTTATAGCTACATGGATATATCCTGCTGTGGGTAACTCAGGGAGTCCACCAGACACCGGATGAATGCCAGCATCACTGAAGCTGTTCCCTCCACAACTCAGTAAGACTGCCCAGAGAAGCTGTGGATACCCCACCCCTGGCAGTGTTCAAGGCCAGGCTGGATGGGGCTCTGAGCAACCTGGTCTAGTGGAAGGTGTCCCTGCCCATGTCAGGGGGTTGGAACAAATGATCCTTAAGGTCTCTCCCAACCCAAACAGTTCTATGATTCTGCGATAACATGAGAAAGTCCTTATCAATTGTGCCATCTGGTCAGTAAGCAGTTCACTGGAGAACTTGCATTGCACAAACTGCTTGTGATCAGGGTGTTGGGAGGCAGCTGAGTGACCCTAGTCTTGGAGCCCAGATGTCCACACAGTACCATCCAGAGGACCAAGGTAGCCAACACGGCCGTAGTGGCCATTAATTGTGTCTCTTATTAGTTCAGAAAGCTAAAGGAAAACTAAGAAAAAGCTGGGAGTTGAAGACGGCATGTCTAGCAGAGTGTGGCTGTCCATCCATATGGCTGGAACCACAACAGGAAGAAATGCCAGACTTGTCTGGTACACTGGAATACTGTCTTAGATACCTGAAGGAACATTAAATGTGATAAAACGCTCATTGATGTTCTTCCTTTGACCACACCAGCATAAAGATCACAGCCACTCTCTCATTTCTTTTGAGAATCCAGTCTTTCTTTTCTTTTAGGAGCACACAGGGGATTCTGTGAAGAGCTGAAACGAATGATGCTCATGGTTAGGTGAATTTTTGGTTTTTTTAAGTGAGAGGAAAATAAAAAGTTTGATCCAAGCAAAGGTAATCTATTCTCACAGCCCCAGTCCTGCATTTGTTCAGCTGAATTAGTTTCCCTTTCTTCTCTCTACAAAGTCTCCAGGACTTCCCCTATACATCCTACATGGTGAAAACTAAATTGGCATAGTGGCAGAAAAGTAAGGATGGCAATCCTCTCTGTTCTACAGAGTGAGAGCATCCACAGCCTCCTCGGCAGCCAGTCTCTCTATTCTCACAGGTGGAGTTTCAGTGGAGGAACCAAGAGGGAGAAAGTTGCCCCTGCTGTGGCAATGAAAAGTTAAGCGAGTCTCTGGGAAAGAATACTAGTTCCAAGAGGGGATTTTCCAACAGAGGAAATTGTTTGTAGGAATCCCATGGTTTGATTGTAACGATCCCTGAGGCAGCAGTCTTCCTGGTGGATTGCTGTTGTAAGTCAGCCTAGCAGGGAAGTAAGCCTTGTAAGGAGGCAAGCAGTCATTAAACTTCTTAACTCTCACTCGTAATTCAGAACTATGCTGATTTAACAAGACCTTCTTCTGTAGCTGTCTAAATTCTCACCTTTAAGAGTTTACTGAAAGAAAATGTCTCTCCCTCCTCCTCCGTAAGGTAATTTTTAAGTCACCAAATATCAGAGAAAAAAGCCTTTATTCTGCTCTCATGTAGCTGACTTCTGCACTTGAACTTGATTCAGAAAGCATATTATGCAGGTGTTGCTAAAGTATTTGAAATTAGGTGGATAATGTAAATTTTGTTAGTGAGAAATTCAATGTAAATTTTGATTTTCTCTCTGTTTTTAACTTTCACGTCAGGTGCCAAAGTGGAAGAAGGAAAGCAAATTAACTAATCTCTTAAATGAACTTTATTTACTTTACCTACTTGTTTAGATATAGTGACATATCTATCCCATATAACCATACTATGTTATCTTTTGATGAATCTATCTATCTATCTGTCTATCTATCTACCTATCATTTACTTACATACCTACCATTACACTACCTCAGTGGTTGAGCTGTGCAAAAATCAGTGCTGTTTCAGCTTGCTGTCAACAGGCAGGCCTGACGGCTTCCTATGGAAACACAAATCTCATAGAAATGCCATGAAAGAAACAATGCATAGAGTCCTTACCCAGAGACTCTGGTTACAAAAATGTACACAGCAGGAATATAAAGAATGAGACATGACTGATTAATTAAATCACTGAAAAGTGAGTAGTCTTCCATTTGACTAGATGAAAAACACCTGAAAAATGGCACTGAACTGAAAGAAGAATTAGTAAAATTGCTAAAACTTCTGAGAACAGCAAAGGGAGAAAATGCCTGTGAAGTAATAGTGCAAGTGATAATTTGAAATTGATATTGTTACTCAAACACTATATGTGTTGTAACAGATGGCACACCAACTGTATTTGATGTGAATGTAGGGTTAATTACAGTATTTGAAAAAGCATTTGGACATCCATTTTTTGGCATTTCAATATGACGGGCATCAGTAAACACCAAGGATGAAAATAATTGACCAAAGCTTGAAGAAATGAGAAAATTGCAGCAAAAATAGTAAGCTTCGACATCTCATGTGCACTGAGCAATCACAATTTCCAAACATGTTGGAAATAATCAATTTATTCTGATTGGTGAAGCATAACAATTTATGGCTGTTTAGCTACCGGTGGGCAGCTTGATTTGTCATCTATTGTTTGGAGAAGTGTTTGCACGTGGCCTCCAAAGACCAGAATAATTCCCAACTGACTCATGGCAAAGGCTTGTGACCTAATGGTTTTGTTTGTTTTGATTTGCATTTGAAACAGTCTGAATTTCTCGAGGAAATAGGGATTTCTGGGTACAGATGTACCTTCCAATAGCCAACTGTATTTAAGAAGCATGGAGTATTTCAGGACAGTGTTATCATTAAAGAAAAAATTCAAAAGATACTAGATTGTTTAATTCAGCCTATTACAATATATTTATTTTTGAAAGAAAATAATCTATCTTACTACAAATCTAAACACAACTGATTCAAAACATTTCAGAGCTCCTTTCTACTGAACACCTACAAGACGTTCAATTTTAAGTCACGTTCAGTTTGGCAAACAAAACCAATTCAGTAAACAAAAATGAATGATCTGAGAACTTGGTTGGGAATTCTTACATGTGGAGATATCACAGTTAATAGGGTCAATCTTGAAACTAGAATTCAGGGCCCAAAAACACTTGACTACATGCTTAAAGACAATAAGGTGCTATAATTACATATTTCATTATTTGTATAGCAACACATCCCTGAGTTCGTTTCACCTATGCAGTATATGAAATTTGACACAAGAAACTTCTACAACTGGAATGTGTGCTGTACATGCTGCACCCAAAACAACTCAAGACCATATGAACAATTGCATTGCTTCCCACAGTAATGTGAAATGGAAAAATAATCTCACCCAGGGGGGTATTATTGGTCTCACAGCATCACTGGATGAGTGCACAAACTGCAAAAGTGAAGCAGTTGCCATTTGTCAGGAACAAAACCAGTTGCACCAGGAGCATCTGAAGGTGAACCTGCACTCCTAAAAGACACCCTGAGCCCTGATACGTAGTTCAAAGATGTACTAGTGCCATATATTCTCCTGCCACATGCTCTCCCTGTTGGCCAGGCTAGGTTGTCCTCCCAGATGGTCCTCCAGCCCATGGCCCAGCTCTCAGCCAGTAGTCATGAGGGAGAAAGATCTTTCAACGGAAGCTATGTTCACTGAAGTTCCCTGAAATGAGTCACCCATCTCAGGAAGGATTTCCAGATCCTACAGTGCAGCAGAGAAAGCCAGGATGCTGCAGGGAACAGACATGGGGAAGTCAACGCCAACTCACCTACACTGTACAGCTGAGCACAGTAATTACAGACATGGTGTGCAGCATGCTTGTTTATTTGCTGCTTTACATCACACACTGTGTAATAGCCTGCAGGAATTCATTCTGCCCCTAATTCAGTCTTAATTAAGATTATGCCTTTATCTGGGTAAACAGCCAAAAAAGTTGAGAAGGGTGGCAGGAATAAATAAGTAACGCTGTACGTTAATCCATTGCCTCGACTGGTATCAGTCAAACTCCCTCGTGCATCTAAAACTTTTGAATGGCAGTGAGAGAAAATTGAATTTAGTAGGAGCTTGCTCCAGGTATAGTGTTGAATCAGTCTGACTCTCAGCAAAGTTAAACTAATGCTCATGACAACAGAGTAGTCAAAGTAGGCAAAGGTGTGAGTGCATGGACCTCTTGGTGTCTGATGACCAAGTCTCACTCCAAGCAATCGGCTGTTTCTTAGAGATGCTACTACTCATTTTTCAGATCATACAGAAAATGGATTTACAGAAAAAATAAATCAGGCAGTGAAGAAGAATTCACAGATGTTGAACATACCTGCTGATCTTTTCCTGGTGGGTGACAATGAATAAATCAGGTAAGGCAGCCCAGATTCAGACAAGCTGGAGCAAACTCAAATGTCACATTCATTCATGGCCCTGAAGTCAACCAAGGCTTTATCTTGGATGGTGTTTCTGTTCTTAAATGACAAAATATATCCAAATTATATGATTGCTTAGAAAGAAAAAGAGGATAGGTCTCTTATAGCCCCTTTTACAACCCTTTCACATTAAGGAAAGAAAAAAAAGAAAATACTTAGTACATGTTCAAGCAAATGTGTTTATACAATTGGTGGCGCAGCATAGGCTACTCTGTACCTGAGCATGTAGTTTGGCTTCAGGCAGGGAAATAGAGGAAGCCAACACTTCTTTAACGTGGTGGGGCAATGACAAAAAGATACTTCAGAGAAACACTTGGCTGGATTTTTTTTTTCTGGAAAAGTGACTGACTATAAAATATTCTTTCTTATCCTGAAGTCCCTACTTTATTTGGAATGATAGTCTGTAGTTACAGGTAGAAGAAACTGCTGTACCATGGAAAGAGCATTGTGCCATGCACTATGCTCTGCAGCTCTTGGGACAACAGAGTAGTCCCAGTCACAGCTATGGGACAATGCAGCTTTGCTGTAACTGGTGACCATGTACACGTGGCTTTGTGACTCTAACTAATGCTGAGGAGAGGGGCAGCACTGGCCAGCTAGATAATCCTGACAATGGAAGCCTGCATAAAGCAAGAGATCTTGGAACATCTCTGTCTCCAAGTATTTTTCTTTTCCAGTGGTCTTTATCTTATTTCCTTTCTGTCACTGTTTTCTTTCCAGTAACAGTCAGAGGCACACAACCTGTCATTATGTTTTGAGGCCATTAAAGCATTTTCAGCAGTACTAGGTAAATCTACCAATGATCAGTGACTTTAATGACCAGAAAATGGTTTCTAGGGAAACCTCTATTCAAAGGAGAGAAGAAAAACATGAAGCTCATTGGAAAGGTTCACAGCATACCTGCAGAAGGTGGGGGTCTCTTGTGCACTTCCCTTACCAGCTTCCTCCTCCTGGGACTGCTGAGGTCAGTCCCTTCCAATGCCACCGCTTTTCTGATTATTTTTCACAAGTCCCAGTTCAAGTGCTCAGCTTTGCTGAGCAGGACAGGAATTGCAACAGATGCTGGGCTTCAGCACAAGGCCCTCCCCAGACCTGCCTCACCAGCAATGGAGAGGCAACCTCCCCAGGCAAAAGCATGACCATAACATCTCCTGGCTTCTGGATTTGAAGGTGAAGGAGACTTTCAGCTATGTCAGCAGTGATGCTCTGGGGCAGCCCCTGGAGGGGCTGTGGCGCTGCCCAGCCAGGCCTGGATAAGAGCAGAGCTTGAACCCACTGCAAGCCAGAACGGCTGCAGGTTTTCTAGAAGGTTGCAGAAATCAGTGACCCACCAGTGACCGACAGTGTGTGCCACCCCGTCCCAGAATGCTGAAAGCCTTGGGACTCTTCAGACAAGTTTAGATGGCTGAGTTAAGGATTGCTAAGCAAGCCCCACTCTATTTAGCTTGAGAAAGATTAAATTATGTTTTTAACTTTATTTTAATGTATTTAATGCTTATTTCTATATGTGCATGAGTACTTAATTTAGCATAATTATTGAGATGAATTGCAGTTAACATTACAAGAAAATTGTAACTTGTCATAAAACAAGTGGGCCATATTATAACAGAGCTGCTACCACACAGAAATGTTCTGCTAGAATAGCTTAATAACACAAATAAATCCACACTCCCCAACATGATACTTCTTTGGGGAGTTGATTAATTATTAGCAAGTAAAATGGCTAACAAAGTAGCATATATAAAAATATCCTCTCACATCAATAAGATTGTAAATTTTAACTCTGTTGCATGACAGCAAGTGTAAGCAAGAATTACACACAATGCAATGAGCTGAATGAATTAATATGCCTAGGGCTTTTGTTGCTAGAAATACTTTGCTCTGTATTATAATAAGTCATTGCAACTGTTCTGAGCTGCAATTTAGGTTTCTTCTTGCAGTTTGTAAGTGACAGACAAGTGTTTGTGCCAAAGAGGCCTTCCAACCATGCTCATCCTCAAAGCCTTTCCTACATGTCTGAGGCCTGACCTTCACAATGCAGCATCTTTTCAATACATTAGATAGAGTTGCTGCTTTCACCTCTTTTCCCATTCTTTTCTGCCTGCTGCAACCCAGTCCTTGTTGTCCTCAGCCCCTGTGGTCCTCCACATTTTAGCCACCCAGGGACATCTTCTCATGGAGCTGAGAAACCAAGAATGTTGAAGACAGAGGCAAAGGATGCATTAAACATCTCTGCTTTGTTCACGTCCCTGTTTGTGAGGTGACCATTCTCATCCTGTAATGCTACATTTACACTACCTATTGCCATTAATATATTTGAAAAAACCTTTCATCTTGTCCCTCACAGTTCTGTTCAGCTTCAACTCCAGTTGAGCTTTGGTCATATGAATTTTCTCCCTACAATGGCAAGAAGCATCTCTGTATTCTTTTCATGTCACCTGACCTTGCTTCTGCTGGGCATACACCTTCCTTTTTTCCTTATTTCCAAGAGAAGATTCCTGTTCAGCCACGCCGGCCTTTTGCCTCACCTGCTTGGCTTCTGATGATGCCATGATGATTTTTTGCCTTTTCTTTTACACCCCTTTTATACCTTTTATAGCTTTTTGTATTCTTAGTGTTTTTAGCCTACATGCTTATACTTATTTTGTCAAGCTAGAAAACTAAACATTTTAGAAGCTTCGTAGTTAGGGATCAGAATGCCCCAGACACCAAGGTCCTCTCCAGAACACATTTTGTAAACTAAGATAGAACCATCCAGGGGAAGGTTCCTTGGCGAGGGGGGGCTCACTCGAGCCTCTCATTGGGGAATCTTTGATAGATATGCTAATTAGTAACACCTATAATGTGACACCCGATCTATTGTGGGGGTGCATTGTGGTGTGCACTGGAGTGCATTCCACCTGGACGTGGTGCACCTAAGGACCCTTAAAATAAATACTGAGGTAAAATCCCTTTTTCTCTTCTAACCATGTTTGATTTTTGATTTTAAGACCAGGAAAAGGCATCACTGACATTTGGGAATTGCCTGCTCCTGTGGCCTTAGGAGGTGATGTTTAAAAAGTGACCAGCACTGATGGACCCCAGCACCTCCAGGGGACCTCACTTACTCATTCCCTGAGCAGTCTGAAGTCAGCTCTCCTCAAGCCCAGAGCTGAGGTTTTGCTGGCAGTTTTCCTCTAATCAACAGAGTATCGCTTCATGACTCTGAATACAAGTTTTGTCATCAAATGTTCAAAAAAATTTCTCAGCTACCAAAAATCTTGTACGTGGCTTAAAAGCCATGAATTTAGAAACAAAGTGTCTTTTGAGCTCTTGTATTTTCTTTCTGCTTGAAAAATGTGTGTTTAATTTACTCACAGCTTTAATCTTTTCTACCCAGAAAGGAGGGCTGAAGGTTTACTTTTTTGTTTAAATAAGTGTTTTGCAGTGCAGTCATAATTAAGCTATTGAGATACTAAATGAAGCAGTTTTCTATTATGGAGTAAATGCTGAAATCCCCACAAAGACAAAATACAAATTAATGGAACACGCACAAGTCACGTATTATAACTTCTTTGCTATCACCACTACAACTGTAGGCATACTGCTACTTTCGTTTTTTTTTTTCTTTTGTGGGCTGATTTTCACCATTAGTGAGAGGGACAAGCACACCAAATCTGTGCTTTTTGCCAAGACGCTTACAAAAAGTGTCCAACACTTTTACCAGTAAAATGGTTGCATGATAATAGAGCAGCCACCCAAATCTGCAATGCGAGGCTTTGCTGCTGAGTGCAGCCCTCTGTCCACTATGATTGTGCCCCTGAACTCTCTGCAGACAGGGCTGCCATGGAGTCATTAGACCTGGACATTTGTCCAAGCTGTGAAGGACGCCAGCCCCTGCTTTGGCACTCTATTGCATGGGCATCTGGTCCTAGAGCTGCTAAGTGGCTGATTTCAAAAAGCCAGTCATGTGTCTCCACATCACTCATTTATTCCAGGAGTGGAGAAGGATAAAAAAAGCATTTTATGACCAAAAAAAAATATTATTATGGGAAACAATCTCCTCATTCAGATGCCTTTGTGTTAATGCATGAAAGCCAGCAATGCTATTAAAAAGATATTTAAAATTAGCTACATTTTATTTCCTGCACCTCTGATGTTAGCTTTTTGTCTCCATGTGTCTAGCCGAAGTTGCTGGAAATCCAATTTTTATGGATGCATCTCCACCTTCATTCCGTTACTGCTTGATTTCGTACCCAGGGTGAAAAACACACTGAGATCTGTACTTAATTTCACCTTTATGTTGTGGATGCATACGCAAGCTTAATGCTGTGTGTATCAATCTTCTAACAGGTTTAATGAAATGGCTGCCTTGGCTGACTTTCTGTTCCAGCTAGCCTTAGGACACAGCGATGCCCAGTACAGCAGGATTTGCCCCAAAGTGTTTTCAGCCTTAATAGACAAGGCAGGGGGATAGTAACACAGTTCCTGTTTTCAGTGTCAGGGCCCAGGGCTGATTTTCATTAGGCAAAACTGGAGCTTAAACCACACCTTCTACCTCTTATGCTGGATCTCTGATTTTGTACTAGCATGCTAACTAGATCTCTAAAAATATCAATCCATTGTTGACAGGAAGAAAAGCACGTTCTGTCATAAAAGATCAGCTCCATCAACCCTACTGGGGATTTGATGCTTTCAAGGCAAACCAAGAGACATGAAACAGCAACCCAACCTAGGCAACTGCACATTGATAAAGATTTCCTCTATATTTAGCCTTTTGGAATCTGAGAATTACTTCATTATGCATTTTACCCTCACGCAATGAGAAAAAAAGGAATCACAGATGACATCGGGACGAATCTGTTTTTTTCTGGTTGGTGTTTTTGTTTGTTTGTTTGTTTTTTAATTTTTTATTTATTTGTATTTTTTATTTCTACACTTTGGGCCCCGCTGGGTATTTAAGGTACTCATACTGAAACAAAATATGTAGTATATTAAGTCTTGCATCGTAAAACAAAGCTTCACTGATGCTCGTTTTCAAAGGGTTGACCTTCTTGACAACAAGTAAATAGTGACAACTCAGCAAAATTGAAACCAGATGACACCATGGAAAAATGCAGTGCTCCATGAATTAGGACAGTTCCTCTAGAGTACACAGCATTATACTGGCTACTGCAACACATCCCAAAATATAGAGAGCCCTCTGCAACATTGTTCCTACAGGAGAAAAAGATTAAGAAAAGGCATTTTAAAAAATAAGTGATCTTCAAGGCAGACAACTCCACGATGCTGCCAGCTTTGCTGGAGCAGTTAACTGATCCATGCGAAATGTTGCCCTAACACAAAGGACTGCCAGCACCCCCCTGCCAATATCCTACGAGCCCCTGCATCCTCCCATTCTGAAGCGCTCTGCCCAAGTCAAATTCAAAGTCATGGAGTTTCATCTTCAAGGCACTTGTTAGCTCAAATGCCACTCCAAAGTTCAGGACTCTCTTTGGCAACTCCTCAGATCCAAACGACAGTTTTCCATGAAAGTTTGCAGAACAGAGATTGGGACAAATTTTTCTCAGCCTCAGGTGAAAAACCATGTAAGGACCTTCTAAGGACCAACCCAAAATGTTAAACTTTAAAGTTGTTGAGTGAGGTTAAAAAAGAACAAGTAAAGGCATATAACAGTCATTTGTCATGCTGAGTCTTCAAACTTCATAGAAATGTCCCAGAGCAAGGGGTTAATGGATCTTTGTAAGAACTTGTAAAGCACAGACTTTGGGCACTTGCGTGGGCTGAAGCATCATGAAATTCACTGATCACATGTCTCAGGTAACTCATGCTTAAAGAAATGGATTATACTTTTTGGCACATCTGGGGACTTGCAGAAACTTCAGGTGAGAATTCCGCCCTGGTAAAATAAGGTACAGTATGGTACAATCTCCTCTGTACCATCAAACATGAAAAAGAATGCAAGTTAAATCCAGACAACTGCACTGTGAGAGCATCCAAAGAAAATATTTTTGTCATATTCTCTGAGACAGAATGATATCAAACCAACTTCTTCTAAAGCAGCAGCTTTGGTTATGATAAGGGACACAGAACTGTCTTAAGCTAAAAGAAAATCTGTGGTAATGTGATGTGATTTGAGAAGTTTATGTTTGAGGAGTTAGTAATTTGTGGTAATGTGATGTGATTTGAGGAGAATATATCATACCTATAAACTAGGTAAGCTTTTGCCAGGAAGATCCTGCCCTGGTAAAAATCAACAACTCATTTCTAATGCAAGAACACTGGTGTATGCACGTAAGTATAGCTTGTGATGTGAGGTAACCACAAATGTCCACAGCTTTTCTGGTGCAAGGAGAGAAGTTTCATATGCCAGAATTCCCATCCAAGCAAACAGTTCCAGTAATACACAAGTATGTGCAAACCAGGCCTGAACTACCTGAACTAATGATTTTGCTGGACAAAACCAAACTGCAAACCTTTAGCTGGCCTTTTGCCTCTGGCTCACTACACTACTGTTTTCTCCCTGCCATTACACTGAGCTGCCCTTCCCTTGTATCACAACACTGGTATGCATCAAAAAGATGAGCTGATTACCCTTCACTGAGTTTTCATAGCTCCAGGTGTCTGTCAGACACGCTCTGGCTGCAGCTGAGCAGGGTAAAGAGGCCCGAGCTTAAGAAAAAAACCCCAAGAGTCCTTTGAAGCCCTCTGCTCTTAGAAGCAGTTCAACTGAAACAGGATGTCTGGTCTCAGAGCATGCCAGCAGTACTGATTGCTGTCTGGTTTTCAAAGTTTAACCTAAAACTGTGCTCAGATATGCTGGGCCAAAGGCAGGAGAAGACTCTGTCCTCAGTGAAATGAAGAGCTGAAAGGCAGAAAAGCAAGAGAGAAGCTTTCCACAGAGAGAAGGATGAAAGAAAAGTTCTACCCTGATTTTAAACACCATTCTGACTCCAAATTATTTTTATTCATGCAAACTAGTGCATGCCTGGCCTACACTTTTATTCCTTTTAGTTGACAATAGCTTACTCATGGGTGCAGAAATGCTTATGATAATTTTAGGAAAAACCAGCCTAGGTCCACCCAGACCCATCAGGTTATGTCTGAAACTGCTGTGCAAATGCCACGGTGCTATTGCTGAAGCCAGTCAGTCTCAGTCACCTGCAGCTGTGTGGCATCAAGCCCAAGGTAAGAAGCTTTGGCAGTGCCTGAGTCTGGCAGGGCAGCTCAATGTAGCCTCAGCACCAGCTGGGCTGAAGCCACATATCTGTCACCAATCTGTCACTACTCTTCAGTCCTGCTTTTGAGAATGGCCTTTAGCTTGGGGTCATTGCAGAGGGCACACAGCTCAGCAGGTCCTGGACTGGTGCTCATGCCGTGCCTCAGTTCTATTGTATTGTCCAGGTTACCTGGTTTTTCCCACTCCCACACTTTCCCATAGAAGTAGCAGAATCTATACCCAAGCAAGCTGGCATGCTGCTTTCTGGGATGCCTAGACTGATTCCTGACTTGCCCCAGTTCCCCTACCATTCTTTTTCATCCTTTTGCTCATTAGTTGCTCAAAGAACTGAGCCTTTGCTGAAGCCAGGTTTGAAAAGTTAGTGCCAACCTGTTTTTGCTTTGAGCATCAATGAACAAATGCATAATATAGTTACTTAAGACTGGCTGGGTGCCATTAGTCACACAGAGTAGCATGGTTTTCTGGCACCCTGCAGAACTGGCAATGGTGACTGGAAAAAATAATAAAGACATTAATATTTTTATTACGGAAAGATCAGCTGAATAACATCCTGGTGATACAACACAATGCCTTGACTGCCAGAGAAACTCAGAAAGGTCTAGATTCTAACGAAAACGTGTTAAAGCACATTTATATTCAGCAACTGTGATGATACTGAAGCAAGGAAACGAAAGCTGTCTAGACCTTTATGATATGACCCTTTCTCTCCCTCTCTTTTTACAATATTTCTTCCTTGCTCATCCCAGCTGCTACCTGCAGCAATAGTGTGGTTTTACTTTGGTCACTTACAGTGCTGAATTCTTCATCACATTCCAGTATCTAATGCAGTATACAGTACACAAAGCACAAAGCTAAGGACTGTTCTGAGCTGTGGTATTCTGACTGGAGATATTCAGAGCATTCTGGATCAGGTTTTTTAAAACAATTCTTGTTTGAGGCAAAATTAATTTTAAAAGCCACTCAGAGGCTTCGTGAAGTGGAATGATGTGTAGTCTCAGATGAGCTGCAATTACCCTCAGCAGAGTCAAGAGTCAAATTTCATAAATCCCTCATCAGAAAGAGTCTCCTGGGTTTTCCAGGTTGAAGTATCAGGGCTTCAGCTGCTGCTTTCCCCAAACAGGGCACTGCTTGCATCTGGACCCATGTCAGTTGTTGGTCACCTCATCTCTCCCTTCCCACAGAAGAGAGGGATGGTGACACTGGTGGGTTCCACTTTATGCCACTGAAGCTTCGTCTTTGTCCCAAAGCGTGTGTGTGTGTGTGAGAGAGCTTTTCTGGCATCTCTGCCCAAGGAGATGCATGCTGCACTGCACTTCCTTCCTAAAGGCCCCAGTCTTGGTATACACCTTAGTATTCAGAGATCCTATGGTTTTGGCAGTGTATGGGCTGGGGCATCACCTCCCTGAATCCATTATTCCTCTTGATAAGGTGGCTGCAAGGCATGTAGCGAGATAAAAGGTCAGGCTGAGGGAATGAAATTAAGGGAGAGGAGGGAATGGTAACCAACAAGCTTTGTACTTTTATTATGTTGCACAGCTGTTCTCTTTGTCTTCCTAATGCTGTTGTTCTTTTTAAACTGTAAATTCTTTAATAAGCACGATTAATTTCATTCTCTGCATGTAAAAAGGACACGTATCTAAATAGCAAGTATGATAGAGGAACATGAAGAGTCTCTAAGAGTATACAGTCTTTCCTGCCTTGGGATTATCCACATCTATGTAAAACAGGATGATCTCCATTCCTGGTCTTAAGCTGTAGGTTTTCCTACACATTTCATTCCAGCATTCACCTTAGACGTCCCTGCATTTGCATGTACAAATGTTTTGCAGATTACAAAATGACAACTTCTGCCTTTTTGAAATTTCTCATGGGAAATAAAAGTTCCCTATGCTACCTATCAGTGCACAGTCTTATGCCTTGAACCTCAAAAAATAAAATCAATCTTGATATTAAAAACCTGGAAAGTGCATGAGGAAAACCTAAATCAGAACAGATAGGAAGAAAGGGTTAATTGACATGAAGACCACCACAATCCTAACCATATTGATTGTAGTAAGGTTTTCATTAGCAAACAATTAGCAACACCCACACCAAATAAAATGAATTTCTAAACAACAGGTAGTAATAACAAAATACGTTCCTTAGCTGAGAGTCATTAGAAGGTAGAGAAAGATTATCCATAAAAAGAGGATTAGTAAAAACAGAAACCCCCGAGGTAGCAGAGGGAGCCCCAGCAGGCCAGCTGGCTAGATTGAGGTAATAATCCCGCATTTTCTTCAAAGAAATAAAAGTAAAAAGAAAGATCAGAACCATGAAAGAACCCCTTTGCATGATACAGTGTGCTAAGGATAAAAGCATGTGCCTTTTCAACAATAATTTCTAACAGGCAAACAAAGAACAATCAGCAGTAGGGTTCAGTAATATTTAAAGAGACCCAGGAACTCATAATGCCACTTTTATACCTGTGTAACTCCAGTGGCTTCTTGATTTATACCAATCTAAGTAGGAGGAGAATCTGGATGCACACAGTACAGTACGGTGTGCTACAGGACAAATTGTTGTTCACTGTTGTTTTTCTGACTGCTGGGGGCAAACATAATGAACTAATAGGTCTCTTCAGGGGTTTTTTATTTTTATTTATTTTTTTTTTCTTAGGAATGTTTTAGATCACGGTTATTTTCTTGCCGTAGCATTAATCATTGTTCCATCTGGTTAGTGCAGGGAAAAGCAGCGTGCAAGTCTGCTTAGTCTGAGCACCCCCGGAAGGATTCCCATCCCTCCCGGACAGCACTGCTATGGCAGCAGGTAACTCGGAGAGGGGGGAGAAGTAGTTCAGGGGCCGGAGTCCAGGTACAAGGGACTCTTATCAGTAACTAAAGTGCTCGGTTCCACTGGGATGGCTCAGCCAGGTTTTCAGTATGATGAATTAGGCTCCACCAGTCCGCTTTCCTCTCAGCTCCACAGGACCTGTTCTAACAAAGCCCAGGGAGCTACACCAGAACGCAGCAGAGGCGTCCAGATGTGTGTGCCTTTCACCTGGGCACNCGGGCCGGCCCTGCTGCGCGCACCGCCTCCATCAGGTGGCGGCATTGCCGCGGCCCCGGGCCCAGCCGCGCCCCGGCCGGGCGGCCGCCGCTGAGGGCGGGAGACCCGCCGGGAACCTCCCTGTGTTATCCCTCCTCCCGGCACGTTCTGTCCCGGTGAGTCTGAGGACTTAAGCGGTGAAGAAAAAACTAGCGGCCGGAGCCAGGAAATGGGTGCGGGCAGCTTTACTTGGGTGTACTTGAGACTGAAGATACACAGGGAAAAGTAGTTGAGGTTTGTGCCACGTGGCCTTGACCTGGAAGAGCAGATTTACATCTGGCATAGGTCACTCGAAAAGATTATCTCCAGCCCCGTGATATCTTCCAGATAACTCCCAGCTCTATCTGCCGGTGTCAACTTTCCATAGTGTCCTCAATCCCACGGTGGTGTCCGAGGCGGCAGCAGCTGCTGAACTGTCCCTGCCTGCTTGTTGCTGCCTTGTTGCTGCCTTGTTGCTGGAGGTTGTCATCCCTCAGCCACTGCCACAGAGCCTGTGTGTGATTCTGCCCGGGTCCAGGGCAGAGCCATCCCATCGGCTGTGGTGGCTCACAGGAGCTGTCAAGAACTGCAGCTACTGCAGCGTCTCATCTGTGGGGAAACAACTTCTGGGCCAAAGGTGGGAAATGAAGAGCCACCAACAAAGCCTTTCAAAGCATTCATCTGCATGCCAGTGGTGCACTGCACCCTGTGACTTGTGCTCATAGCACTAACTCTGCACAAGCATATGGTCAGATTTAGGAAAACATCTGCCAGATTCCTTCAGCTTCTACCATACTGAACTTGCAGGAGACTTTGAGCTTTACCTACTCTCACAGCTCTAGTTTACCATGAGGGACTAAATTAACAAAAGGTGCCAGTGAGGAAAAGTCACNGAATCTGGGTGCACACAGTACAGTACGGTGTGCTACAGGACAAATTGTTGTTCACTGTTGTTTTTCTGACTGCTGGGGGCAAACATAATGAACTAATAGGTCTCTTCAGGGGTTTTTTATTTTTATTTATTTATTTTTTTTCTTAGGAATGTTTTAGATCACGGTTATTTTCTTGCCGTAGCATTAATCATTGTTCCATCTGGTTAGTGCAGGGAAAAGCAGCGTGCAAGTCTGCTTAGTCTGAGCACCCCCGGAAGGATTCCCATCCCTCCCGGACAGCACTGCTATGGCAGCAGGTAACTCGGAGAGGGGGGAGAAGTAGTTCAGGGGCCGGAGTCCAGGTACAAGGGACTCTTATCAGTAACTAAAGTGCTCGGTTCCACTGGGATGGCTCAGCCAGGTTTTCAGTATGATGAATTAGGCTCCACCAGTCCGCTTTCCTCTCAGCTCCACAGGACCTGTTCTAACAAAGCCCAGGGAGCTACACCAGAACGCAGCAGAGGCGTCCAGATGTGTGTGCCTTTCACCTGGGCACCTCGGATCCCAGGCTTCCGCATAGAAATTCCAGTGAAGATTCAGGCTGGGTTCTCACCCCTAGGATCTGCCTTGGCTGGCATTTGCCCTGTGCCTTTGGGCCGGGCTGTGCTCCGGCCCCTCGCAGGCCGGGCGCTGTGGCGGCGGGGACACGGCGGCTCCCGGGACCGGCTGTGCCCCCGGGCAGGGCTGTGCCCCGGCCCCTCGCAGGCCGGGTCCCGCAGGCCGGGCGCTGTGGC
>VZRS01007388.1:259955-274239 GCA_013398055.1 Ifrita kowaldi
GCAGCTGCTGAACTGTCCCTGCCTGCTTGTTGCTGCCTTGTTGCTGGAGGTTGTCATCCCTCAGCCACTGCCACAGAGCCTGTGTGTGATTCTGCCCGGGTCCAGGGCAGAGCCATCCCATCGGCTGTGGTGGCTCACAGGAGCTGTCAAGAACTGCAGCTACTGCAGCGTCTCATCTGTGGGGAAACAACTTCTGGGCCAAAGGTGGGAAATGAAGAGCCACCAACAAAGCCTTTCAAAGCATTCATCTGCATGCCAGTGGTGCACTGCACCCTGTGACTTGTGCTCATAGCACTAACTCTGCACAAGCATATGGTCAGATTTAGGAAAACATCTGCCAGATTCCTTCAGCTTCTACCATACTGAACTTGCAGGAGACTTTGAGCTTTACCTACTCTCACAGCTCTAGTTTACCATGAGGGACTAAATTAACAAAAGGTGCCAGTGAGGAAAAGTCACCTAGATATACTGGGTCAATCTGTGGCATACAGAACTGGAAAACTGTGCTCTAGAAATGGGCAGTTACTAACAATGAAGTCAAAACAGGTCCATGTCCTACCACAGAGCTTTTGCCGTGGCCCTAGAGAATGCACTGCACAGCCATCAACATCCATAGCCCCTCTAAAGAGGAACAGATATTGCTGTGGTAGTGATGCTGTGCTTCCAGGCTGTCCTTTCTGCACACCCAGTGAACCACAAACTTGGCATGCCAAAAGGAGCCTAGATCCAGGCCAGCCTGAGATGCTCACCAAAATCTCCTCCAGGTGAAGTGTCTTTTTACACCCCCATTCAAATGCATGGGAGGAGAGGGCATGAGCAACTCCACCCTCAGGCAAAAGCTTATGCACAAGGAAAAATCTCCTGGAGATTTCCTCCCACTCTGCTCCCTCCTATGGTTCCTCCTGGAGGAGGGGGCAATGAGGCCCATTATTTAACACCAGATTGCTCAAAAAGAGGTTTGAGCTGACTGTATAAAGAAAAGTAGGTTTCATTACCTATAGCGCTTCACATTTCAGAGGAGCTTGTATTGTTACACAGTTTGAATTGTTTGACAATATAATTATTATTATTAGTCCATAATGTACACTAACAGGTCTGGCGGTGAAAGGCTGTATATTAATGCTCAGTAACTATGTTTCTCTGGAGGGGGTTAAACAAAACTGTAACTAGGGTCAAAGCTACGCCTTTGCCTCCATCTGCTAGAAACCAGGCATAGTTGCTTAAATTTTAATTACAAATTAATCAAACAAAAATGTGGTACATTTTGCACTGGAGGGCTAAATGCTAATTTTGCAGCTAACCACGAAATATCTAATATTGGAAGGCTCTAATGTTAAAGGTTACTGTAGTTTGAAAATATACCTGATAAGATCCTTGAATTGGAACTGAACTGAAAATCAAAAAAGAATGGCATAGGCCAGTGAACTAATTTTTACACCTTCTCTCTTTCCGAATGTTCAGATAATTTGCTGGCATGGGCTGTTAAACCAATATTTTTTTCTTAGTAAAGACTGACAAATTTCTGGAACTCTTTTATAGCCACACTAGTTTCTGGGAAGAAGAGATAAGCCGTTTCCTATTTGCCAAACAATGATGGCAAACAAAGCAGCATTCTACAGGAAGCAAAAGGCTTTTTAAAAAATGTGGTTTATTGGCTTGGCTCAAGGTAGTTGGTTGCTAGACTGAACAAGCAAATACATTTTATTCATATTTCTCTATAACCCATGTTTCAGGACAAAGTACAGACATCAAGGTGCAGGTACAGAACTGGTTTCAGGGCGACTGGTCTCTTTTTTCCCCAGTAAAACATTTGTGTGGTAATAGTGCTGGAGATACAGCATGCTAATTACTGCCCTGAAGGTATTCTTCCTACCTAGCCTCAGTCAGGGAAGAAGCTTACAAAACGTTTAACTCTTGGGATACAAAACAACTGGTGGCTGTGACTGCAATGCACCATCCCTTCTTCTGGGTATCACAAGCATATAAAATGTGATGATTCCTGGAAAGAAGTTGTACCCTTCAACAAACTAGTGAAACTCAGAGAGAAATGTGCAGAAGGAGGAAGAAGATGGCTAGAATATAGGAACTCAAGAGATGGTGAGTCGGACAGACTCTTGAAGGATCTCTGTCAAAATACCAGTGAAACTTTACTTTTGGCAACACACTTATGTTTAGGTGAATTCAGATCTTAATTCCTCCTAGTCTGTTCAACATCCTGCTACAAATAATCTTTTGTTTCCCTACATTTTTCAGGTGCACACACACAACCCAGTTCTGCTCTGGCAGAGCTGGGACTCATGCTGCTTTGGACTGTGCTGAACATCTCAGGTAGCCATGACATTCTTTGCCATTGGAGACCACCTTGTGCCCTCACTGCTGAACAAGTTTCACTGTAAAAAATGTACCTTAGTTCTGCAAAGGCCAGAGGGAAAATGTCTGCAGTGGTGACGTTGCCCCATCACCCAGTTATCTTGAAGAAATCTTCGTTTCTGACAGGCTTTCCTATGAGCACTGACAACCCCAGCAGACAAGTCTGAGTTTCCTCAAATCACGGTTTTGCTGATGCCAAGCCATTTTGAGGAGATACAGGACTTCTGCTGGGGTTGTCACCACCTTGTCTTTGCTGGGATGTGAGAACACTTTGCACAAAGTCCTACCTTCCCAGTCCAGCTGTTACATTTCAGATGATGGAAGGAGAATTGCTGCCAAGAGCCCATGAGAGAAGAAGGGAAAGGGGCACTGGGCTGATGAGTTACTGCAGGAAAAGAGGTGATCAATGAAGAGACCAAGGTAAAAACAGCCAGCCACCACTTCCTTCACATTCTACCAAGGGAGAGAGTTAGTGTCCTGCCAGCTGTGCAAAGAAAGCAAGCCAATCTGGAATCAGACCAAAATTGCATAAGAAAAGAAGGGTAAGGCAGAGAGCTACTGCTCCTGCAAACCTGTCCCTATGCTTGCATTCTCTATGTGGCTACAGGGAAATAGTCTTTGTCTTCCTGCCTGTTTCCAAGGGAGGTAGTATTTGAGAATAAGTATTTAATGTCAGCCAATAGTTTGAGTTCCACAAAGGCAGTATAAGTGTTTGTTCCTCAGCCTGGGTCCTTGCTGTCTTGGAGCAGACTAGGTACAGAGCGTGTTCTGGAGATCAGCCAGGCCAGCCATTACCACCCTTTCTGTGGCATGCTTCCCCATGGAAAAATTTCAAGGTCTTGCTGCTGTTTGCTGTGGCATGTGAACAAAGGGCTCGTCTACTGTCCTGAGGCATTTAGTGGAAATGGTGACTGATTTGCCACTTTGTAACAGGAGCTTCCCGAAAGAAATCCAATCACAGTGATCTGTCTCTCCATGTTCTGTCATTTAACCTGGATATATGGTTTTTAACGGTTGCCTTGAGGCCTTATTTTGTGAAGCTCTGTTTAAACACGTAGGAGGTTTTGTCACCACCAGGCGAGGCTCTGTAACTAACCTGAAATATGTAATGACAGAACATACCATCCACCAAGGGCATGTAACTGTTCTCTTCGGATTTTTGCTTGTGTTTTAACCTCTCTCAAACTGTCTGAACTTCCAGTCCGTTCCTCTTTACCCTAGATTCCACCAGCACCTGCTGCCTTATGAATTGCTCAGAAACACAGTCAGTGTAAAGTGTGTGCATACAGGGGAGCAGTGACTGGGGACACCTGAGCATTATTAATGTTGCAAAAAGATAGGCAGGATCAAAAGGTTTCTCCTGTTCTGACCAACCAGCCTTTGTTCCTACGGGAGCCAACTTTAGGAACATAACAGAGGTCATGAGCTGTCACAAACCTGCAAATCTTGCAGATTGCAGCCCTTACTGCATCTCTTCTGGAGAAGGGGATGTGTTCTTTTTGAAAACTCAGTGATAGCTACTTAGCAGGAGATACACGGGCAGGAGGATGCTAGAATATGCAAAGAGAGTCCTAGGACTCAGATTTTGTCCTTCAGGAGTATGCAGAAGCTTCTGTGTGTTTGTGGGAAACGTGGCCTTTCCGTGACCAATTCTTTTGAATTCTACTTTTGGTAAGGGCAGGTAGAGATGTGTGCAATTCACTTAATTACTACCTTACCCTCCTTGGAAGCATCAAGCAAGCTTTATTTGTAATGAGTTCACTCCTGCAACAACAACAGCAATAGAAAAAAAAGAGATCTATCTTAACAAATGACAGAAAGACCTTCAATATAGAGTACTTTCCTAATTGTATGGTAGCATAAACCTAACTCTCTCTAATAGATATGCCCGTAAGTCTTTGGAGTAATAGATTACCTTTATTAAAGGTAGGGTGTGATCTGGAGACTCTTTGCACTGATACAATGGAGAGGATAATTCTAGTTATCAATACTAAAAAAATAAAAGGAAAGAAGAGCTATTCCTACACTAGGCTCTATTTTTATGTTCTTGACTTCCTTGAGCCACAGTGCAACACAACTGACTGGGAAAATATTTTTAAAACAGAACTAATTGCAGTGAGTTCAGTTTTGTGCTTTGTAAGACCAGAATTCTACAGTGTGAATTTGGAGAATTCTACTGTGCTCCATTGTTTCGGTCAAAGAATGCACCCACAAATTTTTCAATAGGATTCTGCCTCCCAGTGAAGCCAGCAGCATGAACAGCAGCTGTGCCTCAGGTTAGGTACCTAGGGCTCAAGACTAAAAGAAAGTCAGATGCAACGTGATAGACTCTTCAAATTATTCCCTTTGCGCCACATATCCTCTCCTTGCCCCAAAATGGAAATCGTGGTGATTTGGGAGCACAGATGCAATCAGGACATCTCTTGAAACTGTGACTCTTCCTAGGTTTCCCACTTAGTGAGTATTGCATCTACATATTCCCCTAGACTCCAGCACCAGGTACTAATTAGGTACCATGTGGGCTTTTGCAGAGGTTTGAGCTTATTGCACTCAGTGCTGTTAGTACCTTTTAAAACTTACTCCAAAAACATTGTTAGAATCACAAAGAACTTCGATGTATTTTTAAAAGAGCTTTTTGATTTCACTTTAAATGACTTGAAGGGAACGCTGGAAGCATTAACAGTCTTATGGACTGGATTTAAGCTGCATTTGAATTAGTTTGCATAGTAGACAATATTTTCCAGGTTTTCTGTTGTAGAATATAAATTCTCTTGACCTGTGCAATTTGTAAATGCAAAGGATAGAATTCTCTAGCATGCTTCTGGAAGGCAGGCAGTCCTTTTCATGAAAGCTATGAGGTTTTGAAACTATTCTAGGGAGACAATGTTGAAAATCCTTTTGTGGTGGAGTTCATTCAGCATATTACAAGGAGTATGACACAGTTGACTATAAAACAGGGAACAGAACACTTACTTCCCAAACACTGCATTTCTAATGAAATACACTATTCCTTGATAATTTTTCCCATCCGTTGGGAGAACAGTTATCTGCTCCTTTAGAAGATGAAGGACAGATAAAGCCCAGGAAAAAAAGTTCATTCAAATAAGCTAACTCCACTGGGGCAATGTCCAACTCTGTGTTTGCAATTTGTGCACCAGCAGACACCAGACACTGAGCGCTGGCACAAGTCTCATTCTCTCCAGTGATAAGGCACAAGAGATGGTGGCAAATAGTTTTTCAGGGCCATGGCTCCAGAGAGCTCATCCTGAGGGAGGGTGCGTGGTTCCTTGCTGAGCTGGAGAAGTTGAGAACCCTCCTTGTTGATGGAAAGCCCATCACACCACAGTCACACACTGTGCCCTCAGCCAGACATGGGATGCCTGGCAATGACCTTAGACATTTTGCATAAGTATGTGGGACTTCTGGAGCTGTGTGAGGAGGTTGTTTTGGCACACACAGTTCTAACAGACTCAGGTGGACAGGGACAGAAGTAAAAGATGCCTGGACAGATTGCTACAGGTCCTTGGCTATTCAGTTTGGAAGTGTTGAGTCACCCACTAAACTTGCAGTTATGGATGCTGGCGGGGGGGAATTATTGCTCCAGGTCACTTGCAGGTGACAAAAGAGGGACAGACTTCCTGAAATAACTGCAGGCTTTCAGTGAGTTGTAGTGGGGCCACTGAGGGCACACAGGAACCCATTATCTGCTTCCCTCTGGACTATGCCAGCAGGAAAGGACTTCGCTCATATGCTGTACAGGTGCTGGCAGAGGGTTGAGAGAAGTCTTCAGATGCTTATCCATCATCAGCTTTCAAGTAATAATATTTGGTTTCACCAAATAATACCTGAGATGCACCTACTCCTACAATACCTACTTTGCATACTGGTAGTCTTCCACCATCTGACTCTTTGGGGCATGATGATCAGCTTGAATTGCAGACATCTGACTGAAGGTTTTATGATGCTCTCAGCAGGTGCGTGGTGATGGTAGAATATCATTTGACAGTGCTGCCCAATCAATGAGACAAATAGGGGAAAATGTTAGTGATACTGCTTTCTTCTAGACCAGTGCCAGCAGGCTGTGAGTGCACCTCAAGATTTTAGACTATGTCCAGAAGAGCTGGAGGAACAAGGCTTTTCCCACAATACTGGGCTATGAGGAGAAGGTGCTTCAGCATAAGTATTGTGCTCTGTGTAAATTAATTTAGGAGCTTTTTGAAAAGCTGGGTGAGGGATAGAGGTTCTTAATTCTAAGGATAGCCACCTTAGTCCCAGATGCTAGAATTGAATGTGAGTCAGAAATAAAACAATTTCTCTAAGAGACTATCTCTCACACACACAGGCATTTGTCAAGGCATAGCCCAGCCAACAGAAAATAAAGCACAGGCAAATGGGCAAGAGCAAATGCATTACCTAAATCATCTGAGACCTGAGACAGTAGAGTGCCATGGCTGTCAGTAGGGTCACCCTTTTCTGCCGCTGGCAGGGGAGCTGGGGGTCTTGGGAACCTCTCATCTCACATCATCCCCTCAGGGACAGGGCAGAGCAGCCTCTACCGTGAGCTTCTGGCTGGCTGTCACAGCAAGGCAGAAAGGTGGTGACATGGTCAGGACTAGGGTTGAATCTTATTTCGCTATCCCAAGAGATGTTTTGTTTTGGCTACCAGAGAGGAAAAGAGGTAAAAGCAGAAGGAGCTTATTCTCTGCTTCTGTGCTTTTGTCTCCCAGTTCTTCCCACCTTCAGATCCATGCTGTTTTGACTTAATTTTCCATCTTCTGTTTGCATTTTGTCCAATCCACTCTGACATGTTGTCTTGGCTCCTTCTTCTTGTGTTGCAAAGATTTAGTACTGTTAGCAGCTCCTGGTAATAAGTTAATTCCACTTTCAGTTTAGTGGCTGTGGAAAGAAGTAAGACACTTATAATTTGGATGGGAGAACCCGGGGTGGCACAACACTCTGGGTCACAAAAAGGCAAATCCTGACACCTTTACCTCATAGTGCATTATGCTTTGTCTTTGCATCCTCTACCCTTGTGGCTCCAGACATGAATGATATACCTGTTCATTATGTTATTTGATGTGCAATGCCATTAATAATACATTGTTAATTATTAGTACATTACTGCTTGCAAACTTTACATATTTTTCCTATGTGAACTCCCAAAAGTCAGTCAGGCAAAAGAAAGTGGTAGATTACAGAATGGAGACATAGCTTCCTTCACCTGAAATTGAAACTATGTAGACAGCAAAAAAATTCTTCCTTTTTCCTATCACTGTATTTTTAGTACTAGAGTAGAGATGGGATATTCATAGTCAAACCCACATGGCAAGTGACACCATATGTGATGCTGAAACATACTGTTAGCTGCTAATAAGTGTGTCTAATACAGGTTGAAGCTGCTGGGTGCACTAGCCAGATTCTGGGCATGCTATGCAAAAGAAGTGATTAAGCCTTTTATGGATTAAATGGGCTAACACAATAGAGGCCACCTGCCAAAGTGTTTGCCATATGAAACACCAGTGCAAAAATTATCTTAGAGGAAAGAAGAGAAGGCTTTCCCAGGAATTTGAATACAAACACAGGACTCAACAGTGGTTTCAGAGGCAGAAAGCAGGGAGGACACATGGCCTTAATGCAAGCTAAAGGAAAGTGAACTCTCTTTGGATAAACAACTAGATGGGATGTATGAAGTGGAACCATGCAGAATAAAATAGTCTGGTTTTTCTTTTTCCTGTTTTCTTGCAGAAAAGGGTCTTTAAGTGCATTGAAAGTAAACTGAAATGAACCGAAGAAATACCTAGTGCATTATTTTCATTTTCTGCTTCTAAAAGAGACAGGCCGCATTTTCCTGTGCGTTCAACTCATGGCTTGAATCATGCAGATGATTTCTGAGGGAGATCCAGAAGACCAGGAGAAAAACCCATTCAGTCAGGATGTGAGTTGAAGAAATTCTTATGTAAGCTGATAGCAACACCTGCAAAACTCAAATACTGACTAATATATTGAAACTGAACTTTGCAAAGGCAATGAAAATAGCAGCCTGGAGCACCCTGAGAAATCCTGAAGAATGACCTTTCATACAGAAGAATAGCTTTGATGCAAAGACTTTGTTGGGTATGAGAAGTCAGAGCAGATTGCTCTCCCAGCCTCAGATGTCACAGTGGATTGGCAATTAGACAATTTTTTGAGGAATTTTATGCTAGGCAAAATTTGGTGAGTCTGGAGTTTCTTAATGATGGTGATCTTCAGCAGGATTTATGGAACTGACAAATAAGCATCAGAAAGAAATTAAAAGGATGACAAGGGAGAAAGAATTGGGAAGTGAATGACTAGAGAACATGGATTAAATGGGGTTTTGTCATATGTTCCTAGCCTTTTTTTAAACCACGGAAAGCAAGAGGAGAAAGGTCACATAATCCTAGCTCACAGGATACAAAAAACCCCACTTCCTCTGAAGGAAAAATCCAAAGCTCATTTCTCTGAAACAATAAGACTCATTTGTCCCACATGAATGGCTGGGAAGGTAGGGGAGAGAAGGGCATTTCCCATGTCCAACTGAAATGTTCCAGCCCTGCTGATGCTGCAGAATTTACCCAAGGAAGAATTAGCTACAACTAACACGGCCCCCTCACTGGCAGTTTGGAAGCAGCCATCCATCAGAGTGGGCTGAAATACAACTAAGAATTAATAAAAACACATGACAGACAGCTCCAAATATCAACAAAGGATTTTAGGATGAATTGGCAAAGGACATGTCTGTTCACCTTGACCTGAGATTTGCAGGATTAGATGAAGAAAAGTATGTCAAAGATCTTCTCATAAATTTGGAGTCTGGATTTTTTACTGCAGCAGTATAGTACTGGAAAGGAAAACTCATGTGAGGAAGCCTGAAGCTGGTGTTCATCCACCTTGTGAGTACAGCTGGCTGTCTAATAAGTGAATGGAAAGGGGGAGTGGACACTAATCCTGATGCATCTACTTTGTGAATGACTGGAAGCAAGATAATGTTTTGCAATATGAAACAAAAAAATTAAATTTTCAGCAATACAAGCTTTATTGGCAAACTGCTCCCCCTTTTGCAGGTCTTTTAAGGGAATGATGGGAGAGCATGGGGAAGGCTGTCTTAGCATTCAGGTGATGACTGCAAAAGAATAACCTGTGACTTCATTTTCAGTTGAAAAAGAATCACCCAAACCCTCAGCCTCACCCACAAGCCAATTTGTTGCAACAACCACCATGTATGAGGAAAGGTTTTGAGATGAGTGGGTGGAAATCAAGGTAGCAGGAACATTTGTGCTTTTGTTGTTCTGTCAGATACCACCCACAACCCACTGTTGGAGCACAAACCTTCACCACCATCACCACCACAATCCTCCATGCCAGCTTTTGAAAATATTCTGCAAATTGACCTTAGGCAGTTTGAAAAAACAGTAGTTTTTGTGTATAAGTTACAGTGTGTTTCTGGGTTTTGTCAACAGAATACATAATATTAAAAACTGGGTTCAAGTTAAGGCAATTCTGTGTCTCTACCTTTTTGTAGACGTCTTTGAGAGAAGTGTTTTGTCCTGAACACCATTCATGGTAGCAATTGTGTGTGTATTCATACAGCTGTTAGAAACTAACCCAGAAAATATCAAAGCATCAGAAATAGTGATGGAAGATGCCAATGAGTTAATAGTCAGGGACACAGCTCCTGGACAAGCGTGACCACAAGTAAATCTTAGACTTGTTGTTTTATTCTATACCTCCTGAGATGGTGATTTGCCCTGCACAGCAGAACAGATCTTGGCCTTTCTTTTTCACTTACTAGAGGATTTGCAGAGCAGGAAAAGAAGATTACAATTCCTCTCAGCAGAAAGTAATCCTTTTAAGTTAGGTATGTCAGCATTCATTGAGAAGTGTGGGAAAGTGCATGCTACTTAAAATGCTTGACAGGTCTCAGAGAAGCGTGGTGGCAGGAAGATGGGAGCAAAGCCCCCAGTTGTGATTACAATGGCCCCCAAATTAGAGACTGTTAGAGGGAGCAATGAAAGCACAGTTCAGGATGGAGGATTGATTTTAATGTTTATCCAGCTTGGTAAATTCACAGCAGTAAAGCCCAAAATTATAACCTAGAGTGGTATTTGTTCATCTGAAACTCATGGCAAACAAATTTTCTGTTTACATGGCCACTTTAGAGAGGTGGTGGTGCTGTCCTGCAATTTTACTGTGCATCAGGTTGTTAATGAGGATTCCATAAACTGATGGCTCTGCTATACCTGATACATATTTTGAGCAGCTCGTAATTCCTTCAGTACACATTTGTTCTGTTTGGAAAGTTATCGTCTGATTATAATAGTCATACTGAGCCCAAGGCAGAGCTCATCCTTGTTACGAGTTTCATTGTGTAGTTTTGAGTCGTAAGAGTTGGACTGAGACATTATCAGCAGTGCTCTCATGAGATGTTGAGCAAGGTCAGAAACTATTTTGGATCCAGTCATTGCAAAATAATTCAGGTTTAATATATAAGGCTGAAGTTGAAGAGTACCCGGAATTCAGCTGAACCTCATCTGAGCAGATGATGGCATCCTACTGACAAGGCAATAACACAAAAACTGTTGTGGGTTAGAAAAAAGAACTTTGAAATAATATGACAAGAGGTAAAGAAACTGGGCAGGAATTCAGTGATGGAAAATCCATCACTGAGAAGTATTTGAGGTACAGCTGCAGAAAAATTAAACTAACAAAATTTAAAAAAACCCCACACTTCTAATACAGCAACCTAAAGAGCAATAACTGACAAGAAGGGCTTGAAATTATAAGAAGGAGAATGATTATGAAACTACAAAAGGAAATGGAAAGTTAAGGGGAAAAAAAAGAGAAACAAAGCCAAAGCAACAAGTTGCATAAAATAGCTGACGGTATCAGGCAGTTCATAATGTATTTGTAACAGCATAATAGCTGCACATCTCTATTGTAAGAGAATTCAATTTTATTCACTCTAATTTAGCACAGGACAGTCAACACAGTCATTTCAAATCTGTTGTTCGCAATCCAAGATAGCATCTTGACAGCTTTTAACAAACGATGGGCTTCGTAACATAGACTGTTGGGGACAAGTGAAAGAACAAAACCCAGGGTCAGCAGTGGAATACATAACATACAAGTCTTTCAGGAATGTATTGCACAAGAGATCTTTATTCTTTTGTATTTTAAGAAGTCTGCATTTCAATTTTGCTGATATTATACATAATTCCCACATTTTGTCTTCTACTGAATTGCCTCCTCCCCACCTCATGCCCAAAGCTTCTTATTTCTGCACCCTGAGTGACAACTGCAGGTGCCTCAATAGTGGATATTGCAATGCAAACCAGTGTTTAAATGGCCTGCTTTGGCTAAATGCTTCTTTGTTTGCATGTAACTACCTCCTTCACATTCTCTCCTAACAAATACCTTCCATGTGGTTGGAATATAAAGGCTTGGGAGTACTTAAATGGGTAGTCTGCCATGTGTTACACTGAGGATCAGATGCCATAGTATGTGGAGAGACTCTTCCATGTTTTAGGGTGGCTGTGTAGAGAGAGGGGAAAAACTCATCTCATCTGTCCTTCACTTTCAACAAAAAATGTTACTTTATCTTTTATTTTAAGTCAATATTTACAGTGGAGTATTTAAAATACCTAGTCAGACCTGGGAACTCATCATAGTAGGCAGACTGCACAACGCATTTTGAAGCTCTCCCCTAAATGAAAAAATACATGAAGCTTTTAAGTCTATGTCATCCAGAATGTACTGAAATAGTCAAAACAATCTGAATTTATTTTTAGCATGGCAAATCACAATTGTGTTTGAAGGTAAGCCACAGAGCAACCCACTTGGTTCCTCTGATTTGCTTTTATCAATTCAAAAACTGAAAAGGTAGTTATTATGGGTTTATTTCAGCCAGATTACATGGACAAGTGAATTTCTTGCTGTTCTACTCCCAACTATCGAGACTAGAGGGCTTGTGAAAGACGCCTCACATCCTGCCAGACAGAAAACTGAGTGTGAAACACACCCTCGGACCTTATCCTGAGATCCCCCAGTTCATACATAGTCATCAATTGTTCTCCTTTTTTCTCAAATCCCATATGGAGAATGGCAAAAACACACTTTTGTTTTACTGTACTGCAAACAGTGAGGTACTTCACTGCTGATCCCAAGAGGGCTCTTTCCCTCTGAGCCACCTACAGAGGCCATCCTTTTGAGATGGATGATGAAGAGCTGACAGTAGTCCCATCAGAGGATGTGTGAGGGTGTTATGCTGGCGAGATTGAGAATGCTTTTCAGGGAGCCCTTCAAGGGAGAAATATTCAGATGCAAGAATGGGAAAAGGGAAGAGAACTTTATAAAATGTGCCCTAATCAGGGGAGTTAACATAATTGCAACCATATTGAAAAGTACCCTTCTATTACCAAAGTTGCATCAGGAAAACACCATCTCAACAGTTTTTTGCTGGACCTGCTTCTCATTGCATTGGGCAAGGGAATATTCACAATGCCAGTGCTACAGGGGGAAGCTGAGCATGGACCTTCACCCCACCCAATCAGACATCTTTGGGAGCACCTCTCTGCTCAAAGGGTAGCTTTTCTCACTGAATTATGGGTTAATCATAACACAGAGTACCTAATCTAGTAACAATCCCCTTGATTAAAAAGGGACACATAAAATGTTGTTACATTTTTAATAAAAATAAAGCCTCTTAATTGAGGAATACAGGTTATTCAAAGTAGAAAATATAGTTTGCCTGGTTTTGTGTTAATCTTTCTTTCTACCAGCTGCACAGTGGAAAATATGATGAATTAGGAACTTGCTTGGAGGAAAAGTGCTTTAAAATTTGATGTATTTCCAATTAAATGTCTCTGATTAGATTTACTTTTCACCATTTGTGATATTTTGAAATTTGAACTGTTGACTTGCTATTTCAAGGAACCAGCTCTGCTTCCCATCCCTTTCACCTTTAGGTTTCACTTTCACAGTGAAGTTAAAGGCTGTTGACTTGAGAAGCTGGGGAGTGCATTTAAAGTCCGCCTGTACTTGGCACTGGTGAGGTCGCACCTCGAGTCCTGTTTTCAGTTTTGGGCTCCTCACTACAAGAAAGACACTGAGGTGCTGGAGAGTGTCCAGAGAAGGGCAACTGAGCTGGTGAAGGATCTGGTGAAGGACCTGGAACAGAAGTCTGATGAGGAGCATCTGAGGGAGCTGATGTTTAGCCTGGAGAAAAGATGGCTCAGGGGACACCTTATTACTCTCTACAACTGCCTGAAAGGAGGGTGTAATGAGATCGGGGTCTGTCTCTTCTCCCAAGGAAGAAGTGATAGGACAAGAGGAAATGGCCTGAGATTCTGCCAGGGAGGGTTTCTTCACATGAAGGGTGGTCAGGCAATGGAATAGGTTACCCAGGGAAGTGTTGGAATCACTATCCCTCAAAGTGGTCAGAAATCATATGGATGTGGCACTTGGGGACATGGCTTAGTGGTGAACACGCAGTGCTGAATTAATGGTTGGACTTAATGATTTTATGATTCGAAAGTGACATCATCTGCATTCCACCCTCACCCCTCGTGGTTTTTTTTTTCCCCACAGGTTTTCAAGAGGCTTACGCTTCTCGCTTGTATTGCGTAAATAAACATTTTAACTTATTCGGAGGATGAAAGCTATTCCCCAGGGCAAAGCCTGCCCCTTTCAGACGAACAGCTGCCGCCCAGCGAGGAGTGTGCAGGAAAGAACAGACGATGCTGGGTGCCCAGGGGCTCCGCAGCAGCATCCGGACAGCCATGGCCCATCCCCAGGCAGGCCACACGGGGTGCCCCGTCCCCCACCAGCTTTCCCGCCGCTGCCGGGCGGCTCCACCCCGCCACCGCCCCGCGCCCCTCCTCTCTGTTCCTTCCTCCTC
>VZRS01007388.1:275922-327703 GCA_013398055.1 Ifrita kowaldi
GCCCGCAGCGCGCCGTGCGGGGCAGCGGGCGGCCCGCCGTCCCGCCGGGCGCCATCCACGTGGCGCGGCGGCTCCGCGCTCGTAAAAGGCCGGGAACGGGGTGGAAGCCGCCTTTGGGGTGGAAGCCGCCTTTAGGGCGGCCCTGAGACGCTCAACAGCGGCGTGAGGCAACTGCAGCGGTGCTGGGACTTGTAGCGGCTCTAATAAAGGCTCATGGAAAGGAGCGTTGTTAATTAATTAGTTGTGAGCCTGGGGGTGCCACTTTAGAAATAGCTATTTCATTTATTTATTTTTAATTCTGGCCGCCTTTTGGGTTTTGTTTTTTTTTAATTTTATTGTTGGAACGCCGCGATGCCAACTCAGACACATACTTGAGTCGTCTGAGAGGCATGCTTCCATCGGCTGTGGTCTGGTCCAAGCCTGGCGGCGCATGCTTGGATGCATCAGGCTGATTGTGTGCTTCAAATCTTAGGAGGTGGTATGGCTATAGAATCATAGAATACTTAGGATTGGAACGGACCTCGTCTAGTCAACCTCCCTGAATGGGCAGTGCCATCTTAAACTAAATCAGGTTGTTCAAGCCCCATCCAACCTGACCTTGAATCTTTCCAGGAATGGAGCATCCACCAGCTCTCTAGACAACCTGTTCTAGTGTTTTAGCATTCTCCTTATATGTAGTCTAAATTGACTCTCTTTAAGTCGTTGTGAGTTTTCCAGGTGGTGGGAAGGAGTGAGGAGAAATTCAGCATCTCATTCAGCTCTTGCCAGTGGAAAGTTAGAGCTTTACATGGGTTTCTGTGGAACTGCAGTGTAATAGAGACACTGGAATATTTATTGGAACCTCTGTCCTGTCAGGTGTAAACCTTCCACCTCTGTATGACCTCAGGCCCTCCATTGGCAGTGTGAAGATAAGGGCACCATAAAACAGTTTGGGAGAGCCCTGTTTGACAATAGACACAAATGGTACTTACTTCGCACCTCTGGTGCTATAACACAAGACCTAGTTCCCTTTCTGGTGCACAGCTAAAAGGCTGCACATCATGTTTCTTTTAAGGCTCAGCAAAGGGGAGAAGGACACAGTCTGTTCTTGGTGCTTTCCTGTTTCTCATGGGAGTTTGTTTTTATCTGAGCACAGCCTTCTGCTGGCTCTGCCTTGTCTTTGTGATACACTGGTAAGCAGTGAGTTTAGTCCTGGCTGGGCCAGAAGGATGTGGTGGCGAAGGTTTCTTTGCCTCTGAAGTCACAGATTGCTGACGGGCAGATTGACTTGTGAGTATGTGCCCCCATTTGAAAACAGCTGCCAGAGAAGTCAGCAGTACAAAATTGTTTTGAATCGAAAGACCTGCAGTTCCATTTCCTGTCCCAGGGTCTGTTTTACAAGGTCCTGGCACAGCAGTTTCAGTACACAGAGCTTGGTAAAGGGGTGTGGGCTGTGACAAAGTGCTTGCACCCAGGAGGCCTGAAATCTAGTCCTAGACTGGAGCAGTCCAGGCATAAAGCAAGGATGCATCACATGCCTGTGGTATTGTACAAAAGTGTTTTCCTTGGAACGCTGGGGCTTGGACAGTAATTAGGCATCACCATTGATGAAAAGGATGCTCTTGAATTATGCAGAATTAATTCAGAAATAGCTGTTACAACTGTTTGGATTGGTGAGAGATTAGATGGTACAAAGGAAGAAATAGTAGCAGTTGACAGTGTTTGGATTGTGTTCATATGCTGGCATGAAACTGTGATATTCACAGTATTACCAGCATTTTTGAAGAGCAGGAAATAGTTTCCAGGAAGGTATTGCCTATGGAAGGTGACATTTTAAATGATTTGCCATGTGATTATTATACTTGGGCATTCCTTATTTTAGGATAAAGTAGCTTTATGGGCATTAGCTTATTATCAGTCTAAATAAGGAAATGTAGAAACCATATCCTGCTGTTGTGAAAATAGCAGAATTTACCAAAATTTCATGGAGTTGCTTGGGTTTAGCAGTAGGCTTACTAGTGTGAAAATTACCAGAATTTTTGAGACGGGACCCTGAAAGTCCTAGGAGTTGTTGCTGTGATAGATTAAAGGCTCAGGCATAATCCATCTACGCCTTCAGTAGAATCAAATTATTCTTGCCAAGATCGTAAAACTGGTTGTTGACTGCTCATTCTATCAGAACGCTCACTTGCCTTTCAACCTCCTGCCACCCACTTATGCCAGGAATACATTTCACTGTCCAGGGTGTTTCATGTTCTTGTGCTTTAATGCTGTTGAGAAATTCTGTAGGTTATCTGGGATCTTCTTTGCCTTCCTAGATTTTGTTGATACGCATAAGTCTCAGGCTCATTGTGTGGTTGACAGTCTTGTTGACCATGCATCCAGTCTGTGTGATTCTTTTGCACTGCAAAATGGGACTTTGCATCTCTGTGCCTTCCATTCTTTCACACATTTGTATGATGCTTAAAACTAGGCTTCTAGAGTGCTGTTTGCCTTTATGACTCCAGTGGAAAAACCAGGATCTTGACTTCTAAATAGCTTTGGTTTATTGGTTTGGCACCTATTGACATCCTGGCTGGGCCCCTCTATTCTTGTAGCGCTGCCCGCAATTGTCAACCTTGGAGTGCTTCCCTGTTTGGTTGTTCCTTTGAGGTACGAGCCAAGTGCAGTACCTGTAACCCTTGGGTGGTGTGCTTTAGGCTTGCTTCTGGACTGAACCTGGGACAAGTCAAGAGGCTTTCCAGCATGTGGTGAAGGTGTGACTTTGCACAGGTTTGGTTTGCGTGAGTATCTGCTTGAGATTAAACTTTGGTGAGTTTGAGCGTGACTGAAATTGTCTGTCCTCTGCTTTGAGTAGGAATGCCCATATATTGTGCTAAATTGAATTAAGGGAACACAGCCCAACTGATTTTTTTTTTCCATGGTAGGAGCAAAAATAGAGAATTTTATCTAGCCCTGCTTTTTCATGCTGTAGGTTCTCCTGATACATCACTGTTGGAGAAGAATGCGCTAGTGTGACAATTGGCAGTGATGTGTGCAAATAACTTAAAAAAATTAAACATGATAGTCAGTGGTGTAGAAATAGCATGCTTCCCACCAAATCCATGGGTGTGCATGCAGGCAAGTGTTCTCTCCTCGCAGCCTACAGGGCAACTTGCATCTTTTCTGGCTTTGGTGTCAGGAAAGTTGCTTTTTCAATTGAAACATGAAAATTCTTCCTGTTGGTGTGGATAGCAAAACAGCTCCCCTCAGGCTTTTCCTTTTTTTACTTGCCTAACAAGGTGGAATTCATGGGGACAGTGCTTGGAGAAATGTTCTTGTGACTGCTGGGGACCTTGGGTGTCTTACTTTTCCAGTAGCTCATGTGACTGAAACAGTTTTGACAACCCTACCAGCCTCTGTCACCCTCAGCCCTTGGTGACAGACCTGCCTGCCTCCACAGGCACATGCGAGCTTGCCTGCCCCTGGTTCTGTGGGAATGGGATCTCCATGCAGCCCAACACATCCGAGTATGCTCCTGGATGTACTGGTGGTATTTTGTCTAATTTAGGGTAGGAAAACCTGAGAGACGTGGATGTCTTGAGCTTTGGACTACTTCTGCAGAAACACAGGGTTTGTTATTCTGGCAGTTGTTGGATTGTGTGCCATCTGTAGCGGGGAAGGTTTGCTGATGCTTTTGAAAAGTGCCTTGTAAGGGTTTTAAACAACTAAGTGTGTTTTGTGTGCAAAAATAAATTAGTTCAATAGACATAGGATTTCTTACCAGAAATAAGACTGACTTTTTCAGCAGCTGTGAATTATTTTCAGCTTTTACTAGGTTTCTGGTATTTAGCCTTTTTTACAGGTACTTTTAAAAGAGAGTGTTTCTCGCATCTGCAGCATTTCAGCTGCAGATTATGCTGAAATACTTTCCCTGAGCAAGCTTGGAATGTTCATCACATCTCTGCCTTCATGACTTTTTTAGGGGTGAGTTGAAATCCTAGGCTCTGATGCTGATTGTAAATCAGTTTCACAATGTATTTTAATTGAAAGATGAAGATGGAAATGTCTGTGGCTTCCAGGACTACACAATAAATGACAGTGAATGAACCCATCACAACAGAGATGCTTGCTGCAAGCTGCTCTTTGATGTCAGTGGACTTTTTCTGGAAGTAAACTTGGTTTACAATTTCAGGTGTAGAAATACAGGATTTCAGGTGTAGAAATAGTGTTGCTAATGAAGATTCATCATGAGATTTCCCTTTCTAAGCTTCTGGAGTATGTCCACCTTGTACGTGTCAGGTGTTGTCTGTTATTAACGTAAGCCCTTCTGGTAAAACGGGGACTCATCAGTGACCAAACTGAGATTCTTCGTAGTCAGGCTGTGGGGAGCAAGTCACAAACTAAAAATCCTTGAAGCTCTGCAGTAAGTTACTTAAATCAGTACCAGTAACTCAGAAGCTGGGAATGCAAAAAAATAGAGTCTTCTGCTGGGAAAGAATTTTTTTGTTGTTGTTCATAATCAGTAATTACAGCCCCCTAATGACTCCTCTGGTGTAGATGCAGAAACAATAGATGAAGAAGAAATCATGCATACAGTAATCATAGCAGTGGCTAACAGCTGTACGTTAGCACAAGAACTAATGCAGTGGCTCCTGGAAGCAATTTATTCATAGCAGTGAGGCTCTCAGCTCCTTGTATGTTTTTCCATTAAAATGCATTATGCTTCGTTTTTAACACTGCTCTGTTCTGAGTGAATCCTGTCACAGCAACGGAAGTGGATTCTGGATGTTCGCTGTAGGAGGTAGGGGTGAGGGAATATCCAAAGGGGTTTGGATATGGACAGCATGGCTTTAGCAGCCATGCATTGGGTCATGCCATTATAGGCGTGAGAAGGGTCAGTTTTTCAGAGATGAATTCTGCTCTTGCTCGAGCAACAGTAAGTTGGTTTTGCATCAGCCTACATCAGCTTTATAAAAGCAGAACAGCAATAAAATTAGGCTCATGTTCACCCTTCACTGTAGCTTATTTCAGAGAGTGATGCTTCAGTGAAGGTACTGCTTGCTCTTTTAATGGAAGTCAAACTTTTTCACCAACATTACTTTTGGAGAATGAGCCTCCTCTGGGTCATTTGCCTTGGCACAATTAAACTTAAAAAAAAATCATTATATGGGGCCATGTGTGAGCAGCCTTGGTTTTCTGTGACAGTGGAAAACAGCAGTCTGCTCTTGGTTCTGAACTTTGTCTCTGAGGTGTACTGTTGAATATTCAGGGCTGGATAACAGCACTTTCAGATGAGGAATTGGTCTCTGACCAGGCAGTCATTGATGTCATGTTCCTGAGTGTTAATGAGAGGAGTGGGAAGTCTGTGTGTGGCTTTAGCAAACAGCAGAGAGGCTTGTTGCGAGTTAGAGTGGTGTGTGTGAGGTGTAGATGCAGTCCAGGGGATGTAGGAGATGAGTGTCTGGATGGTGGTGAGGAATGCAGACGCTTTTCTCCCCGAGAATTTGTGTGACTAGCAGAATGGTTTTGCAGGTGATACTGGGATGTGTAACTGTGTTCTGAAACCTGGCAAAATGCCTTCTTCCTTGGTTTTTAAGGCTTGATCTATTCATCCTTACATATAACCAGATCCTAAAGCAGCCCACGTGGGAGCTGTCTGAAGGCTTCCTTACTATCCTGGTACATGCAGAGGCTTATCTGAAGTGTTTGGTGTGAAGTATATAGCTCAATGGAATGTTTGGATGTGGTGTTATGAGTCTCCTAGGCTGGGACTGAACTTCTTGAACTCTGAAGCTGTGACCTTGGTCACCTCGGGAAGGCTGCTGCTGGCCCTTGGCTGTGCTTCCTCCTCTCCTGGTGGGCCACATCAAGGGCTTCTAGCAAAGGGGAAGTGTTCTCGGTTAACACATTTTCCCTTTCTTACCAAGTGTCACAGGAGAAGGTCTGTGACAGTACTGGCCAAGGAGAATGAGTTGCATTGGTTTTGTTTTTGGAGTTACCTAAGTGTCTGCTAAAATCCATGATGGTACTGTGGGGTCTAACAGTAAGGTTTCTTTGTACTTTAGCATTGTGTTATGTTTGAAGTTGTGTTCCTCAGCTCTGAGCCATCATTGCTCTGAAAGAGCAGGAGGAGTGGTGGGTTTCCTCATGGATAAAGGTGCCCTGAGCTTCTGCTTGCAAACATGAGGCACACATGTATTTTTATGTCTCTGAAGTACTTTCCTGTGGAGTTGAACGCCCTGTGCGTCGCATCCCCTCCCTAGTCCCAGATCCCGAGTCTGTATTCAGGGATTAAAACAGTCTGTACAGAATTTTCCTGGAGTTTAGCTGAATAAGGAACAATTTACACATAACGTATTTTGTGGTACAGATTTATGCTTGCGTAGGAATATAAAAATAAGTTGTACTTTTGCCAATTTGAGTTTTCTTGTTAAATTGGTGTGTGTGACTCATAGTTTCTGTCTTGTTTTGAATCAGAAACAGATACCCAAGGATGTGGCCAACATTTTCAATGCCCCCAGTGACACTGAAGATTTTCCAGGGTTCCAAGATGATGCTTCCAAACAGAGCTTCTTGTCAGAGAACAACTATGCTAGTTTTGATTCCCCGGAGTCTGGAAAAGAGGTAGGAACGGATTGCCATAGTTCAGTTATGCTCTTGGGATGCAGTAGTACTCTGAGTCTGTGTCAAAGCTGTGTGAATTATAACTCGCACCATAACCCATAATTTGCAGTCCCCATATTAAAAATAAATGTAAACAAGCTTGGTGTCCTTTTTAGGGTTTAGTTGTTGCTTTTGAAAACTCTGTCATAATATAAAAAAGAAAATGGGTTTCATTTGAAGGTGAGTTTAAGTGAAATAGGTAAGTTGCAAACAGGAAAAGAGAATTACCATCCTGGATACATAAGACAGTGCAAATACATGATATTAGACAGGCATTTCAGAGTATGCAGACTTCAAGGTATTTATTCCAGAAATTTCTCCGTGCTGTCTCTGCACTAAAATCATGTTTTAATAGTGGTGACTTGGAGAAACCATCAGCTCCCACTGCGATAGTGCGATTTGTTGGTTCTTTGCTCTCTTGATGGTGAAGCATAATGATTTGATATTTTTTCTTCCCTGATTTGGTAGCTGGAGATACCAGCTGAATTAATAAGAAAAGAACAGAACTGGTGTGATGTCTTGGGTGGCAAAACGTTTAGTTTTTAGTCTTTTAGAAACTTATAATTACATGGTTGGTAGACATGAGCTAATGTGTTACAAGATACCTTTGTCATTTGTGCTCTTGCAAAGGTCCCTCTGTTTCATTAGTAAGAAAATTGAAATTTTTTTTTTCTGTTTTCCTAGTCCATTAGGTCAGCGCCTGGTTAAGAGGTGCTGATGACAAGAAAGATGATCAGTCTTAGCCAAGAGACAGAATAAGGCTTGTACAATTATATACTGTTTCTGAGCCTTTATAGGCAAGTGACCCCAGGAGAGTGCAGAAACCTTTTGGGGGTCGAGCCACAATCTGTCCTATGGAGAAAGGTAGTGTCTAAAATGTAATGAAATGTGCTGGGCTCTAAATTGGTTTGCAATCTTGTTGCTAGACAGCAGTGCTGGTAACTTCAGAAAAGCAGGAGGTAGCTTGCTCTTGCATTTGTGTCTTTGTGGGGAGCATCAAGAAGGGTCAGTAGGGAGAGGTGGTGGTGGAGGGGGAGCCTTGTGTGGGTGCTTCTGCCTGCTTGGGGATTGCAGGCAGCTGACTGTACTTTCCTCTCCCTTGATTTCCCAACTTGTGAAATAGAGTTTATGATAATGATCTCTTCTGCAAAACATTTTAAAATCCTCTGATGAAAAATGCTGTGGAAGAGCTAGGTACTGTTAGTTTAACATGCATTGCTGAGAATCCCGGTGAGACTTGTTCCAGATTTACAGCTGCCACCCCAGCCTTCCTTACCATTCCTGTGTTTCCCTTGGGATGAGAGTTATTTTAAATCTCAGTTGGTACTGAATTTAATTCCCTTAGCACTGAATGGTACAATAAAAATACCCTGAGTTCCATCCAACTGCAGCATAATCTGCAGTCCTTGCACACCAGGGCCCTGCATCAGGATGAGCATCATCTGGCATTCATGATGCCAAACACCACTATTGCTGCAAAAGCCCGTTGGTCCTTGTTGTGCAGGAAACGAAAAGGTTTTGATGTGAAGGGCAAAATGATGGGAAGTTCAGAAAAATTCAGCAGTCCTTGAGAAAGGAGGTGAGGTATCTGCCCTGCTGGGGTTTCAAATGGGCTGTTAGTGTATCAGGTGTTCCCTTGGAGGCTGCAGTGCAAATGAGTTAACAAGTAGTGACCTCTGTGTGCCTGCTTTTCCTCAGGGCTTTCTGCAGTCCAGCTCCCATAATCTCTGCGCTTCTGCCGAGTTTCCACAATTTCTCCAGTAGGTATCCCTGATGTGTATTTTACCTGGTGGAGATTGTTCTTCGTAGATGAACAGCATAGCTCTAGGTGTGTTATTTTTAGTTACTTTAGCTAACAAATAGCATAGTTCCCCCCCAGCCTTAATTGTGGAATTTCATGAAAACACAGAATACATAAAAACTTCAGTTTCCTCCGAGAAGTGCAATTTAACTTTAAAGTAACTTCCCTATTGTGTTTGTTCCTTTCTCAAGCAGCTGCACTGCAGCTATCAACAAAAGAATAAAGTAATTTTCCTCAGAGAAAACTCATTACAATTACCCATAATAATTTGTAGATATTTAAGTGTAAAGAAACAGCATATGCAGTGGCTCCCCCCTCCCATTCCCCTCTAAGTTTTTCCACTCATCTATTGTATCTTTTTTTCACCAGATATTATCTTAAAATAAAGAAGTGTGTAATTAAAGTCGGGGAATGGAAGGAATTGAAAGGAAGAATAAAGATATTTAGCAAATGCATTGTATTAAAGGTCATTTTTGTTTCTTGTGTGGGAGGAAGAAATAACAGAGGAAAGTTGGGGAAACAAACTTACATGTTGCTGACTTTCAAGAGGCAGGTGTGATGTGAGCATGGGTTATATTCCTACCAGGAACAAGTCTTTCAAGAGATTAAGAGGAACAAGTTGTCTAGATTGTTTTCTACTAGTTCTTATTGGAAGTATGGAAATACATTTCTATTTGGTAAAAACCTTTTGTTTAATTGGGATGTAATGTACATATCATGAAGAGAGTTTTAATGAGATCTTTTTACTTCGTGGTCTATAGGCTGAAATTGAGGGGCTGTCTACCCTAGAACACATGTGAATGATGAACTGCAGCAAAAAAGCAGAGTTGAGAAGTTGAGAGGTGGAGGGATATTAGTCAGGCTATTCAAAGCTCTTTGAATTTGTGTTGATATTGGTCAGTTCAGTGATGGTGTAACAGCATGAGGAGCAGACCCCATCTGTCGTTTGTACTTTCTTCTATTGAAGGCCTGTTTTTTTACATCCACAAGAAAATGTATAAAACAACATGGTAATTTACATACAGGAAAACTGATAGTTTATTTTTATTGGGTAATAATGAAGAAGGGAAGGAAGACGTGAAGAAGAAAGTTTGCCCCACAACAAGTAGCTCAGTTAAAGCCCTGTCCTCAAAATGAAGAAAAAAAATCATGCTAAGTTAAAATAACTCAGTGTTGAAACTCTGAATGTTGTCTTCTTGTTGTTTGTTTCTTCTGACAGGCTTTGCCTGCAAAATGCTTTCACAGTATGCTATCTAGTTGGCACTGTCGTGACCCTCAAAACCTGTTTATTGTGGCTGTGTGAATACTCTGTATCTGACTTGTCTCTCACAGCTACTGAGTGGTGTTTTTGCAGGGGCTCCGGTTTCAGTCCAGATACCTCACTGAGGAGCTGCGGAGGATTTTCACTGAGGACACTGACTCTGAAACGGAAGTGTTTGAGGGCTTCGCTTCAAACGAGGTGCATGTGAACAAGAAAGAAGTTCTGGTAAAGGCAGTCACACCTACATGTGAATGTATATGTTGACTTCTTTTTTTTCTGTCTCTTCTGTGTAAACCTCATGTTCTAGTAGGAGTCTTTCTGGTACACTGTGATGTTCTTTCTTCAGGCTGAATTAATGCATGTTGTCTTGAAAGGGAAAGAATGGTTTATTTAATATAGCATCACACATTAGAAATGAGAATTTCTTCCACTGCTTGTAGATTGTACTGGGCAAGATTGTTCCTCTGGAGACAGCCATGTCTCTATCCCAGACAATACTAGTATGTAGATGTTTTCTTGATCTCTGCACAGGCAGAAGTTGCATACTGTGAACTTCTAAAAATGTGTTAATTTAGGTGAATGTGTGATGGTGCCTTTGGGTGGAAAGACTGCTCTCTAGAACTAGTGATTTAAAAATGACCTCTCTTGTGTCAGAGCCAATAATGTAATGGGATTTTTCCTGCCTCTAGATGGTGGAGTCAGACTTGAGTGATGAAGAACGCGGTAATTTATTGGGTAATGAGAAGGAAGAGGAGGAAGAGGCAAAGAAGAAGTTTTCCCCCAAGAGAAGAAGCTTTGGCCTTCGTGTTGCTTTACAGTTTCCCACCAGAAAGTCATCAGAGAAAAAAGTGCCTGAACAGGCTTTGTCTGACTTACCTCTGAAGGACAGTGAATCCCTCACACCTCTTTCAAAAGAAATAAGCCTCAAGCGGTCGGACAAAATAGAGGGCTCTGCTTCAGAGTCTGAAGAAGACATTAAAGAAACACAGGAGGAAAGTTCCAGTGCACTGCTTAAGAGAGCCATAAATATAAAAGAAAATAAAGCCATGGTAAGACTTAAGAGCAGTGTTTTGTTCTCTGACATTTACATCCAAGTACTTAGCTTTAGCATCCTTGAATTTTAGGGTCCCTGCTGGTGCTCTACTGGAACTTTGGGAAAATCTTATGGTAAATTTTTCTACCTGGGAAAACCATAGAGGACCCTCAGCACTCAGACATTTACCCCTAAAATAACCTCAAGTAGGACTAGCCTGGTCAAGTTTAAAAACAGAATAGAACTAAGCATTTTTAATGTGGATGTGAACAAAGTTACAAATGACCAGATTTTGCAGCCTTATATTCAGAACCTGTCAGAAAACCCGCTGGTCCTTTCAGGTGGTTTATTTGAACAATAGTGTTTCAAATTTTGTTTGTGTATGACAAATCTGCTGCAGTTACTGATTGGAAAGACAGCTAAAACTGCTGAGGATGATAAATGTAATTTCTCAGTTGTGTGGGATGTGATTTTTACAGTTATGTTTTACTATATAACTGCTGAACATGTGTGTAGGTGCGGAAAAGAGTGACCGATATTTCCTAATGTTTTTTCCTCTATTATCCAACATGCCACCAGCTCTCTTTAATTATCATGCTGCTATGTAATCCAAACTGGTGTTCAGTCTTTAGTAGCTCCTTCAATTTTACTGTGTTTCAGGAAAAGTTGCAGCTTCCAAGCACTCTTGGGGCTCAAGCAATACCTCTTGGTGTGGGCCTGCAGCTCACTTCTGTGTAAAAACTTGCTTCAGTGTTGCACCTGTACCTGTGTCTAATCTGTCATGTGTCCCCACTGCTGTTGTGTTGGTCTTGCTTCTCCTTAGTCCTTCTCACCTTCCCCTCTTCCTTGCAGTTCAACCACTGTGAAATTCACTGGCATCCTAGGAGCAGTACTGTAATGGCATTAAATAGCACTTAATAAATGCCACACTGAAGTATTTACTGGGAAATACTGTATTCAGCTTTTAATCTCTTGATGGCTGTGGCAATCTCAGAGAGCTAGCAGCTTGGCTCATCCCCACTACCACTGGCTTTTCAGAAGTTAGCCTCCTTCTGGAATTCCAGAACAGGTCAGTGTTTTTTTTGTACCTATCAGCCACTGCTTCTGTGGAAATGTTCCTCCAAGACATCTCATAAACAGTGCAAGAAATCATCATCCTGATGAAGTGATTCTGATGCTGTACATGCATCAGAACACGCATGAGGGGAACTGCCAGTGGGGCTTAGTTGTTCTGTGACTTTGTAATGAGCGTGTACCCAGTGTCTGCCCTGCTTAAGGGGGATGCTTAGGTCTCTGGCAAAGAGCACAGATGTATCTGCTGTCAGTAAAAGCTCACTGGGAACATCTTACTGTCTTCTGGCACGCTGTCTTTCTTTTCTCCTTCCCATCATATGAACTAAATTTCTCGTTATCAATCATTACTATGTTGTAATGCACTCCTTTGGTGCTGTTTTGACAAGATACTGTGTTAATCTGGCTAGTTCTAATTCCCAGTAAGAATTAGTGGGAGATATGAAGTTAGTGTTGTTGGCGGAGTTCTTGCTCATTCAGGAGCAAATAAACCCCTTTTATGAGCCCTACTTTATTTAAGTGCTTCCAGAAAGGTTTCATGCACATGTTTAGCTATAATATGAAGTGCATGTGAAGAGTGGATGGTAGGTGGTGTGGCTTTTTTTGCAAGTTGCAGTGAGTTTTCAATGTGACATCACTTGATTCCAGCTTGCCCAGCTGCTGGCAGAACTGAACTCCATACCGGACCTGTTCCCAGTGAAAACACCCGCCTCGACTCCTTCAGTAAGTTCCTAGTACTGATTGGTGGTGACAGTAATTTTTGTTAGACTTAGGATTAACATGTTTCATCAGAAGCTTTTGGCAAGTTTGTTCTGGTTTTCTTTGGGTTTGGTCACTTCATTTGTATAGATTTGCTATTGGTTGGGAAGTACCATGAAGTTGAACCATACAGCAAAAACTGGAATGATACAGTAGTTATTTCAACTGACTTTCCTCAGCTTTAGGCAGAGGAGTGTCAACCCTTCTTTCTCTGTAGAGTAGCATTTTTCGATGTATCTTATAAACTGAAAAGATTCGAGGAAACGTTGAAGGGCTGTGTCTTTGGTAGATGTCCATGCAGGACTTCTCTTGCATGAATTCAATCACACAGTAATTAGCAGGTGTGAGAGTAGGAAAAGGATGTCTTGCACCTCCCAAGAATCTCCAAAATTAGGAATCTTGAACTAAATGAAGCAGCTTCTTAATGCCCTTTCAGTTTAAAAAGTTTACAAGAAAATTAACTAGAATTCAGATTGATCCTCAAATTACGTATTCTTCAATGTTCCTCAATTGTGTAGTCAGATTGTGGGAAAATTAGAATATTTAGCTACCAAAGAACAATGAGAACTAGCTTCCGCCTTAATATGCCACATGCTAAATTTTGGTGTAGTTCTGTGATGTTAATTGGAATGGAATTTGGCGTGAAGGTGTGGTGTTTTAAAAGTAGCAAAAAAGGCATGGTGTGTAGGGAGTGTAATTGGTGGGGTTTGGCTTAACAAATGACACGTGGGAGAACAGCAGATCAATTATGATAGTGCAGATGTGGTACAGACATTTTCAGATTGTTCCTAGTGTTTAACACTACAGACATAACTGAATATAGATACTGTAATTTCCTTCTTTTCCTAGAAACAGAAGAAAACCCCAAGGAGGACATTTTCTGAAGGCCAGATAACACGTCGAATGAACCCAACCAGAAATGCTCGTCCACCAGAAAAATTTGCCTTGGAAAAATTTACTGTGTCGGCTGTCAAATTTGCAGAACACATCCGTAGCTATAGGCAACAAAACCTCCTGAAGAGACTCAGTGTGGTATTTGTCAGATTTTGATCTCCCCAGTAGTCAGGAACTAGGAAACAAATTGTTGGCCAGAACTTAGACCAGATGTCATGTCCTACACAAAGTTATTGAAAATCTTTGGTTGGGATTAGCTACAGAAAAATCTCTAGGCCTTTCTGTCTCATCTTTCACCTGTTAAGTGGGCTCTATTTGTGACCAGTGTTATTCAAGCATAACAAAGCATTTTACTTGTGGTCTGTTACTTATTCTTCATCTGGAAATTATTAGAGCCCATAATGTAGAAGGCCTTGGAGTGGCAAGGCAGTGGGGTGATGGAGGTGGCAAAGCAGATCTTCTCTGTTACCAGACTCAGAAAAAAAGGCAAAAATCCTCTGGAAATAGGAGAGGGACGATGGGAGTTACATGGCTGAACTGAGAATGAATTAAAGGAATCTGCACCAGCAAACTGGTAAAGTACAGGCTAGCCATGGAAAAGTTGCAGGTTTTACTCTTCCTATTTTTAAAAATCTGGTTTTTTCCTCCTCTACCTTATGGTGGTCATTTGTCTTCCTTATATTTTCTGTATAGCCCTTATGAGGAAGACTCTTTAAGTTTGAATCCTTACAGGCTGGATCCCAGTTCTGCTTGTAGGAACAAGTGCTGGGCATAGTTGAAACATTATAGAGGGAACTTGGCTATTAGAAGAAGGGGAGTAGCACCAAATGAGAACCTAGGCTGGTAAATTACTGTGTTGGATGGAACAGAACTGATCTAGAGTGAAGGAGGTCTTCAGAGACAGGAATGGGGAAGGCTAAGAATCAGATGGCATTTATTCATGAATAGGGGTCGAAGAGAATGATATTTAGAAGAAAAAAAAGATCACTTAATTGTGAGTGGAGTACTCTCTTCTAAGTAACAGGATAATAAGAAAGGGCTGGGTATGGCAGGACTAACCTAAGACTTCAGTAGAGGTTTTTTTTGAAGGACATCAGAGATTGTCATTGGAAAAAGCAACTAGAGAACATACAAGGAGATTGAAGGAGGAAAGCATGGGAAGGCAGATGATCACAGTTCCTTATTCTGAGAGGGAAGAAATGGAGTATGAAGAGTTATAGTGGAGGAGTGCAGGGAATGCAAAGAAAAGTTAGCAGTAAAACATGTCAGGGATTTGTGCAAATAGAAGTAGTAATGATGGAAAGGAATTAAATAAAATGAATAAAAAGTGTAGTAGAGAAAAGATTATGGAGAATAGGGAGAGAAAGAGGCAGTGATTTGGAAACCCTGTTCTTCCAGTGGTTGCCTGAGCCTATAGTCCGCCAGCTCTGGGCTGCATACACATTGTAAATGAAGGAATTTGTCACCAGGTGTGGTGACAGAGACTTCATGACATCAGACAAAAGATACTGAGATGAGTTTGTTTAGCAGGGGGATAGTGGAGTACGCAAAAGGAGGAGATCATCAAAGTATTCGTCTCATCGTCCAGTAGAAGATATAACTGAGGAGGACTTGGACAACATTGCAATCACTGTTAGAGACAAAATCTATGACAAAGTTCTAGTAAGTGGTTGCCATATTCTTCAGTGTGTCTGTGTGCTTGGAATGAAAAGTCCCTCACTATTTCACTGGTGTTTGCTAAAAGGTGTCCTTTCCTGAGGCTCTGGGGAGTACAGCTCATCATTATTACGGTACACAGTACAGCTTTGAAAGCTTTGCCAGACTTCTGTGGGCTTGGCTGTGGTGGTCTGTATTCCCCACTGGCTTTTTGCCTCTGAAAAGAAGTGTTTTTGTGCCACAGAGCTATTAAGTTAAGCTTGCTATAGCTGTTACTTGCCACTGGTAAGAGTTGGCATCCTTTTTATCTCTCTCACTAATAAAAATGTTGTGTTGTTGTACCGTTAAATAATAGTGATCCCTGCTGTTCTTTGTACCACCAGAAATGACATTGTTATACAGGTTGTGTAGTTTCCAGAGTTCTTAATGGAACTCCTCCTTCCTTGCTTTCACTGGATTATGGCTATTACTGATTATCATAAAGATCAGCTTACCATGTATTTCATGCTTCATGGTATTGGCAGAGATGGCTTACAAGATCATTTTCTCAATAGTTTTAGGTTTTTCCTAGAGAGAAGAAAGGACCAGAGCTGTGACATGAGGCTAATGTAATTTGAGACTTCCAATGCAACTGAAACTGGGCACTGTCTGTAAAATTCCTAGCATTGCTATATGATTTATCATAACAACAGAACTTGCTGTTCACTGTTGATTTTGACTTTGGTTTGAAGTTTGTGCTTATTATTAGGAAAGTTCATCAATGAGCATTTAAGATGTCCTTCATACATACGTTTTTCTCTTCCTTTCCACCTTCAGGGTAGTACTTGCCACCAGTGTCGACAAAAGACAACTGACACAAAGACAATCTGTCGCAACCAGGGCTGTGGAGGAGTAAGGGGGCAGTTCTGTGGACCGTGTCTTCGAAATCGATATGGTGAAGATGTGAAGTCTGCTCTGCTTGATCCAGTAAGTATCATTCTTGAGCCTGGAATGAAAGTGTAACGAATACAGTTTTCTTAGTGATCTGCAATGATAAGAATATGCTCATGGTAAAATGGTGTTCAAAGTTTTTTGCCAAGAGCAGATGCATAGTACTAATAATTCTGATGTGCTAGCCCAGTGTGGCAGTGCCTGCTCTATTAGCACCTGTGCTTTTATGTGCAGTTGCTGAGCAGCTTGGAGATGTGTGACTTCATGTACCAGCTGGTTAATTCAGTCCCAGGAATTGTGCTGTATCAGCAGGCAGATAGAGCCAAAGGAACTTGCCACAGTGGGAACCCATCTCTTTCTAGGGAGTTGACTACAGTCAGCCTGGCATAGAGTGAATTATCGTTAGGCATTATAGACTTCAGTCTATTTGAAAATCAGTACTGAGCGCATCACAGAGCCTGAGGCTTCAAGAGTAAGAAGTATTCAAGCACTTAATAATTCCTCTAATCCTGCAGAATTTGAGAAGTGTTAATAAGGTTGGCTGGCTGGCTGACAGAGGCTTTTAAAACCTTGCCCTGAACAATTGCATGGTAGGGAAGCCATACTCGTATTTCTTGGAGCAACAGGAAGGCCAGTATAACATTTTTCATAACTTGCTTTTACCCCCTCCCACATTCACGCCCCTGCAGGCCTGGATCTGTCCTCCTTGTCGTGGGGTGTGCAACTGCAGCTACTGCCGCCGGCGGGACGGGCGCTGTGCCACCGGCATGCTCATCCACCTGGCCAAGTTCTACGGCTACAACAATGTCAAGGAGTACCTGGAAAGGTGAGAGTTCTGCCCTGTGCTCATTCCTTTTTAAACTGTTACAGCCCTTTAAATAACATTTGATTTCTTGTGCCCTGGGACAAATCCTGCACCTATGCGAAAGAAGTTTCTTGGATTTCAGATTTTCTCCTAGGCTGAAATCAGCTTCTTTGAAGTGAGGTATATTGTCTGTGTAAACAACTATTTTGCTTAAAAAATTGAAAGACTTTTGCCTATTTTGAAATCCCTCCTGGTTGGTTGAAGTGTATAGAGGTGCTGTTTTGGAAGTTATCATCTTCAGCAATGGAAATTTATGGGGGGGCTGAGTTTCCTAAGAAGCACTAACACTGTTTTCTCACATCTTCTAGTTTACAAAAACAACTGGCGGATGACAATTGACAACACTGAACTCAAGCTGTGCCTGCAACTGGTTAATATGTTAACAATTTTGACTTCAAAAGTTTATTACTATGTTTTATATAAAATAGAATTGTAGTGTGTAGCATATTAATTTCTGTCTTGGGAACTTGTTGATTGTTATGGTCTTATGCAAAAGATCTCTCAGGAAAATGTTTTGGTAGAGAAATCTACATGCACAGACCTGTATGTTAAGTGAAATGGCACTCTTGAACCTTGAGTGGTTAATTTTTAATAGAGCTACACAACCACATGATGGAGAGCTTGGTCAATTTGAGCAATATTTTTATTTATATAGTTGTGCAAGTGTGCAGAAAGGGTGTTTAACAACTACCTTCAAAGCATCCCCGTCTTCAAAGAAACAAAACACCCTTGTCTACCAACTTGACCATAAAGATCCATTTTTCCAGCTCTGCTTTCTGAACCTGTTCCACCACCTGTAGTTTATAGAACTTGCCCTTGCAAAGAAGGAAAGGGTACTTTCATCCAGATGCCATTGTATTCCAGCCAAAACTGATGCAATTGATCGGTGGGAGGATGGTTTTTTTAAAATTTTATTCCAAAGTGCAATTATTCACTGAAACATGAAAGTAGAAGAGTGTTTAAAAAAATTAAAAAATTAAAAAACCATCCCAGTAAAAAAAACCAACAAAACTTCTCACCAGCAGTTTTTGTGTAGTGCACCTGCTGCCTGAAGCGTCTACCCAGCAGTTGTAACTGGTCTAACTCAGAGTTCAGGATTAATTTTTTTTACTTAACACTTTGTACTTAGATTTTTTTTCATTTGTACAACCAGGCTTTCAAACAACTTTGTTTAAATGCAACATATTTGTATTGCATGTTAAAGTATGTTAAAATTCTTGTAAGATAAACATTTCATTTTATGTAGAGAGAATAAAGGCTGATCTAAAGAGGAGTATTTTGTGATTCAAACTACACCTCGATGCTGATGTTTCCCATTTACTTTACCATAGCAGGTATAGTAGTGCTTGGAGGATCAATAATCATTATGTGGAGAAACACGTGAACACAGCATTGATGGATGAGGAAATAACAACACAGAGCACATAAGTGTTACATTAAGGATTGTGTTTTTGTGAGGCAAATCTCCTGCTGCAGCTGACTGTGAAAAACATTTATCTCCTTTTGCTTTTACTGTGAGGCAGATTGAGAAAGCAACACGTTTTATTGAAAGCTTAGTACGAAACTGCCAGGAGTGAAGCTATTCCTGCCAGAACCCATTTACCTGACTTCTTGATTTTCAGATTGAAAGTCCAAACATAAGTTGTCATCCTGGTTTTGCTTTTATAAGCTGGACATTCATAAACATTTTTAGTTTCCTTTTGATCCACTGGAATAGCCTTTAAAAAAATGTCTGGCATTGCTGAAGTCAATTCCTGAACCGTGCTTCTGCCATGGGCCCCACTGGATCTGCCATGTGATGCCCACAGTAATTGTAGCACATGCTTTACATGGTGTTCTATAGAGCAAGACGGGAATCATTTGGGTTTAAACAGTTGCTAAATAGTTAAGGCTACATTTGAACATACAGATGTAGTGTAGATTCTAGATTTGGTTGATTTAGATGTAGATTTAGAGTTAGTTGGCCTGCTGTGCATCTTCTCTTTGTATGGATGCAGCGATGAGTACGTAGCAGCTGCCCGGACTCTACATGGGGTTTCATCAACATGCCCTTTCACTAAAAGCAGGGACTGCAGTGACAGGAGATTTTACATATGCAAACACCAGCACCAGCCTAAACTGCGCTCAAAAGGTTCCTTGATACTTTCCTCATCTCCAGATGAGGAGTGAACCATATTGCCCATGGACTGACAGAGGTCTGAAAAAAACCTCTGAACAGTTGATGCTCACATTTCAAAAAGCAACATTCAAATGACATCCTTGCCATTGCTCCACTCCCCCACCCTAACCTTCCCCTTGGGGGTTTACCTGCTGTAGTAGCAACTCCTGTCCAAAAGAGTGGCTTTGCTTTTATTCGGGTCTGGTGAAGAGGATGAGTAAAAATGGTGATTCTCTAATTGCCTTTGGGAGTCACTCACCTTTCTCTAATGAGCTGTAACTTTGTTGACAGCTTTTCTAAGTAAAAAGTAAACTCTCATGTTGACAGCAGGCCTGAGTTGTTGTTCCTGAACTAGATGCTTGAGTCTCAGGAAGATGCAGAATCAGAAGAACAAAGTGCAATGTTTATCATGTGAAAGTTGTTAAAAGAGGCATTGTAGCACAAAAAGATGAGCATGGTTTCCTTTCAGGGACAGCCTACAACCATATTACAACTACGGCAATAACAGACTGCTTGAATACCCAGATGAAAAAATCTCTTTTAATTCTTATACTTTTCCCACCAAATTGTGTCATTATACCTCATGCTAATCACAATCACAGAATATTCTGAGTTGGAAGGAACCCACAATACAGGTGTTCTCAAGTACTTCCTTTATTCGTGGTATATCTCCCCAAAAGCTTTGTAAGTATTATGACCCAGCAAATAAAACAATTCAGAATTCTTTATATCTGTTTATTTAGAATTGGCAACTTTTGGTCAAGGTGGAAGGAAAAAACGGGATAGATGATTTTTGTGGTGGTGTTTGTTTGTGGGTTTGGGGGTTTTGTTGGTTGGTTGGTATTTTTTGGGGGGGTTAGGTTGTGGGTTTTTTTTTTAATTGCAGTCGTGTAGATTACTTGATCCAGGTTGCCAGCATGTGGTAACTACTAACCCTATTCTGCACCTCTAAGAGCTGCAAAAAAAATCTAGAAGTTCATTAGTGTGAAATTTATAGTTTCTGGAATAGTCTTTAAGCTTCTGAACCTCAGTTACTTTAGAGCTGCTGCTTTACTATGCAGCCCTTGTTCAGACACACTAAACAGTTACTTAAATGCAGGAAGTATATTTAATGGTTAGGACACTGTGCTGGTTTGGCCAAAATCTAGCAGTATATCATCTGAGGGAAAACCAGGTTACAACANAAGGTGGTATGAAATTTTAAGTCACAGTGACAAATGCCAACAATCCACCACCATTCCTAAGCTTCTTGGTGCTGTTCATTGGGTCACAATACTTTAGAGCAACTCTTGATGCAACTTAACTACCCAACAGAGTTCCTGAACTAGGATATCAAGCAATTTAAGTTTGTTTCTTACCTTCCATGGAAGGCCCACAGATAAAGGCTCCTTCCCTTGCTGGGTGGTCATACTCTTCTTTGGTCTTTTTGGTAACATCTGCAGTCAAGCACACCTTATCCAAAGGCCAGTTGTTCCTGCTCTGCATTACAGCTTTAAAAAAAAAAAATAAATAAAAGAGTGCTTTCAATAATTCAATATCCAGACAGCAATTTTCATGTCAGAACTGTCAGCCTACCCCTCTTGGGCCATCATGCTCAAGCCTGAGACTGTGTGGGATCTGCCCTTCTGCAGAGAATGATGGCAGCCCAGCCAGTGTCCTGTGAGGAGCCCCTGGCTGCCTTTCTGCTAGGTTGAGTGAAGGATTTATCTCAGTGCCCTTGGTGACTGTGCAGAATTTGAGCTACACTGTTACCAAGCACTCCTGTGGCTTTGCTGTGGTGTTCAGAATTAATACAAGCATACATTCACAGATGCACAGAATATTCTGAGTGGGAAGGGAGCAACAAGGATCATCAAGTCCAACTCCTAAATGAATGATCCATATGGGGATTGAACCCACAAACCTTGGTGTTATTAGCACCAAACTCTAACCAACTCAGCTAATATGCTGTGATTCTGACAAGAAATGGGATATACTGCTTATTCATTACACTGCTGAATGGTTTCCATCCCTACTGTGGCAATAACTACACAAAGAGGATTGGGAAACTGATTGACTTTTCCTCTTAGCCTCATTACTCTGTTGTGGAAGAAAACAGAATGGTATCATGACATATGCACTGATTTGGTTAAATAATAATGGTAGAAAAACTTGCACTCAAACCTTTTTTAAACTACAAAATTGAAACATTTATTTCCGTAGCTGCTTTGTCTTCACACTGCTGAGCAGCCTGAGGACAAGTTTGGGTTGTTCCCCCTGCTTTCAGGAGATGGTTATTCTGATATTAAGCTGATTTCTGTCTTTTTATTTAAACTGTGATTAACTCTCCAAACAGCATCACAAACATAGCTAACACCAATGGTTAAAGAAAAATGTCTGGCATTGAAACCATATGCTTGGTGCCCTAGAACCATTGCTGCTGACCTGTCAGAAAGGACTGAGGATGGAACAAGCCAGAAAGCCCCACCACTGCTGGCAGCACAAGGTTCTGTGTCCAGATGTTAAGTTCTTGGCACCACGTGAGAAAATCAGTAACCCTAAAAGAGAAGCATCAATAGCCCCTGCCTTAACTGTATGTGTACTGCCTTTTTTAGACAAACTACAGATTTCAAGTGTAAAGAGTACTTCTGTCTACAGAGAAAGTACATTGCTGAAGACACCAGAAAGCATAAGATTATTTAAGTATAAGGTAATTGTTCCAGTGGAATTTGTTGTTTCCCTGATTCAAGTATGTCTGAAATCAGTTGTAGAAGGTGATCAGCATGGGTTGCTGGCAGCAGGTGATAGCATAGGGTTAAAATGTTTTGAATTGTAGTAGCTAGAGTAGGCCCCGAGAGCAAGATGAACATTCTGTTCAGGCCAGCCCAGACCTGTGCACTTGCCTGGACAGTAAGAGCACTTGCCTGAACTTGAGAAGGCAAGAGACTAAGATAGATGAGTTAATTGTGTAGCTGCACCTGGGAAAGGGGGCTGAAAGTTATGCTTGGGTAAATGATTAATACGTGATTGTACAACGAGCGGGGTATATAATGTGAGCACCTGAAATCCATGTTGGGGATTGATTTGGGTCTGTACCCCTCTCCCCCGGCGCCTCAATAAAAGCACCTTGCATATAACCCGTCCGTGGTTATGTGTTTCTACGCTAACACAGGGAGTGTGAGTATGCTCAGTCCTGTAAAATCTGCTGTCTTGGGGAGAAATGTGAACATCACCATGAGTCATGTCAACACACTTTCAGAAACTGCCAGAATTTGCTAACAGCTGATGGCTTCTTAAATGCAAATTGTCTGATAGCATCTTCATTCGTGCATTTGAACTTCCAGTAAGCCAGAGCAGAGTCCAAATCAGGAATGTAAGGGAGTCTGACAGAGGCTCTGAATAATGGCATAATGGAGCATACATTGCCATGAGGTATCAGAAGAATTTCCCAAAACAATGCCTGTTTCATCCATGTCTAACCACTGCTGGTGGCAGGCTAAGGGAAAAGGAATCCCACAAGATGCTGAACATGCCTAGTGCTTGGGACAAAGGGAGGTGACAGAGCCTTCGCTTTAACAAAGTGCTTGGCATTTCTACAAAACCCCCTTCGAAGGAAAACTGACTTTCATTAGGACAAAATTTGGAAAAAAAAAAGAATGGAACAGGGCTGCTGGGCTTGAGTCACTGGAATAGCTCTGTGCATAGTAGCTAAACCCTGTCACTGTGGGGTACTTACCAGTGGACAAAGCTGTGTGTGAACGGATGTGCTGGTTTAGTCCATGTGTCTGGCACGACATCATGGAAGAGTGTGTCTTGCAGCTCTTCCCTGTGAGCAGAAAACATCAGCTCCCCCTTTGGAGAAAAATAAAAAGCATACATAAAGAATAACTATTCTTTCATTTCCAAAAAAGCCACAGAAAGCCCTGAAATAAGTAATTTGCCTTCAGACCGAGGTCTAGCTGTTTAAAAGACCTATGGATCTCTGAAAGGAAAAGGTTCATCATCTGACAGTCTTGGAGGCAAACAAGAGCATGGGGTCTCCAGGCAGTAGTCATCCTGCATGATTTCTGCTATGTTAAGCTTCTCAGGAAGCATCTCCAGAATATCATCCAGGACATTCTTAACCTGTCCAGGACAATATAACAGAGCCAATAGAAATCCCAGCAATCAACTCTTTCTGGCTCTTCTACTTTCAAGTCTGATTTCTTCAGAAGAGTACAAACATCTCATTTTCTTAGACAAAAACCAGAGATGCTCCCTCCTTCACCTTTGCTGTCTTCTTGGCAACGGTATTGAGAGGAATTACTGCAAACCAATTAACACTTAGCAGCTTCTATCTAGCTTTACATTTTCAGGTAGCATTGACCCCTGAAGCCTACTAACACATTGGGATGGACTTGGGATGACTGCTGTTACTAGGATACACCCTGGAATTGTCTTGATTTTCAGTCAAGTGTGATCAGTAGTTTGTATTTCTCTAGTACCTAATGGCTTCCATCACCCCTCCACCACCCACAGTCCTCGCTGTCTCAGGCATTAGGCAAAACATAGCAGAGGCACAGGCACACACGTCTCACCCCCAAAAAGAGCCTCTCTCCCTGCAGGCCTGCTCTGGAGCTGAGGCAGAACATAACTGAAGAACAATTCATATCAGTACTAATGAGCAGGAATTGAAATCACAGCATTAATGCAGCTCAGCCTCTGTTTTCAGCCCTAGCTTTGGCAGACTTGATGATGAATGCCATATATTATAGTCCAGACTCCCTAAAGTGGATGGGAACTGAGCGTGAAAAGCGCAAGTTTCCCCCAGGAGATGGAGCAATGTTTGGCTACTTGCATGCAGAGCTGTCACATTTCCTCCTGCAAAACCTCCATGATCTGATAGCGATAAGAGGAAAAAAAAGAGCGCTCAGAGGAAAAGGAGGGAGTAAAGAAAGGAATGGAGAAATGCAGAACCAGAGCGGCAGTCACAGGGGACTTTAATTAACTCTGGTAAGGATGAGGAGCTGAAGGTTCAGTCGCATCATATGCCAGGCTTTGGGGCATCTGGACATGGTTTCCCAGATCTATACTCAGAAAGGAAGATGCAGAAGATGGCAAGATCAGGAAACAGAACTAGCTGAGATTTGTGATTACATTTTCCTTCCCTGCTCCTTTATTCATTTAATCTCTTAAACACAGCACCAGTGACGTTCTGTGCTTAAAACCCATTCTTTTACATTTTTCCGGAATGAGTTTGGCTAATGTATCTGTGTGTCTGGCACATCTTGACTATGAACAGAATTACAATGTCCCAGTTAACTCCATATTAAGTGACAAAGCTTATCCTTTGTGCTAGGGTTGGTCCCTTTAACCCAGAATCTGATTATTTATCAGTATTAATGTTATTGTTCTGCTAAACTCCAGGTTCTGTGGTGAGGTGCTGAGGCTAAGAGGTGGTCAGCCAGCCTCCTTGGCCAGGTTTTACCTATTCAGACTGCCAGAAAACTAAAACTCCCTGAAAACCTTCTCTTCTGCTACTGCTTGCAAGGGAAGTCCCTTGGAACAGCCACAGGCTCCTGTTTAGATCAAGTGCCCAGGAAGGGAAGCAGTGGGAGAGCCTCTGCTTGGGCTGCTTTTCCTGGCATGGAAAGCCTGCACACCACTGCTAGGCTGTGCTGTGAATGCAGCAGAAAAAGTTGGGAGTGCGGGCTAGGAGGGACTTCCTATGCTTGGCACGAGTGAGAAGGTGTAGGAAAGCTACCCTAAGGGGTTTTATCCCACAGGAGATGGGAGCAAAGGACAGAGGTCAAGACCAGACCCACCAACTCCCAACCAACCATGCCTTTTTGTTGGTAAGTTTTTGTTGCTGTACTTGCTTATAAAAGCATACAGAAAAAAAAGAGATAGATCCGTGCCTTGTTTCCCACTCCACATTAAATTCAATGTGAAAAATAAATGATCTGCGTAACAGGTTCGGTGTTCCTCTGGTCCAAATCCCTTTGGTCCAAATGTGTTCCTAGTGCAGTACACCTTAGCCAGGCTGGTGCATTATCACAACCATTAACACTCATCTGATCTTTTCTAATTTGATGCCTCTCCCCCCTGCTCTCCACCCCCAGAAATGATGTCTATTGCTGAAATAACACAGTAAGATGCGTATTCCACCTGTCATTAACAGCACTGACAACACACTGGATGAAGAGCTTCACCTCTTTCTCTGCAGACTGGCCTCTCCCATGTATGCATGGGTTGATTTCCAAAGGAGTTTTGAAGAGATTATTTGATGTTGTTGTCAAGAATCCCATCTCAGCATTGGGGTGCAGTCCATACAGTCCAGTGCTTTCAGATGGAAGCATTTCATCTATGTGTTTATGGTATCCATCATAATCCAGATTTTCTGGGACCAAGAAACATGGTGCCAGTTCCCCTTCAAACTGTAGTAAAAGAGTCAGTGATGTTATTGATAATGCTGGCACCAGTTCTTGAAACATTCTTGTGTATCTATGAAGTTTCAGAAATTTGTTTCAAGTCTGTGGACACAACACCTGCATGTTCTGATACAATGGAACAAGGTTACCAAAGTATTCCCAGCATAGTTACTATTTGCATAATTTCTGGACACTTCCATTTTCTGTGGTGTTGCTTCTTCCTTCATGAGGATGCTTTGCATTTAACTACTGTCACTACTGAGGCAAGTTTATTTTAAGTACTGAAAGTCTGCATCCCCTCAGCAGCCAAGCAAGGATTCTTAGGCCATTTTGCAGATGAGTCTGAGACAGGAGAGAGTCACTCAGGATACCTGTGGGAGAGGAAGGACTGGACCCTCAACTCACCTCAACCCTGTCATGTATCAACACGAGCCACAGCATTAGTTCTAGTCAGTGTGTCATTAATTAATTTGTGCAATTAATTAATTGCACAAACACACTGCGTTCAAAATAACCTTAAAGAGGTCACAGAGAGAGACAAGTACAAGAGACAGGTGAATGGGGTGTGAAACTGGGATATCACACGTCAGAATATGAGCAACTTGTCAGAAACAGTGATCCCCTTTTACTTCCGACAGAAATGGTTGCCAGTCAGGACATTTCCTTATGTGTTGGTGTCCCTTCCATTCTCTTCTGCCTTGCTGTTGGCAGCCAGGAGCTGAAACAAGAAAAGAAAATCAAGCTACTCCACTGCATCTCTCCAAGTGAAGGAGTCTTGCATGGGGTTTTGTGCTGCTGCTTTGACTCAATGAGATAGACAGTGGTGATAATTTTAACAGGAGAAAAAATTAAGGTCTCAGTCAGCTCAATATTGAGCCAATATTGAGTACTATTAACTGCACTGTTCCTGTAGAGCAGGAAGACCCTAACTCTGTCAGGTTATTTAAGATAAGTCTTGGGACTGGAGCAGATCAAGATTTATGTAGATGGACAGGATTTTGGTGAGATGTACTCTCAGTGGGCTGACCTCCTAAATAAAATAAAAAGTAATAAATAAAATAAGAATAAAATCTGTAGCAATCACATTTATTTTACAGACTTCTCCATCTCCTGTGCTGTAAGAACTTCACTGGATTCAAAGAATTTCTCTGAACTTATTGTCATAGAGCTGTCTGCAATTTAAACAAGGCTTGAAGTTGTTTTTTTGCTGAAAAATATTTCTAACTCTAAGTGGTACTTTTCACAAAAGCTATTTCTTCCTAATGCAGGGTCCACTCCACAAAATCACAACAACATTTAACAGCTTTTGGCATTTAGAACAGTCTACAACAAGCTACTGCTCAAAATAACACCAGTAAGCACTTATTTCTGAAGTCATTTTGGTTCTGCAACCAGCCATTTACCTGTGCCTGAACTTGCACCACTAACCTCACCCACAATAAGCTGTATCTTAAGACGCCACTTTGAAGTAGTGCTGAGGTTTTGAAAAAAGCCCTGCTATTTACCTCGAGTGGAAGATCAATTCTGTCAGACAATCTGTACTTACGAGTCTCTTTGCTGGCACTTAAATCAGGTTTTGCTGCATCCATGGGAGTTGCGTGCACAGAGGGAGGCTCTGGGTTACCGGGGTATGGAGCAGGAACTTGCCGCCCTTTTGTCTTTACGGCTGTTCCCGGGTGAGGTCTATCAAAGCTGGCGCACAGTGGGCTATTCTAAGGGACCTTGTGGAATGAATTTATAGCTAAAAGAACTCATCGTAAGGCAAGAAGTTAAAAAGAGAAGGTAATCTCCCCAGTGAACACAAAACCCCACTTCTGATGAAAGGCCATCCTGTTTACATCCATTTGGCTGCCAGACACGGAATGATTTTCTGGTTTTGCTGCTAATTCTGGGCTTCAACTTTTTCCAGTTACAGCAAGAAGCTCAGAAAGATACCTCACTGTTTAAAATACCAGTGGATCCACAGTCAGGGTTGGGTCCTTAAACTTTCCAAAGGCCATACAAATAGCAGTGATTCTGTTCAGGTTTCACCACCTATACTTATTTTGCAATTATTTGAATGAAAGTTCAGGCTTGTGAAGGTTAATGGACTACCTAAAGTAGTAAAGCAGTAATTCTTTACTTATCCATAGGCTAGAGGCAGAACTGGAGCCGGCAGGATGAGCTTCCCACCATGCCCCCACGACCTCAGCTGTCATGTGGAGAAATCAGCCTCTTTCGGGGTCAGGAGTACAGTGGTGTTTAGCCTTTCTATCTCCATGGCAACTTACTCTTGGGCATCTTCTTCTGAGCAGTTACTTCCAATTGCCTTCATCTGAGTGTGGCTCTTTGACATATGAAAACCCGCTTGTTCGGGACCAAGGAGACACCGGCCCGCTCCTCCCGCTCACAGCCGAAAGGCAGGCTGCAGCCCGCTGCCAGGGGTGAAAGGGGCACTTTCCCCAGCTTAGCCTGGCTCCACAAATGGCCTGCTCACAAGTAACAGGATAATTTTTATTTTTTTTCCTCATAAATGAGCTTTTTACCTTTGGATAACGAAAAATAACAATTCTGGAAAGGGCGCTTGAAAAAATCTCTTGGCTGTTTTTAGCAAATTGTGTACAATCAGTTCTCTAAAGTGACTTCTTCAGCAGTTTTGGAGAAGCAGACAGAGTTTTAAAATATTTATATGTATGTATATAAAATACATATATATAATACACATATTATATATATATATATGCACACACCCCTGTATAAATATCCACATTTGATATAACTGTCTGTATATGAAAATAGATTAAAGTATCTTCTGTGCAAAACTTCTTAGAACTAAAGTTATAGTAACATTTTGTTTTTGTAGCCTCAAAAATTCTGGCATTTACTGCTGCTGAGAAGCAGCTTTGGCAATCTGGCCCTTTGGAGTCATGGATGATCCACATACACTGCTTTCCAGACAAAAACTTAATAGTGAAATTTGAATAATTCAGTATATGTCAGCTGGTGATAACCTGACAAAGCTACAGAAACAGGTGTGTGAGAGAATAGCAGAAAATTAAAAACAGTCTTACAAGCTATTTTCCCTATTGTAGAAAGAGGGAGATGCAAGGAAACTTATAACATTTCCATTCTACTAATTTTTTGAGGAAGAAAATGTGTAAAGAGTAAGTGTAAGTTCTGAGGACAGTGCCATTCCGGACTGCTGAAACTGGTGAGGCTATCAGTCTAATCACATCGGCTAAAGTGCAATTCCATAAGAGATACTTTCCCATGCCAGCCCAAACCTTTCTAAATGGAACCACCTTAAAATAGTTTTCCTAGGAAAATGCAAACCTAAGTGTATCCAGTGTCATTGAGCTCACTATACAAGCAGTGTTATGAAGTACTGAATTCAAGTTACCAAATAATGGGACTTGCAAAAGTAAAGGAGCAGTACACCAACTCACAAACCCTTTCAGCCAAAATCTGCTCACGATAAATCATTGTCAAATTTATTTCCCCACAGCTGGATGAGACCTTGCTACAGCTGGGGCTGCCTGAATGAGAAAGTGTGTGGTCTTCTCTTTCCCTTAGGCTGAATGTACTCTGTACGTGTTCAAGGGCTTTAGGCATCGATGAAAGTTCTCAGCAGGAGTGGGCTGAGGAATTCTTGCAGACAGGTCCAGCAGAGTTTGCAGTGCCAGTGTGGCCACCTGACATGATCTCACTGAGGAGGCAGTGTAAATCTTCCCATGGAACCCACCTGGGGAATAGAATGCATCACTGAATAAAACGAGTCAGCTGCTTAAAGGACAAACCAAAGCTGTTCAGTTAAATGCTGCTAAGACGCACAAAAGAAATCCTGCTACTTCCTTTCAGCAAGCTGCATGGTTATACATTTGTGTTGCTGGGTTTGTTTTGTTCAGCAAATAACATTAAAACCAGATTTCTTTTATTTCAATCCAGTGAGAAGTATATGAGCAAAAATAGCAAATTTGTGATTAAAATTCAGTAATGGTGTAAAATCTATTATCTGAGCTTTGTTTTCTACTTCAGCCGTTATAAAAAAAAACTTCAGAGAAAACCACATTTTCAGAACACCACATGATATGAGAGAACATAACTTCATGAACAAGTGCATGTATTTTCCCATACAGATCTTTAAAAACATAATTCTCATGAGTGACAGGGAGATAACCTACTGTGCCTTTCTTGGAGGAGAAGTAAAAAAGCTTGTATCTGATTGCAGTCTTTTATATGTCCTCACTAGGGAACACTTAGTTACTGAAATTCTACATTATTTGAATTTGGGAAGTATTCAAGAACTTCGATAAAAACTGAATTAATATTAATCCCGTTACTGCCACGTCATATAAGCATTAAGTTTATTGTAGAATTCTAGTCATAATGCCAGTGATAAAGCATGTGGTTAAGGGTGGTAAAACATTTTATGCAAGGAACCACTGTCTTTCTCTTTTATTTGGCTTCACAGCATTGAAGCTTCTTTTTGCTCCCCTTTGGTTTGCAAAATATGCCAGTTTGTGATGAAACCTTTGCAGACAGGAACCTTTACGCCCTTGGGGGCAGTATTTGCCTCCCAACAGTTCAAGTAAAAACTTAATTATAGGCTTTAAATATTGCATGATGTGACAGAACAGAACAAGTAAAATAGCTGAAGCTATTCCAGCCTGCTTGCTACATAAACTTGTATGCAGCAATTTGATTATGTGAAATGCTAATCCATCTTTATTTTAGAATGGTTCAAAGGAAATGAAAAAAAAAAATTTAAAAAGCAACTGGAATATAATATGCAGTGCTGCATGCCTGTGATGAGAAGGCTGAACAGAGAATCCCTGTGAAAAATGCCAACAACTTGGATTTAGAACGAAACGTTCTTGCAGTTAGAATAAACCTTCTTTTCTCTTTGTCGGCAACAAAACCTCATTTAATGGTTTTCTAATTTCATATATATTTATCTCAAGAAATTGCTTTTTCCTTTGTCTTTTGGAAGAGTATATCAATATTCTAATGCAGTACAAGCTCATTCAGCTGCACACTTCTGGGACATTGATTATACTGGGATAATCAAAGCTGGTGATATAAAAGGGACATTTTTGCGGGTGTGAGAAAACTGTGGAGTTTGCATTAGAAATATTTTGGGCTGTCAGGTTCACATAATTGCCATTGTACTCTACAGAATACAGTCTGTTGTACCCAAAAAACCCACAGAGCCGTTGCTGGGTGGGTGGATAATGGAGAGGACAGAATCTACATCCCCGCTTTACAACATCCAAGACAACCCCGTGTGCACGTGCGTGGGGAGCAGAAGGTGGAGGGCAAGAGTGGGACAGTGAGGCAGGATCAGGCATCCTGTACCTCACATGAAGAGAGCTTAACTATCACAGATTGATGTGCTGGAGTTTGTCTTGACAGCAGGAAAAACTGAGATACAAGATTAAATATTCATGGGAAAACACTCTAAACCAGTGGAAGTTACAGCGGAGTTATGGCAATTTCCACCAGCTGATGGGCTCGCTCAGGTTGCCCAGTTTGTGCTTTCTGCTTTCAGGTCAGAGCCTAATTGTCTTCAGGAAGTTGTTCCCAGAGGACAATAGATTGGAAGACGACATAAATATATATATATGTATGATTTTAGCACAAGGTCATAGACATGCATATATACATACGAAGTACATTTAAAAAGAACTATTGTCTTATTTCTCTCTCCAATATCTACATTTAAAAAAATCCCTATGAAGCCACAGGATAATGAATCCCTAAGCAGTACAATGAGAAAGGCCAATAAGCAATATTACCAAGAGGAGAGAAGAAATAATTCTTGCTCTTACAAACCTTTCTAGTATTCCCTGCCATCAGAATCCTCCCTCTCATTAATTAGCAAAATGAATTATCCAGCTTATGAATTGTGGTTTGAAAAGAACAGCTTAAAGCAGCAAGATTTATTAGCAAAGAAAACTAAGGGTTGGAATAAGCTGATTTTATAGACTTGTTTTCTAAATGGGAAACATTATTAAATCATCATGATAAAATTAAGCAATTATTTCACTATGACACCAAGTACCACAAAAAGGAAAAACAGCTTGATGTCCTACTAACTAAATAAAGGTTAGTAGGGGTATGAAGACAAAAAGAAAATTAATTTCTAAGAGTAAGTACAAGCTGGGAGATATGGAAAAAACTATATCATCAAGCGGTGACACTTCTGTCTCTTTTTTTTCTTTATAAATATCTCTGAAATTTATTTAAATTACTAAAATGGGAGGATCTATTCAATAATATCCTATATCATTCAGTAGCAAATAATTACTGCCTTTTATTTAGGCATTTCACATTTTTGCATATGGAACTTACACAAATGACCTCAACTCAGTATTTAAACTATACAAGTATGAAATATGCTGTAGCTCAGAAAAAAAATCACTCATGTATCCTTAACTTTGACTCAAGGGGAACATTACTGAGAAAGTCACAACAAGGTGGCATCCTTAATACATAATAATGACACATTCAGGAAATGCACCATTATTTATACATGTGACGTGCTGTAAATTGCTTCCATCATCAGAACTAATTGTAGTGATTATTAATGCAGTGTTATGAACTGTCAGAATTGCTGTTTGTAATTACATTTGTGCAAATGCTTCATTACCTGCCTAATGAATTTGGCATATATGCACATGTAAACCCCTGTTTTTGTTAACATAATGAAGGGCATTTTTTTCCCCCTTAGCTACTGATGTGGAACTGGTTTGACCTATGTTACAAAGTTCAAGCATCCACTGCCAGAAAAAAACCCCATAACCCTCACTCCTTTTGATCTGGTTTATTTTCATACTCAGCAACAGCATCATATAACACCAGATACTTAAATAACAGCTTCAAGGAAAGAACTGTGTGCCCCTTACTCAGTATAAACATGTGTTTGAGTGGGAATGACCTTGGTGTGTGGTTACCTGGCCACTTCTTACCTTCTTGCGGGCCTCCAGAGAGTTGCCGAGGACAGTGACACAGACAGAGGTCTCTGGTGCTGATCGGGCACCTCCCATTCCAGCCCCGAGGGCCAAGCTTCAGTCTCCCAGCAACGCAAGCGGGAAAATTGCACAGAGGAAAAAGGATGCTTTCAAATTCCCCTTCTCTGGCACACAGTTCAAGGGTATCCTATCAAAGAGAAAGGGAGTAACTTATGCACTAGCAACCAGCAGTGTTACCGAGAGCTGTGCCAGCCTCAGCTGCCAAAAGGGAGCACTCACAAGCCTGGAGATGGAAGGAGAGTGAGGAACAGGTTTCTAAAGGGTGAGAGGCTTTTGGGCAGTATTTTTTGCAGTAATTCCCAGATGCAAAACTGTTGATGGTGACATTTTTATTCCCAAATGTCCCGTAGGAAAGGAGAACTGTTGTGCTACTGAAACCAACAAAAATTGAGACTTTACCTAGAACTCCATAAATATTACTTAGATAACCACTACAGTTTCTTAGATAAATCATCCACAGACTTTATCTCAAGTAGCAAATACACTAGTTTAACATTTATTTAAAAGCCTTCAAACTCGCTGAAGTTTTTCACCATTTCCCAAAGAGTCATGGTTGAAATTGAAGATTAATATTTTTCTTTTCGCCTTCATTATTTATAGTGTTAGTGGAGAATATCAGCAAGATGAGATTCAGCACGGGGCTTCAGCTGGTTTTTAAATTATTTGGCATTTGCCTGCAAAACCTGCAGAAATTAATCCTTATTTCTCTGACATTTTTCTATATTTTATCCTTTCGTTTAAGAAGTAATGAACATAACAAAATTACTTTGATACCCTTGAAAACAATGATGTGTGGGAGGAACATCAGAGGGATAAACTCTTGTCTTTCGAAAGGAAATAGATCATCCTGAACTGAACAACATGTAGCAGAATCTGGGCAAAGGTGAAGGATTTTATGTCTGACCAAAAAACTTCCTTAAATCAGAATGTTGAGTTTAACTGTGTAAAATACAACACTAGTTTCCACCCTGAATAAAACCACAAACCCATGAAATATATTCCATCTGGATTAGGCATAGGTTGATTTTCTTTTTGTAATTAAAAAAGGAGAAATTAAATACCTCAACCAGAAATATATTAAAGATGGTGTCTGCACAGGAATTTGTGGTAAGCCACAAACACCCATGGCTCAGAATAGTGGGTGAGAAAAGAGAGGTCTCTAAAGTACAAAGCTTAGAAGTTGGTTAATTCAAATATATACATATGTATTCTTTCACTAAACACAGACTGAAGCAGGACAACAATGTACATGAACGACCTTTATTAAAAACTTTTGCTAACTTTTTCAGCTTTCCATTAAAAGTATTATTATAATAAGTAATAAAAAAATAGATAAAAGAACAAAATGCTGTATTAATAGTCAGCTGCTCAGCTACAAAACTGCAGCTATTCTTCCTTTCTCACAAATGTCTTTCCAAATTAGCCCATACCATCAAAATCAATCCAGTCATAGCTCTGACACAGCTTTTTTTATTTTCTTTTTTTTTTTCCCCTGGCATTGGTTAGTATTCCTTTTTAATGGAACTCTTAGCCTTTTCACATCCCAGCTCTGCCTTCATGTGTGCTGTGCTCAAGTAACTACGTGTGGATCCCTTGCTGGAAGGTGGAAGTGTGCAGCCAGGGCTGCCTTCACCACGGTCTGCTTTGCTGACATGAACAAGCGACTGCTCCAGCACTTCCACTGCTGCAGGGAAGCTGACTCACACCGGGCTTGAAGATCTTTCTACAAGTTCCTGGGGTAGCAGACAGGGATAATCAGGGATCTGGAGGGAAGGAAGCTATGCACAATGTGGGATGCACCTGTTCTCCACATTCTCATGTCTTCTTTCTCCTCCTTCTTCTTTCCACCCACCCTGCAGAACCTCACAGAGGGAAAGAGCAAAAGACAAAACAACAAACGGCACACGACCCTTACTCTTGAATTCCTTTCCTTATGCCTGACTGCAGGAATCCATACACAGGGTACTGAGCCATTGCCTGAACACCCAGGTATGTAAATCCACTTTGTGGGAGAATGCTCATGACCATGCATTTGGTCAACCCAAATTTAGAGCAGAGCAAAATACGCAAGTTCCATTAAATGAAAGAGCTCTGACTTTAGACCATGTAAAGGTTTTTTTCGTAAGCGCACCTGGCTAAGGCTGGTGCAATAAATGCTCTTTCTGTCTTTGTAAGCATACCTGTGCTTGTCTATATTGGATAGTACAAATGTTTGTGTTACTGTCACGCCTTTCCTCCTGCCCAGCACTGATGGGAAACACAGAGGTACTGCAGGGCACAGAGGGCTGGCACCCTGCAGCTCACAGGTTAGTTTGGAATCACAACGGTCCCAAAGCCCTGACTCCCACTGAATGGTCATCAATGCTACCACTTCTCCCCACAAGGGAAGGAGTAATTAAACCAAACAAAAGGGGAAAAAAATATAGCTTGCTTTTACCTGGTCAAAACCATAGAGAGCAGCATGGAAATTAGGAGGCATCCCTGTAGGAGCGTCATCAGTAATTTTAATTGAATTTTCTAGTATTCCTTGGAGGATGATGTGCTCTTCTGGGGTTGGAGCTGGCTCAGCACTGACAAAGACACAGAAATCAGGACGACCTACTGTATTGCTCAAGGAGTTTGTCCAAGGTTCTGAACCACTCGGCTACTCAGATGAATATTCTGTTGAAAAACAGCCAATATGGTTATTGTACAAAACCAAATGAATTTGTTATCCTTAAGACATTGTCGTTGTGACTTTTTAATGGGAAACAGTTAAGTCATTGTCATTTCTTGGCATGTACTGAGGTTTCACTGTTAGCTTCTAAAACTTAAGGTCTTGATTCTGAAGCTAATGAAAATATTATAAACTCAGGGCTAAGTGATCTGTGGTTGTGGGTGTTATCACACACAAAGACAAGCATAGCTCAGAAGACACCTGGACTCTACTTAAGTTCCCTGTAGAACTGGGAACCTAGGACGAAACATGTCCAAGACATGCCAGGAGCAAGACAGAAGTGCTAGACAGAAACATGGTCCCAGCTATCCTGCTGCTTAGGAAATATGTCACAGAAATGTGTCTCAGACTACTTCAGAGTGTAACTGTCTTTAAAGTTCTAGATATACAGAGACAGTGCAAAGACACTGATAGATCAGAGAAGAGAGTTATGATGGAAAAGTATCTGCCTCCAAAGCACCTACCGGTGAAAAACAAGAATATCGAGAAAAGTTTAAATTGTGGCTGAGCTAAAGATGTTTTAACCACACAATTATCCAACACTCCACCTTTCTTCATTGCTGTCCTAACATTTCAACTCAAATTGCAACTCATTGGTGAGCTTATTTTGGCCCTTCACTGGCGTGCCAGAACCTGCTGATTGCACTGGCAATCTCCATGCAGTGCAGGAGGAATTACGCCCAAAGAATACAACACGTCATGCCCCAGCTGCTGCATCACTTTATTATGAGGTCTGCTGGGGGGATGTTCCCAAATTGTCCCTTGCCACATGGAAAAAGGAATAGGGGAATGGAAAGAGAGGGAGACTTCCATATCACGTTACATGATTGCAGCCTGGAGGCACCTGAATTTTCATATAGGTTGCATCCATCCAATGCAAAGTGGAAGTGATTCAAGCCTAAATATAATAACAGCAAAAACATTCAATATATCAGATGTCTGAATTTGAGGTATTAAATACAAGTGACAGAAGAGTTAAAATGATATCAAAAAAATGAAGTCAGTCTTTCTTCTGCCAGTTTGCCAACCACTGTGCCAACTGCTTTTGCTAGATCTGAAGCCAAAGTAGTTTTTAAAGTATTTCCCAGGTCAGTCAGAATAGCAGGTGTAGGTTGGTTTGTCTTCTTCTTTTTAATATCTAATTATATACCCCCTAGCCTCCAATATAATCCATAGTAAAATACTTCATATTTTTGCTCCAAATTTTTTTGAAACATAAGCTTACAGGGTTTTTGGGCCCAAACCCAGAAGACTAAAGTGTGAGAAGCACTGAGTGCATCCAAATCCCAATAGTTCTAGCTAGCTTAGCGCCATTTGGGATTTGGTCCAGCATCTTCATGAAGTTTCCTTTCAGACTTCCCACAATTCTCCACTATCAAAAACTTTCACAGCAAAATTGTTGCCTCTCTCCTCTCTCAGAAGCCAGGCATAATAGGCTGGAAAATGGAGCAGGTCTGTAACACCAGAAGCTTCTCAGATGTTCCCCTTCCATCCCTGTGGCTTCAGACACACGACACTGCCTCTGCCATCTCCCATTTTTTCATTCTGCCCCCAGAGCAGCTGAGAAGCCTGCAATTCCCCTGAAAACCAGCTTGACTCTTCACTTCACGACATTTCTATACAGGGTTGTTTTCAGACTGACATGATTAGCTCACTCACATGAAATGTGGTTAAAGCTTCTTCCAGTTTCGTTGCTGACGAAGGGGGCAGTTTGTGCATGCTCCCACTGTGCCTAGCACACCGGGACCCCTCACTAATCCCATGGTGGTTTTGTTTCATCCATCAGAAAACACTGACTCTAACTCATCTCTTCATTTATTGCAGGCAACCTGCTTGGCAGACAAAGCAGGCTGCTGAGGTTAAAACCAGGAGAGGAGGGAATCACCCCATTCCCATAACTACCTTAATATCAAGGCCTGGAACATGCATTTGTTGTTTGGCTTCAGGGCTGACAGGTTGTCACATATACACATTGGCCATTTAGCATAAAACACTGGGGAGAGAGCATCTTTTTTCAGTAGCATTTATGGTTGCAGTGCTCCTGCTCGCTCCGTTACTGTGCTGGGAAACCATGGCTTGCCAGAGCATCCCACGGGTCTCTTTGTCTGCTGCAGAGTGGGTTCTTGGTCCATACAAAGCTGGCCAAAGCCGTGGCTGCTATCTCAGAAAAGCAGCACTCCAGGACTAATTATACAGCTTCCCCAGGGACAGTCAGACCCATTTCATTAAAGTCTCCATTATGGCCTGCTGAATGGAATGGGAGCTCTTAATTAGGCGGGGGAAGTGTGTGCCTGAGGGCAGTCCTACCCACCCACCAGGGGCTTTCTGTTTTATCTCTCCTGTTCCTCCTGGGAGAGTGCACTGTTCAGCAAAACATGACGTACACCCTATTAATATGATGTTCATCTTGTTACACCAAAAGCAAAAGGAGCAAGATTATTAGCTGTTTAGAACTTTTGCTGTAATCCACTGCATATTTTGTGCTCTGGGAACATCCCTCCAGCTGAGGAGGTATTCCCCATCAGAGAGGCAGTTTGACACTCACTTGGAAAAGAACCCCATGGCCATGAGGGGCAGCTTTCTTCAGTGCCTCCTTTGCAACCATCTCCTCCTGCCTTTATCCTAGAGAGAGGTTATGAAATCTTCCGGACTCTGTAGTGAACCCAAGCTTTTTGCCTACAATAGAAATAATTGGGGAAGGGTGAGTGACAGAGGGGGAGGAGATAGGAAAATTAGCAGAGCAGAAAGGAAAAAGAATGATAATGCCCCCACTAATTTCACTATCACTTGTGCAATGCATAGTACTTCCTCTGAAGCACTTCACTAAACCCTTACAATTTCAACAAGCCAAATTGCAAGCTCTCAACAGTGGCCTTATTGCTGGTATTAGAAAAAGCCTGCAGAAATCTGTTCCCTTGGTTTTAAGATAATGAACCTTTTGACATTTTGATAGATGCTCGACATTGTTACTGAGCTTTAGAAACTCTTATGGGGGGTACAGAGCAATTCCCTCATGAAAAAGGGAGCAACATGTGGTAGATATCACATCAGTTTTTTTACTGATTGGTTCAGTGGGTAAATGCACAAGCCTCTCACCTTGTGAGGCCTGAGCTTAAATTGAGCACAGTGAGGTCACAGCTGTATTAACCTGGTATTCTCACTATTGTCTGTGGGGAATAGTAATCCTAAGTATAAAGCCACAGAGCCCTATACAATTGAATATAGTTTGTATAATGACCATTATTTAGTCACAGGGGGCACAAGATTACATGAGCATGGAGAAAATTGCCCTCTGGCCCTCATCTAGTCAAAAGGTAGAAAACAGTACAAAGGAAACCTGCATTATGCCAAGCAGAGGAATGCTCTAAAAATTTCTTCATACTGTAGTGCTTATGGCCTTACACTTTTCATCCACCCCATTGCCATGAATATGGTGGGGGTGGGAGAAACTTCGGAACTTGCATCTTCTGCTGAAAAGAAACTGTGCCCAATTTTCCCACAGCAATGCATATTCCATCCCAGTGACAGATGAATCCAGAAGGCTTTGTTCTGTTCAGTAAAAAAAATACATCTGCACATATATGTGTAGAAGCACATACACACAAGCACATAACCATACATCAATTTATCTACATTTCTAGTCCCCCATGCCCCATTTCACTTTCTAGCTCAATTTTTCTTTCTTTAATGGGAGGACAGTTATGTGATCCTTGAACCAGAAGCAAATAAGGGGCTTACCTTTTGTCTCATGATCTTCAAGTGGATCTAGTCATGAAGACAGGATGAAAAACACAGGAGTGGCTGGACTTCCCTCTTCTTAGCATTTTGCTAAATCCATCCTTGTGCTTTTCCCATACCTTGTGCCAAGATTTTCCTCCACAAATTTCCTATATATGACAAAACAGCCTCTAAACACAAAAGATGTGCCTTGATAAGTGCTTCAGGACTGCACCATTCTCAGACTTGAGCATCTGACGCCGATGGTCATTTCATCAGAGAAATCATCAGGAGAGTGAACTGAAGGCAAGAAGGGAAGCAAGCGGTGAAGCAAGAGAGAAGATGATCTTCCTCATTTCACTGTGGGATGGTGGCCATGTGACAGAAAACAGCAACTTCTGAATGAAAAGGAATAAAGCAGGCAATACTGTCACATAAAGCTGGGGCAGTTGGGCAAAATAAATACCCAGGACAAAACTTGCATTCTCAGAAGTCATGTAAAAATGGGTAAAAACGGTGGTGGTGGGGTGTGGAGCAACAGGTCTATAAGACCATCACTTGGGATCTAAAGATAAAAACATTACAACTGGAAAACAACTGTGTCAGTATTCACAGCTGAATGCACACAAAGTCTTTCAGAGAATCTTTCCTGGTATCATACAATTTTCAAAAGGGAGACCTCAAAAATTGTCATCCTGTGGGGTTACCTACCAGCTCTAATACCATAATGAGAACTGACACTGAAAAATACATTTTTAGCTATTAACAGGATAGCTTACTGTATGCCTATTTATCAGTGACTGTTCTCCTCAGGTACCTATACTCAATCTGAAAGAAATCAAAATCACAGCTCTCCAAATATGCTGTGGCTCATGTCTTACCACACTACCTCTTCATAAACTTTTCACCGGGACAACAGGCTGTGAGGGACCTGTGAGTAACTGATCTCAAATTCTGGTTCACCATCCAGTTTCAGAAGTTATTTGCTTGCTTCCTAAGATCTGAATTTTTCAGACACATGCAAGGCACCACCCTCACACACCTTGGCCCTGAAAAAGGAACCCTCAGATTTCATACCTTAGAGCATACAACACTCTGTCCTGATGGACAGCATTATTAGTTTCTGAAAAGAGCTTTTTTTTTGTCTACTCCCAGGGAAATTCTCCTTTTCTGGATATTTTGAGTCCACTCACTTCTTCCATTTCTTGGAGGATCTTTAAATATCTTTATCTACCCCTCTGAACACATCCATCACTGCCATAGCCTGGAAGCAAGCTGAATACAGATGTTTTGCACGATGACTGAAACAGGATGACACTGAAAATTTTTGAGGTATGTAAAAAACCCTAGTGCAACCAAGGGACTCAGAACTTGCTTGAAAATACTAAATTATGTGTCTATACACACAAGCACACAAACATAAAAATAGTATTATTGGTAAGAGTTTACTTTGGTTGGTATTGCCATTGTCTGCTTGCTGTTAAACATCTAGATATGACAAACTGGAAACCCTATATGGGACATCTACTACAGTAAGGAGTGGCACGGAGTTAAAATTCTATTTTTAGGGGAGCAGACAAATTATGGTAAAACAGAATTTCCTCACAAGATAGAGTATGTGATGTCTAAGGAAAAAGGCACTCAAATAGTAAAGAACACTTTACTTTGAAAACATCACTAGTTCTACTAAATAATTATGGTAGAATGTATGACTTTATCTGAAATTGCCGAGTTGAGGCATGTGTCCAGAAATAATAACAAAAAACATTTAGAACTGAAAAGCAATTTTCCCAAACTACTCTAATGGTAGGTACTCCATGGCTGAGTAGTTAAAAAGTCAACAGGACTCTTTTGTGCTCAACTCTGAACTGAAAAAGGAAATCCAATTCAAGGAGTTCTATCTCTTTACTACTTAGAAGAACCTTGACAGCATACAGAATTGAAAAAGGTCATCAGACTTGCTTCAGAGACACCTCTGCCTCCCAGTACACCTGAGCCCTGACTTTTTCCAGGGCATAGAGTTATTTAAATTAAAAGGAAAGCAACAGCCTGAATGTTATTTGGATACGTACTATTTACTTCTTGCTTTATATACCAGATCAATTTCAACCCTAATTATCCAACTGCAAGCATCTAAGTCATGCTGTTTATCCTCAGCCTACTTCATGAAGTCATTGCAGCATTTTAAATGAAAATAATTACATGATAGCATCTTTGGGGTTTCTGCAATTATTATTGATAATGAAGCAGCAGTCACCCTGTGTGAGAAACTGCACAACCACAGGGCTTGGGCACAGGCAACACTTTACAGAGAAGAAACAGCAAATCCAGCAAATGTCAGCATCACCAATACGAAAATTTTTCCTCACCTGAAAAGCTGTTTGGGCCAGGAAAAGCAGCTTATCATTTTCAAAAGTCCTTGGCTTGTGAAAAGCTAGGTTCAATATGTGACAGCTTCTCTCAGGTTAGAGATAAAACACTGAAACCTCCTTATTTTTCAGTTTGATTGCTTTGTGGAAGAGGCATTGAAGGCCTGAAAGTTAGCACAACCATTTTTATTTATTTGAATGTTGCTTTTTTTTGCTTTTCTACTCATAAGAGAGTCAGTTTCTTCCTGTAGGCTCCTATAACGAGCTACCCTAAGCAGTGTGAAATGTAGGAGGCTGACAGGAGGCTTTTAAAGGAAACTTTCAGCAAACCAGGGGTGAGGGCTGCGATCAGCAATACTCTTCTGCTTCCTCGTTTAACTCAGCATGGAGAGTCTCTCACTTAAGCAAGCTGGTAATTTTGCAGTGGGTGATCTCCCTTACTCACAGCACTAGATCATTTGGTAGTTTTGCGGCGGGGAATTGTTCACACAGGATTCCTCCAAACTCTTCCTTCGTGGCCCTGTGGGATGGTTTAACACAAGGAAGGTAAACTTTTGCAAGCAGAGTCAGAAAACACTGTCAGAATGGAGGCAGCCAACAAAGAGCCCCGTGGGGATGTACGGTGTTACAGACCAGCAGGAGATCACATCGTGTTCTCCTTCCTCAGACACGCAGCCCTGCCAATGTAAACATCTGGTACAAGTAATAACTAATGTATCAGGCATCACTGCTGGAGGCAGAATTCTGCTCCTTGCGCTTTGAAACCAAGTCAGCAGGAGACATTCTTACCTTCAGTGGAAAGCGGTGGATGGGGCTGACACTGCCCAGCCTGATACTTCCTGAGCAAGGAAGGGATGCTCTTCTGGCTGTCAGTCTGTAATGCTCTCCTGTCGTGTTATCCTGAACTTCATTTTCTTTGGCTTCAGCCATCTGAATGATGGCAGTTGTCTCGTTTATTTTTTAATGTGCCATGATTATCCCACGCAATTACCAAAATATTCCTATCCATACAGAAAAGAAGATGGATATACTCTAGAAAACTGACTTTACTTCAGACAGTAGCAAATATTTAAAGAAGTAAGCTTCTTATCTTAGACAAACATTAGGGAATAACTGTCCTCTGAAGAAATATGCCTGTTTACCTGTGAAACTATGGCAATCACGTATTACTACATTTGTTGAAATTTCATGCTGGTATTTATTAATTTTATGAGTACTAATTCAAGCACCTGAAAAAAAATCAAACGTGAAAATTATATATTATAGACATGAAAATATGAATATGGGGAGGACAGCCCTTTCTGGACAGACAGCAATTTGGCTATTCCTATTCTAGCTCATAGAAATGTTACACTTAATTAATAACAGACATTTTACAGGTGACTTTGTTGGAAACAGGTCAATTGTTATTGCCTTGGGTTGTATTTCTGCTGCAGCTGACTTTGCTGGTTTGATTTTCTTTACAAGTTCACTGTAGTCTAGGAGACTGCCCAGGGCAGCTGACAAGCTGGGCAGCCTGTCATCCTCCAGCTGCCTGAGCTCAGCCATGAAACCCTTCTGCTGCCTGGTGAGGACTGACTAGCAGAGGGAACAAAACCACTGTGTTTAAACAACCAGAGCAAGAAATAATGTTTTATAGCATTTGTGAGCTGTATTTTCTGTTTAATTACATCAGTTAATTTAATTTCTGAATGGACAGTTTGCTTTCTGTCCCAGTACACTAGATCTAAGGTTCTGGACACCCAAAGTGAGAAGGTTTAGTTTGTCATGGACTAGAACTTTATCTCTCTCCTAGTGTCCTTCCTCCTGAGTCTACACAAAAGGACTGGGATCTTGCCAGGCATGGCAAGTGGTAATCTACGTGGCAGCTGAGAAAACCAGAGAATAGCACGAGGTTGGAGAACCTCACTTTGGCAGCACACAGAGTGGGAAAACATCGTCACAGACTGCTCTGCTGGACTGACCTTTTGACAGTGCAAGAGCTTGACTAGTCTTATGGGGAGCTCTCAACCAGACTGACTCACAGGGAAAACCCTGGGTGATACAGGCCTTGTAAGCATGCAGTCCCAGGTGGAGCCATGTGCAGATGCAGAGGTAAATGGACAGCTGTTTTCGGATTGCATTCCCAAGTATATGGCTTTCATTCTTCTGGGGGTAATTAAACTCCCTGACCCAGTTTGCCCTTGCATGAAACAGTAGCGCCTCAAACAGGTGGAGCAAATCTTTGAGGATGAAGTTAGTTAATTACATGAGATAACTGGAAAGACACACTAGAGAAATAGAAGGTATTCTTGTTATTCATTTCACACCCCTAAGTATTTTCTTTTTATTTTTTTATCTCACAGATTACAGTCTGCCCCAAGTCCTTCCTATAACTACTTGTAAAAACATTTCTCCTCATAGGTTAATATATTGGTATGACTGCAGCAGACACAGAACTGCATCCTTGCAGGAATAAATTATGATTTATTAACCAAATGCCCCAGCTCCTAACAGTGCCATCATATCCTTGTATGGACTGGCAGGAAATTTTATTTACACTTATTGGCTCAAGATCACTGAAGCACAAAGCACTGCAGAGGGCTTTAATCCTGCACTGTAAATTAAATGCAGTGCACAGAGCAAACCAAGAGGTAGAGAGAAGTGTGGGAATAACATCACAATAAATTTAATATCTAGCAGAGCTTTAAGTCAAGACAAGCCCTTTAGGAGCACAGATTTCAGCAAATCAGTAGAAGTACTTTCTACACTTTGCAGACTCTTAAAATCTTTCTAAGATGGGCTACTAACAATTACTGTACAGTAGATTCAAACAGACATATTAATTCTAGCCTTAAAATCTCAGAGCAGGCAACAGACACATCAAAGGATAGTCCTTACCTTACATTTTTGTGAGTCTTGCCTTTCCTCATTAACAGCCTCAGCCAACAGCTGCTCTTCCAGCCTGTCCCTGGTGACAGTGAAATTAATGAGAGTGGTCTGAGCCTGCAGTTCTGGCTTGTAAGTGAGGGTTAGCCAGTTTAGTGTGAAGGATGAGATGAGAATTCCTGTTGAATTCACATTTTTTGTCTTCAATCTTGGTACATCTGGGAAGGAATAAAATGCACAAGAATGGGGATCTCACTAAATTAAAACCTCGTAAGTATCTCAGATTGCAAATGATGGTTACTGTATGATCTTAGCAACATAGCAAATGCATACAACCCAAACTTTAGGTGCCTGCAACTTAAGAAACAAAATGAAGATGATTGAACTCACCAAAAATATATGAAGAATACACAAAGTATTTCTTAATTGGTGTAGTTTCATTTGCATATACAGCAGACACAGGGAGATTATTCATTGCTGTCCTAAAGAGTCTGTGGCTTAGGGATGAATGTCTATCATCATTACTTACCAGAAACTTAGCAAAGTTTTCAAACAAATGCCAATGAGATAGTTGTTAGTTTTTACTATAATTTCCTTAAATATATAGCCTAAAGAGCTAAGCAAGGATGTGTATTTCTAACAGAAGGATAGACTAGAGGAGAGGGAATGGCTGGCAACTGAAACAACAAAAATAAGGGGTTTTTATAAGGTAATTTACGAATGTTTCATTCCAAATTAATGATTTGTTGGATGAAAGTATGAGTTATACTAGGTGCACCTTTTATTTACTGAAATCCCTTACTGAAGAGCTGTCATCTCCTGATCCCTTATCTTCAGTGAAGGGTGGAGCCTGTCCTTTACAGCCACACTGCTACTGTTGAAGTACCATTTTGGAGCCCAGCAGTGAGGCAACGTGAAGTTCACCTTCCTACTTCTGTGGCACAGCACCAAAAAAACCTGAAAGATTGCTTGTAGACTACAGTGTGTGCCATGTGGCTGGTCTGGTGTGGCCCAGTGACACAAGTTTTTGTCACTGACTTGCACAGTGAACAGTGTGTCAGTTTTCAGGATTCACTTGCCACACACGAGCTCAAAACCAGTATTTTCTGTACAGCAATGCTTTTGAATGTTCTATGCCAAGAAAGGAGGTTCAAATATTTGTAATAAAACTGTTAAAAAAAAAGGGTCAATAGAACATTTATGACATGGAACACAGGTAGACACAAACTCTTTTCATAAAATTCGAATTGGCATTTGTTAACTCAGCTTTCAAAGTGATTGTATTAGCATAGATACAAATCACTTTAAATGCAATTTGTGAAAGTCACATCAGAACATGAATAAAACAAGTACTTTCTGTAGAAATTTTAACATTGTTTTTTTTTTCTAGGCTATCCCAGGTCATCACCAGAGCCAGGGACATAGGTTTCAGCTTTTAGGAGCCGTGCCTGCTTCTGACATGCCCTTAGCCAGAAGAGATAGTCTAAATGAAATGGTGTGCTGAGACCCTTCTGCATTTCACCAGGGACAAAGAAGAAAAGAGAGTTGCTTATGATATACTTTAAGTGAACTCCTTAAGAAAACCTACTATGTCTAGTGCTGGGAAACCCATGATTCTACAAAACATCAGACATGTATATTGTATAATACTGCCATGCAGACTATTTGAGATGGGTTTGCCAGGCTTATGCTTGTATAACGCTGCAATACTTTAGCCATATGGTCATATCCTTCAGATTATACAACCTCTCTCAGGTGGACGTGAATTCACTGTCCAGCTCTGCAACGTGGTCTCTCCACAGCCTTCAAAACTGGCTGCAGCTGGAAGGAACAAAACTGCAGAGCTTGACATGGAGAAAGCAATCTTGCTTTGCTTTCAAGACACACACACACAGACGAAACAAGAGATCTGAGAAAAGGCAAGTTCTTCAGTTCGCTTTGTCAGAAGAAAAACCTTTGCTAAGGGAGTCACACTATGTTTCAGAATGTCTATGAGGCAATATAACGAACTTCAGAGTTCTGGATTAAATTATTTCCTTTAGGAGTTCTCAATTCACAGAAGCAATAAATAACCAATTTCTGTGATTATCACCTATGAAAGGCAAAACCTACATAATGACTTGGTGGGTTTTATTACTGCAGCTGTTGCAGGTTTTCTGTTAATTACAGATTTGGGAAAAAGAAATGTTTTGTTATTGCTCTCGCACGGTCCAAGAGTATAAGCAACAACAATAAACAGAGAGGTGGGGAACCCAGTAGGATGACTTAATTTTTTTCAGTAAAATATATCTGTTTAGAGGTTAATTCTGGATCATGAAGAAATGTACCAAAATAGGCATGAATAAGGGAAGTCCATGATAGAAGGAATACAAAAAAATAGTCACCAAAGAAATTTCTGAGGACAAGTTCTACTTTTGGCAATGTTTTCTTCATAATATCCTATTCCATCAGCTGAGGCAGACAGAATAGATGGAACTAATGCACCACTCTACTCAGGAACAGACATAGCATCTTTCATGTGAATCCCAGCTCCCTGGTATTTAAGAACAAAGTAAATTAAAGAGAGATTGTTCCCCACTAGTTTTTTTTTTTCCTGTTGAAATTCTCATAGATTTTGAAATAAAGTAGATTAAGGGATTCAAAAAGGATTTGCAAAGCTTTAAAAACCCTGTATATGCCTTGAGTATAAATTGTTTTTTGCAAAAGCAAATATAAAACCAAATAAACGCCAGACGATGACATGAGCACTCAGCTAAGAGAAGACTGGGGCTAGTGTAACATCTTGTCTGATCGGTCAAACTTGATTGATCGACACAAAGACCTGCTATTCCCTCGTGTTCTGCCTAAGGTAACAATGCCCAGGTCTTTCAAAGACAGGGACTCATGAAGGTGAGAAATTTTGAATATAGGAACATGACTATATACAATGAAATGGCTCGAGAGTTTATGCAAAATCTTTTCCTAGCAGACACTTTCATGCAACACAAAATTAAAGCGTACCTTTCAGGGCAGATGTTCTCCAAAACACACCATAACTCTAAATGGCAGAATGGTAGGATAGCTTCCTGTAGCGAGATGTTTTGGATCAGCTCAGCAAGAATGAAAAAAGTGACAAATTTTTGGACAGGAAAGGAAAGGGAAATAATATTTTTCAGTGGGAAGAAAGAGGGATAAACACATTTTCCAGAGGGGCCTTCATTCAGTGCCTGCTGCTTAAAATTAAAAGCTTCTGGAACCGACTTGCAAACCCCAACAAGTAATGTAGAGAACAAAGTTGAATAAATCAGGTGAAAACAAGCACAGAATGGAGCTGTTACTAGGCAATCTCAGTAGGCAAACTGTGCAAGTTGGTCAAACTAGTTCAGTGGGAAAAGCACTGCCTTGAAGCTGCACAGCTGGCGAGATGTTCAAGGCAAGGAAAGCTTCTCCCTGTGGAGGAACTGAGTGAATTTTCTTGCTGTTTCGTGAATAATAGTCATGCCTCATAAGAATGGAAACTTGTTCATACAAGCTACATTAGCACATAAATCAAATTTCATGACATCTTAAAAAATCATTTAATAACCTAATCTTGCAGCTGAAGAGACATGGCTACCTCTTTGTAACTGTGCAAAGGAGTTCAGCAAGTGTAACAGTTCGTGAAAATGCAAATAGGAGCCTTATGAACAGGGAATTTATTCCTCTGTCTTCTCTCCTATGAGCCAGAATTATATTGATCTGTTATAGTTAATGCTCATAGCCAGTGACTTCCAAAAGAGTGGTGCTAGGGAAGCAGGATAGGACACACAGAGGTAAATTCAAATATTAAGGGCCATCCGTACCAAACCTATTCGATGGCATTGCTCTTCTTATAGCGTGTGAGGGCCAAAACCCAACACCATATAGAATTAACACTTGTTTACTTTTATGCCTCAATTTATCTGCTCCAAAAAATCTAAGTATTTACATCTTGAATCATTTTTGCATACGTTGCTAATACGTTGCACCCATATTTTTCTTACTTTTTTCTTGTGCCTTTCATGTTTACATAAAGCTATGTACTACAACTGAGATTTTCTTAAAATACTTGATTATTTTACCTTCTCTTCTGCTTTTCAAAGCAAATATAATGAAATATTTTAACAAAAATCGTAGCATTTTAAAGCCATTTTGAACATAAGGCCACAGTCTAAAGCGCATTAGAAACAACTTAGCAGCTTTGCAGCTCCAAAATTATATAAAAATGTATACAAATTTGAACACCTAAAATTTGTTGGGCTTCTAAATATATACTTAAGGCACTTAAGCATGAAGTCTGCTTTTCAGAGGTAACAAGTACTTTTAGTTCACCCTATGGTCACCTGAATTTGAGGTTTGAAGTTCTCCAAGGCTGAGGATTTCTTTTGTGGGCTTCATTCAGAAACGATACCAGGAGCTGGTGTTACAGAATATCCACGAGTGCAACATAAGAACCATCTTGCAAAGAAGGAAGGGGAGAGGTACTTTTATGAAGTGCTTCACAGATCAGCAAGTTCTCTAATAAACAGGCTAGTAAATTTGCTTTGGAAGGAGTACAAGTTGATAAATCTCCCTTGCTATGCTTTCTGTCGATTGATATGATAAGATATATTTTACTTAAAATTAGGATTGTCTGAAACTCAGTGGATTTAATTATTTGTAATTATCCAGTTGTTGTCAGTATGTGGCCATTTTATGACAGTGGTATCTACTGTGTGGGTCAGGTTCAACTGTACATCTTTTCAAACACAGAATTAATGTACTATTGATGAAACCATTACTAGAACCAAATTAAAGTCTGGGCTGATGTATTGGTCCATGGGGTGCTGTCAGACATGAAAGGAGTAATTAGTATTCATTACTTCATACTCTGCAACATTCCAATTATTAATGAACTTCAACTGCTGGACTGCACCATATCTATCACAAATACCTTTCTAGTCTTTCTTTATTAGGAAAAAAATTCGAAGTACCTGACAGACCTACTAAAATAAACAAATGACAGAAATGAATCAGGAATGAGGCAAACTCTGCCTATTTGGTAATAAATGGGGTATATATTGTGTGTGTGTATATATATATTATGGTGTGTAAATATATATATACATATATATATATACACACATACGTATCTTTATTTATATACACACACACAAGTGCCCCTCAAAGGTGACTTGTGCATCTTCAATCAGGCAAGAGTGTAATGCTGCCTAAAATATTCAGCAGAAGAACCTATTTTTTAATACCTTCATATATTTTCTTTTGTGTCCATGTACACAGCTTCATTGTGCTATGTGGAAGCCTTTGCTAAACAAATGCCAAACTGGATTGCTATGACCCTTGTCCTTTTCAATCCTACTTCTTTCTGTTGTTTCCTGTCCCTCTGTTTCATGCCTTAAAGATCTGTTAGCCTGTGAAAATTCTGATCTCTCTTTTAGACTAGTATAATTCTAATTTTCACTAGAGTTTCTTCACTATGGATTCTGAAAAGCAAGCTGTATGCTCTTACTCTGAAGTACTTCAAATACAGCTATAGAAAAATGCAACAAAGGGGGATCATTTCAAGGTCTCACAGTGCAGGGCAAGAGTGCATCTTCCAGGAGCTTCAAGTATATATGGGGATTTGGGCTGTTTTTTACTGCTTAGATTTACTACAGGCATTTACACCAATGCCTGAAATACAGCGGGGGGGAGAGGGGGGAAGGAGGGAGAAAATCTTAGGTAATCTCTCCAAAATAAGATAACTCCTTTATTTATAATTTCTTTCATATTTTCACTTTTGACAATGTGAAGCTGTGCCAGCACTCTAACCCCTCTTTGACTAACATTTGAGATCCATCCAGAAATGCCTCAGGAGTATGTCTGGCTTCATATCAGAATAAACATCACGTTCTCCAACAGGAAAATCCAGCTTGTTGATGTGTTGCTTGCAAACAAGAATAGAAGAGAGGAACACTTTCACATATAAAAATAAATTCACATTTGAGCAGAAACAATGACATGGCACTTCAGTTCAGCAGATGAAATATTTAATGAGGTTTAACAAGTTTACTCTCGAGCAACCACGAATCAATATTATTCTTTAGGCTGACATCTGCATTGAGGACTCAACAATTTCGTCTGAAGTTTTTGTGAAAATTATGGACGACGTTACAGACTGAAGTTCTCTTGCACCATGTACAAACACCTCTATTTTCCCAATTATCATCCTGAAAATGTGTATCTAAAGGTATCTAAATTATATATTAGGAAATATTTCTAGTTATATTTTTTAAGTTTGACAATTTTTTGAAATATAAGGGAGAAAGGGGGCATGGGAATGAAAGATGAAATTCACAGACATCAACCCAAAAAGGACAAAATATAAGGTTACCTTCCCCTGTACCATCTAACACTCCTGCCACTGCTGTATCAGACCAGAGGAAACTCATTAACTCAGCCTTGTGTTACCCAGTTTGAGTCTCCTGCTGGAATGCCCAGCTGCAGACCTCTGGGATGGAGCTCAACCTTTCCTTGGGAGGAAGAGCCCACAACAGGCCCTGAATTTGAGTATTCGGAGCACTCGTGGGGAAAATGGGGCATGTGAGTTTTGGTGCTAGCAGATCAGGTTTCTGGGTAGAGCTGAGCAGGCATTAACACCACTGGGATTTGTGCCTTGATGAATTTGTGACCAGCATCAGCTGGACTGGTTTGATACCTGGGAGGTTGGCAGAAATACCAATGTAATACCAGAGTCCCCATCTCTGGCTTACTCATTTCTGCCCTGTGTTCTACCATATCAGTTTTTCCCCATTTGCCTTACTTTCCAGGTTGTTTGTTTGTTTGGGGGTTTTTTTGTTTGGTTGGGGTTTTTTGTTTGTATTCTTTTTTCTTTTTAAACCACTTCATTATTTCACAGGGTAGCCCAAAAACCAATTACAGCATAGTGAAGGAACAGTTTTCTTAAGCTGATATTGCAGCTAGAAAACCCTATATTGCTAAATCCAAACCTAGCCTGCCATTTCCAATGCCTTCCCTCTCGCTATGGATGCCTAACACGGAAAGGAAATACTTTCCTTTCTTTTGAGCCAAATTATAATATGCACTCCATCTTGTTTTATTCCTTTTTTGAAGTAAAAAAATAAAGAATTCCACTTGAGTCTGAGAAACACACATCTATATAATATTTTAAGTCCAATTTGGAAACTGAGAACATAATTTTGCTATCTAATCAGATGCAGATACTAACATTTTAATATCCACTCATCACCAGGTTTTAGCCATTGCATTTAAAAAAAAATAAANCTGTTGGTATATCCTCATCTAAACTATAAACACTTTCTTGAAGGGTTAGAATCTGAATGCCTTGGGAGAAATCTGTTTCCACGGGCATGGAAGAAGGAGTAGATAATAATGGAAAGATAAGTAAGCAGAAAACATAGCTTCACAGAGCAGGGTACTACTGAGTGTGAATGAAAAATCATGATTATTTTTGAGGGCTGCAAAAAGAGTGGAAAACAAACCAGGACAGATGAGGAAAAAGAGCTGATTCAAATGAGCAAACAGGCTAGATGATTAAGACCTATTTTAAAAATCAGGCATTATTATGATCATTTACTGTGAAATTGTGTGTTATATCTGGAATTCAGTAAAATAAGCTCTGAAAGCCCTTTGAAATAGAGCA
>VZRS01007388.1:327972-380132 GCA_013398055.1 Ifrita kowaldi
CCTAGCCTGCCATTTCCAATGCCTTCCCTCTCGCTATGGATGCCTAACACGGAAAGGAAATACTTTCCTTTCTTTTGAGCCAAATTATAATATGCACTCCATCTTGTTTTATTCCTTTTTTGAAGTAAAAAAATAAAGAATTCCACTTGAGTCTGAGAAACACACATCTATATAATATTTTAAGTCCAATTTGGAAACTGAGAACATAATTTTGCTATCTAATCAGATGCAGATACTAACATTTTAATATCCACTCATCACCAGGTTTTAGCCATTGCATTTAAAAAAAAATAAACTGTTTCATGAAGAGTTGAAGCACTAAGCAAAATGTGGCAATCAAAGCAATATAGATCCAGTTGTCATGGAAAAATTCTGATTACTCAAGCATGCGTACCCTCCCTTTTTAACTATATGTCTTCCAAGCAGAGGATCAAGTATGGGATCAATAGAGTCACACACGTTCTCAATCAGTACAGTCTCATCAAAAGCTAAAGCTCTTTCAATGGTCTTCATAAAACTTTACCTGAAAAATAAAATTCCCTCCCCGCCCCCCACCCCCCAATATTAGATAAATGCTGGTTATAGAAGGATTTTCTTTATATATTATAAATCTCAATGTTTTTCTAAAAGCACATGGTTAAACCATGGAAAACTGTTCACAAAGGATTGCCCAGAGTTTAAGAGTCTGACAGTTTTGAGTTTGACATCTTTCTACTTATGCTTTTGCTATTCCTCATATTAAACAAAAAATATATTGCTGGGGCTTTTCTTATAAGCAAATATGAGGGTACAGCCCCACATGAAAGACACTGGAATTGANTTTTAAAAATCAGGCATTATTATGATCATTTACTGTGAAATTGTGTGTTATATCTGGAATTCAGTAAAATAAGCTCTGAAAGCCCTTTGAAATAGAGCAGTATCTCCCTAAATCTAAGCAAAGGTAAGAAAATGTATGAAGAGATCAGTTACATGCTAGTGCTATCAGCTTACATACAATTCAGTAACAACAATAAGAATTAAAACCATGTTTGTTTACCAGGAAATGACCTGATATTGGCTTTTGCCTTTAATACATGTGAGGTGCACATGCTGTGTTCTGCTGACTAAACTGCAGAGTATAAGTAAGGTCTTATCATCAGGCTTTGCACCTCTGCTCTTGAAAAAGTGATTTGACCCTCACAAGAAGCGCACCTCAACCTCCACTTCATTTCCCACTCTACACTTGAAAAGAACATAAAAAGGATGCCTTTTCATCACCATTTTAAAAGGAAAATGATGCTATGGATAATTAAGCAGAACTGTTGTAATATTTCAGTTCTTTAAGTAAGTGCATTGCAACGAACAGCAATCCCTTACGAAAATTAGGGGAACCTGAAGGCAGTAAACATGAAAGCCAATTCTTCAGCACGCACATCTCCTTTCTGTCCTAGACGTACGACTTTAAGGTCAGCTCCATATTTATTCTTTATCCATTTAATTCCCCGTTGCTGGGGATCTGTCATCGGAGGTCAGCACTCACAGTTTGTTAGAACAGTGGCATTTTCTGTTGACATCCTATCACCCTCGCTACTCCACGCCACAGTCGCAGCATCGTCTGTCAACGTGGCAGTTGGGTCCAGGCCCTCCGTCACAGGAACCTTAGAATCAGAGTGGAATATAATCATCCAGCAAGGTTACCAAGTAGCAAGACATGACTCAGTGCAATGCACAAGGTAACTGGGGGGGGGGATATAAATTAAAGTAAGGCTGAAAAGTAAGGAAGATCCCTGTGGAGTTTCAGATGAAAAGAAAGTACTAGGAAATGTGACAAGAAGCAGTTTTTCATATTTGTAACAGATTTTTAAAAAGTGTTTTCTCTTAGGACATTTACTTCATAAAACTATATATAGTTCAATAAAGTTAAAAATGTACCATATATTATACATTTCAGTGTATTCTGATATCGCAAATTCAATGCTTATGGATGCTCTTGAGCAGCTATTTCTGGAACATAAATTAGTATTTATCCACAAAAAAAAATAAATATATATATATATAAAAGCAGGATTCCCATGGCATCTTATTAATATAGTTCAGTTCACTCAAAAGACAGAAATGGGGCTGTCTCTGGGGGCAGAGGCAGCCGTGGAGCTCCCTGTGGGGCACCGGCTGCGGCAACGCTCCCGCGTGAGTGCCCCTGCACTGAGGAGGAGGCTGCCACAGAGCAGCCATCTCACAGCCACGCTCGTTGGATGCCAGCCTCTCACAGGCACTCACAAGGAGATGAAATAAAACAGAAATGGAACATCTGAAATCAGTGCTTACCAAGCAGGTATGGCTGGGAAGGGAAATGCCTGATGCAGCACGACAGAGTAAGAGAGAGTGAATAAATGAGTTACTTAGGAACAAACAAGAGGGGCTGGTGGAAGCATAATAGAAGAGCTATACCAGATGCCTGGAATTAATTTTTTGCTTCCTGAAGCAAAGGGCAAACCCCCACCAACTCTTTCATGGTGTTATTCCAGGCTTCCTTATTAGTGATTTTTGGATTGAATTCAAAAGCCATAAATAAAGGAAAGGACTGCATCATCACTATTAAGCCTGAACTATCTTGTCTCCTATTCAGAAGTATCTTAAAAACTCTCCCATCAAAATTTTCCTTCTCCTTGAACTCATCTGGTCCTCAGTACCGGCTTTTAGACTGGAGCTTCTTTTAGAAGTGTGCACTGAAACAACAACAAAAAACCCCTTATGTATATTTGACAGTTATTTATAATGAAAAGCATTACATATATTTAAGTTGAGCCAAATTTGCACAATAATTAGTAATAAGAATGGCACTACACCTCTAATGCAGTTTCTGTGGCACAGTGTCATAATTACCATGCTATTACAGAACACATACCACCTTAAATTGTCTAACCCTTGATTCTAATCTCTGAGCCCAAAATAAACCTAAGTTTTGATGAATGTGCTGAAAATACAAGCACAAAGGTCCCAGCAGGCATACACTCCCCTCTGCAAGCATGCAACATTTCTATCTCCCATGTGTAACGCATTCATCTAAATACATCAAAAGACTGAAAACAGGATTTGTTTTATCTCTGGGCTCTAAGACAACCAATACAATCATTTCCACGAGCTGAAATACTTCCTTGTGTAAAGCAACAGCACTGGAGTATTTTCAGCATTCCTAATATTAATTTTCACACAATGCATGAAAAATATCTGCATATATAGATACATCTATTGTCACTGTATCTGCACAAAGCTGATACTTAATGACATAAAACTACTTGCTGTTCCTTCTGTAGAGGACTATTAATAAACATCTATCTTAATATAACTTTTCAAGTGTATTTGTCTCTTCTTTTCCACTCTTCCCCACTTGCAGGGAAACAAACAAAACTGAAATGAGGTATTTTGTCTCACTGCTGTTCAGTGAAAGTATCTCAAAAAGTACAACATCAAAGTATGCTTTATTTTTATTCATAAAAATGTTCAATCCATTTCAGAGGAGTCTTAGAAGAGTTAAGAATGACATCTATTTCCAGAGTCCTACTATTGAAAATATACAGGGGAATTTTTTCTACCTATCAGCACTAGGCTGCGAGGTAGAAGGAGGTTTCTGAGAAAGGATTTATCTGCAAACAAGTTTTTGGTGGAAAAGGACAGGTTTCAGGTAAAGGAAAGCTCTACACAAATAAGTGACTGTTAAACTCAGCACAAAAAAAATGTCTACAAAGAGATGTCCCCACAGTCCTGAGCTGACCTTGGAAACTCGAATTTGGATTTAACTGTACTTCCAGAGGGTCCTTGTAACTCAGCTCACCTGCTGTGTCTTAGATCTGTGAAATGAAAATGAGGTAAGTGCTGCCCATTTCACATATTTCTGACAATAAATGAATTAATAATGATATAATGTACATAAGAAATAGGAAACAGATGGGAAGGGGAGAGGAGCATTTGCAATAAGGAGGAAAGGGGTGGTCCAAAGCTTCACAAGTCAGGAGGGAGAAAGCTTTGCAGAGACAGCTGTAAGGATTAGACCTTCTATGCATTTACTGAATACTATCATGGGTTCCTCTGCGTGCAGAAAAATGGGGATTATCATGACTACATGCTCTTCCTGGAGATGAAAAGCTAAGCAGAACAGGTCTCTCCGTACAGCTGTACCATTTTTACAGCATTTGCTGTTACAAAGCTGTCACAAAGACCAAACAGTCTTTGGCACCGAGAATTGGAAAGGGAAGGAGTATTCTTTTGGCACAAAACCTCTCTCTTTCATTTCCCTCTAAAGATACCTGTAATCTGAAGAAAGTATGCCTGTGTGCACACACACTATGTGTGTATATATATATATACACACACATATATATATGTATACATACACACACACACATATACATGTCCTGGAAAACAAATACCTTCAAAGAGGCACTTTTATACACAGATCTGTATTTCAAATTTTTGAAAGACAGCAACTTTAACAAACCATACACTCCACTGGAGACTCCTATTTTGTACAGAATATTTTACTGTTTTTACCTTTAGAGAAGGAAACATGAAATGTCCCTTTGGTTCCTGGTGATATCATTTTATGAAGGGTCTAAAGTAAGACACAAATGCTGCTGTCAATATGTTGTCAGCACATAAAAGTTTTCTTCTGTGCTTTGAGGTTCTCGATGGACTGGGTCCAATACATGTTTTTGGACGGCAAAGCCAAATTGGAAAATGTTATCTCCTGAGCACCATGGAAGAGACAGAATGTTTAATCTCGGTGTTATTAAACAGAGGCACACAAAAGTACAACAGGAGGAGTACTCTGTCAGCAAGAGGTACACTGCAAAGACTGCAAAAGCTGGAAACAATCCAGAATCTATGGTGGTGATTTGAAACCTTTGAAGCTGAAAACAATACCATAAAAGTCTTTGTCAAGCATCCTGATTTTTTCAGCAATTGGTGCTTTTGTCTAGATCAGATACAGCGTGGTGGACACACTCCAATATTGACAGTATCTGGTGTCCTACTGCCAGTGCAAGCATTATCAGCAACATTGAGAAAAGGAAAGGAAACAAAAATATTAGAAGACAAAAAAGAAGAAAAAGCTGTTTCAACCTCAATAAAGATGTCACTTCTACTTTTTGTTTCACACTTTTTTTTCCAAGGGGAGGAGAAAGGCAGTGGAGTTGGTGTCCCTGCCCGTGGAAGGGGGTTTAGAACTTAGATGGTCTTTAAGGTCCCTTCAAACCCAAACCATTCTATGATTCTGTGAAGACTTGCAGGGTTTTTTACTCTTATTTATCCCTCTTCTTTCACCTACTAGCTACAGACATCTTAATCAGCTAAGGATGCAATGATTTGGAATTTTGACAGGACAAAAGATGAGGGTGGCCAAACACACAGGTTGCCCAGAGAGGCTGTGGAATTTCCATGGCCCTGGACAATCTGGTCCAACCAATCCTGTTTGATCAATGGGGATGGATTAGATTATCTCAGAAGGTTCCTTTGAGCTGCAATGATTCTGTCAAACTCTAGAAGAGCTTTCTTCATATATTTTTCTTTTCCTACAGAGTGTCCTGTTTTCCCTTGTTCTTCTGCAGAGTTCATCTTAACACGCTAACCCTGGGACATTTAGGATGAATAGTCAGGAATGGTCTCAGATATTGATGATTTATTATCAGCAGCTATGTGGAAAGCTGTTATTTTATTCCAGTTATGTGTAAAGACAGCCCACCATCTATTTAAAATTTTAGCTGGTTATTAAAGAATTTCAGAAAAATGAAAGCATCTTCTTTAAACAAAGTTAACATTTGAGATGTGGATCCTCTCTTTTTCAGTCAGGATTTGTGACGTGGCATAAGCCCCAAACTAGCAGTCTTTGGCACCTTGTGCTTTGATTGTTCTGTGTGTACAATTCCCAGCAAAGGAATGAATGTGTGCATGAATGCATGCTCAAATGGCTTCGGCATGGAGAGGAAGGTAAAAATTGATCACCCATTAGAGTCATCTTCAAATGGATAAAATTCTAGATGTAAAATAGGGATAAACTGCCATAACCTTTCTTATTTGTTTGTACTGTTTGAAATACTAAATAGATAAAATAAAGTTTCATAGTCTGTTCACTTGCTTTAGGGAAACCTCAGGAAGTCATTCTCCAGTGACTGAAGCAGAGAAAGGGCCAGGATGAAAGAAGGAAAACACCTCAGAAATACTTATAAGGACAGTCATTTACCACTGCCCATACAGACATCTATTTTTCAGAGCAATGATAGTAATCAAATAATATTTTTCCAGTCCTTTACACGATGCAATAAAAATCAATGAAAATCTCTGAACAGAAAGTATGCTCTATACTTCATATAATTTGATATTAAATGCTTGTTTTTTGCTGGTGTCATCTGCTTAAGAGCTTAAAAGAAAACTCTTAAATGTGCTCATTCTTGAAAGCTGTACAGATTATAAAATCAGTCTCAAATAACAACTGATTTTCATTTAAAAAATGATTTTCTATGCATACAAAACTAAAGTAATAAAATAATTGTTAAATTTTATATTCATGGAGTATTTTCCACCTACATTTTTCAGAAAAATCGGAAATACTTACTGAAATGGTTAAACATTCAATCTTATTAAGACAGACACAGAATTTAATGATAACAGAAGACTCAAAGTCTTTTGTTATAAAAGAGGAATGTAGAAGATCCACTAAGAAAATAGAAGTATCTTTAATCAAAGTATGCTGCTTAAAAGAGCTAGCATGTACGTGTTTCACAGTATAAATACAGGAATTTGGTGTGTGAAGGCCTCCTAAACCCCAGTTCCATCCATCAGAGGTGCCCAACATCTGACAAGTAAAGGACCATTCCTGTTGAGGGTTCTAACAGCAATCTTTGCAATGTAGCAGTTTTGCTTTGAAGTGTTTTAGACATCCATTTTTGCCTACAGAAGTCATTGGATTTTTCTTTAAATCATTAACTGAGGGCAACAAGACAATAAATCCATTAATTTACAAGAGGGCTTTTTGATTTATCCATTCTCTCTTCTTGTTGTCACTGACTGGTAAGCCATAAACAATAAAGAGCACCCACCTCATTCTCCAAAGGAGCTTTGAAATTTGAAGATTTGCTAAACATAGAATGATTGTCTATTTAAATCTTCAGTAATTTTACCATACCAGCCAAGCACCATAAATCACTAGTGACATTGGCTAACAAGGGTTTAAGAGTTGGAACATGCAGTGTAATAAATTTCCAGACAGTTAAAAATCACTATAATTTTATTCTAATGCATTATAGATTGCCTGTAATGTCATCCTGGCCGGGGTGACCCATTTCTAATTTTGAACAGCTGTTCAGCTCGGGAGTTAGTTAATGATTAAATATAAATTGCCTGATTTATTAGTCTGAATGGCTGAGCTTCCAGGTCAATGCTATATAGACAAAATCATCAGTCTTGATGCTTTTCAGAAGTTAACTGTCTCCAGTTCTAGTCAAAAAGAATTTATTCTCAGAGGAAAAGGCTTGACATTCTCAATTAATCCTTTCCAATATTTTCCCCCTTAACTTACACAATAAGATCACTAATAAAACCTCAAATTTTGGAGATAAACTTCTTTTAACTATGTGTAAATCTTCAAGACCTGGAGACTAACTATGGGCTAAGGCCATTGACTCCCACAGAGCTTCCAGAGGCTTTGGAGGTCTCCAAGGCCAGGCCAGTAGGGACCATCTCAGGTGCCTTGGGACGAACAAAAGTTCTCACATGCAGGTAGTAACATCAACTTCAGAGGAAAGATTATATATATATTTTACATTTCTAGCATAGTAATTTCAGAATCAGATTAAAAAATATATTGTTTTAATTGCACTGGGTCCTTAAATTATTTTTGTGCTCTTACAATAATTTTTTTCGAGACTGGTTTAATACTGATTGCTAGCCTCTGCTGAGATATTTGCAGAAACAAAAGTATCCACACTCTGATCTTAGAAAGCAAGGTCACAGGGATTTTAAGAAATCCAACTAAATATATTTATTCAGACTCCCTTGGGAACTCATGTCATAGTGTAAATATTCCTTGTGCTTTCTATTTCCTGTCATAGACACTTATTTGTCAAAAAAGGAGTCGTTAAAATTCTAAATGATGGATTGAGACAGAACGATTTCTGTGAAGACTTAGGAGAGACTGCTCAGCAATGCTGTGGCTGACTTGAATGGTTCTGTTAAACAGGCATGTGGTAGCTTTAATGATGTTTGTCTGCAAATAAAGCTAATAATCACACTGAAATATATATAATTTTAACATAAATACATTTCATGCTTATTTAAAAATTATTAGTTTCTGTAAAAGGGAAAAAAACCCAAAATCAAATAGCAAATATCTGGTGGGTGCCTTCCACTTATTTGCAATCTAAAGTGCAACAAGGGCAGATGCAGGGCAGCTCCATCCTGACCTAGAGGATTATTCAGTCTTTCTGCTCATTAACCAGAGGCTGCCCAGGCTGTCACAATGTGTTCGCAGTTGTGTATAAATGTGGTGACTTAGTTACCGAGATTTCTCTCTAGCAATCATGCCAATACCGGTTTCTCAGCAGTACTTGATTTTTAGGAAATACAGTTGTGGTGCAGCACATTTTACTTCACACAGTTTTACTGAGAGTTTGTTTGTGGTTTCGGGTTGCTTGGTTGGTTTTTTTTTTTTAATCTACATGATTTCTAATAAGTGTCATCCTGACACCTTTGTCATCCCCCTCCTCCCCTGCACTCCCCTGATTTTTTCCCCACACAATCTTCAAAAATTTAGCCTCATGTTCAACAAAAAATTTCAGCTATTTAAAAACTCACACTAGGATCAATATTCAGGCAAAATCTTACCTCAGGTCACTTAACTGACCTGTTGGCTTGCACTGTAGTTTTGTTTATTCTGTTTACGTCATCTTGACATAGGACTGTTTCTTCAGCTGCTTTCTCAAGGGAAGATGTGAGCTCATGCAGAAAAGGGATGGGTAAATAGTGTAGCTAAGGTTTGTGGTTTGGAGGTTTTGCTTGTTTTTTAAAAGTATTATTATTTTGTATTTGAAATAATACATTTTAATGACAATAATTGTAGACAGTACCTTTAACTTTGAGGGACACAAACTTCAGAGGAAATGTTTTGCTATATCCTGTGTTTTTTTCCTGCAGCTCCTGGACCAACATAAATACATTAACTAACACCAATTTTGGTCAAAAAATGCAAGACAGAACTATTATTTTCATTTTGCAAATGAGCCTGGAGACACAAAAATATTCATCAATTTGCTCAGGGGCAGACATTATGGCCAGTGGCAGAACACATGCAGGTCTTCTGCACGCTGATCTGCACCTTCAACCACAGTTCTCTGCACTCTGCTCAGAAGGCAGCAACATTCCTGTGTTTTCAGGGGTTTCATACCCCTGAAACAAGTTGCTTCAAAGTGATTTGTTTCTCTAGAGTAACTTACAGAGCTAACAACAGTGAGCTCCTCTTGAGGGCAAAATTTTCCTGTTTCAGGTTTAATGAGAGAACAGCAGAAGGAGCAAGGTGTGCATACCTCCACAAAAGCTATTTTTGCTGGTTTTGCAGGATCAGAGATTTGGATCTCTTCTGTCAGGTTTGATGCTTGAGTTGGTGGTGTACAACCAGGAAATTTAGAAATTATTTATAAATTAAAACCAAGAAATTTATTGACAAACGGGGAAAGACGCATCTTACAGATTAATAAAGAAGGTCGACTTGATTTCTTTAGGGATAATGAGGCAGCCAATCCACTTTTTATGGTGATGAATCTTAAATTGAGAGACTAATGAGGACTTATACTCAATAAGGGCGTCTAAAAGAGATGGGCTAGAAGTAAAATTTCATCAGTCTAGCATTCAAGGCATAAGAAGAACAAGCACGGTAACAGTTCTCTACTCATTTTTAGGAGACACTTATTTCTAGACACCTCAAATTTCCCTGCATGATAACATAGAGCTGACTATAGTTCAAGTGCACTCATCCATCAAAGGCTCAGGTAGTAAAGATGAGAGAGACAGACAGTAAGGAATGCCTCAATATCTGTGGGATTTGATTTTTTTGATACATAATAGTCTCCTTTATCACAGCAGTTCTCATCCCATGATTTCTGAATAGGAAAGTTGTCACTACAAAACACACCATTGCCTTTTGTCATCCTTTCATCGCATGTAACATAAATAAAGTCTAGCAACAGCAGAGTTACATATTGCACTTTATACCCCAGCACCCTAAATTCTATGGGATAAATCATGTATTTGTAAAACACTTGTTTTGGAGGAAGCTAGTGCCAGGAAACTATGTTCCACAAATCACAGCAGAGAGCCATTACTCTCCATAGCAAGCCTGCTGGACTTTGCCCTTCCTTGTATAATCCTTTTCAGGCACAGAGTATATTTTAAGATCTCTCATATATTAATAACAATTACTGTAATGGCAAATGCAATCATTTATTGATTTTTTGCACCACTTCTGTGAAAAGGATCAGCTTGGCCCAACTTTTTAGCCTTAGCACTACTAAACTTCTCTTTTTTTCTTTTTCTTTGCATAGTATAGGCATTTTGTGATATACACATGAATGCAAAATCATAATTTTCACAAATATTTTTAGCCGATAACTAGTCTCATGAAGGATGGAAATCTGATTTATTTCCACTCAAAATACCTATAAAATAATTTTGCTTGAGAAGAAACAATCCTTTTCTGTATTTTCTAACTACCTTTTCATTAAATTTACCGTAAATACATAGCAATTGTTGGACTTGATGAGATATTAAAAATTTAACATGCAAGAAAGGATTTGTGGGCATCACCATCCACAGAATATTCTTTAATCATCTTCAGAATGTTTTAAATGTTGAAAATTACGTACTGTATTATTATTAGTACCAGCCCGCGTATATTTACCATCCAAAAAAAGATGACTGTAACAATATTTCTTACAATGTTCCCCATAGAACATAGAATAATTTTGGTCAGAAATTACCTTTATGATCATTGAGTCCAGCTGTTAACCCAGCACTGCCAAGCCCACCACTAAACCATGTCCCTAAATGCCACATCTACATGTGTTTGAAATACCTTCAGGCATTGGTGACTCTACCTGGCAACCCTTTTGGCAGAGAAATTGCTCCTAATATGCAATCTAATCCTTTTCTGACATAACCTGAGGCCATCTTCTCTTATCCTATCACTTATTGGTTGGGAGGAGAGCCTGTCCACCTCCCTCTGCAGAGCCTCCCTGCCCTCCAACAGACCAGTACTCCTGCCCAGGTTGGTGTTGTCTGCAAACTGACTGAGGGGGCAGTCGATCCCCTCACCATTTCTCATTTAAAGGTATGTTCTGGAGCCCATGAAAGGAGGTCAGTCTCACTGTGCTGCCTGGACTGAAGGTGTGTTGTTGATTACTAACAGCTGCACTGGTTATCATCGCTCAGAATTGCTGGCCACAAAAACTTCCATATGAAAAATGGACAGCTCTCCTTCCCTCTCGCTCTTTGCCAACAGAAGGAAGCTGAATTATGAGTCAGGGAGCACAGAATATCCATGAATGCGGAAGCAGAGGTCACTAGCATCTGATGCTCTGCCTTCAAGTTTACTCTTCAGAAAATTGATCGAGGAAGATGGAAAAGAGACAGGCAAATAAATGACTGGAAGGGAAAAGGGCAAGGAATGAACTGAAGAATAGGGGGCAATCCTGCAGACTGGATACAGTCAGCCGACAGCTCAGAGAGAGAGGTACAGAAAAATGTCCATATATAGAGAGTGACCTTCCTTTAACAATAGAAGAATTCTTGTTTTTATGGACACAACTCTGAGCTGTTTACTCACACAACTCAGATAAGGACTAAGAGCTTTCTACAGGCTGATGGGTACACAGGGTTATCGGCAGCTAAGGTAAATAAAATCTAAGTACTTGTTGCTAAGAAGTGCCTGCATGGTTCATTTTTCTTTTCCCAAAAAAAAAAACCTACAAGTTTACCTTCCATTTATACTAATTTCACAGACTTCCTTACACAGTGAATCTTGCCTTTAAAAAGCCTGACAAGAGTCAGCTGGAACAGGTTGCATAGGGCAGGGGTCCACATTACAAAATATTGAATGAAGAATTAAGTCAAGCAGAACAAGCAGTACCATGGCTGGGAAAATGGAACTGTTGAAAGTTTGCTAGATGTAAAACTCTCTGGAAAAATCGAAGAAAACTGGCAAATATGCCTACAGCATTTTATTCGAACTCTAAAAACAGATGACAGTAAAATGTCAGTGTTTCATGCTGAATTTGCATCTTTTCATCAGCTAATCCTGGTTAATGCTACAGCTGTACATAAGAGTCATCCCCATGAGCAGCATGTTGCACATCATGTCCTTTAGCATATGGATTAATACAAGTTTCCAGCTGAGGAAGCCAAACCAAGTTTAAATGTAACATTGAACAGTGCAGTTCAGGATCATTGAATAGGGATGAAAATCTGCAGAGAAATTTATTCACTGCTGACCAGTTTGTCCATGTTTAGATGGAGAAAAAGGATGAGCCCAGAGAGCAAAGTGCAAAAACAGGAAAGGATCCTGTTCTGTACTCACCAGTCTGCAGACTTCATTCCATCCACCGAACTTTTCTAATGAACTCAGCCTCTCATCATCCTCTAACATTTCACAGGTAGGAAATCTGGCACTAACCATCAGAGGAAATGCATCTCTCAGCCATAGAATTTCCTACAGGTGAAACTTTTTGGATTAACATTTTATAAAGTGGGCGTCACATTCCCATCTTGTTATAATTCTGAAAACAAAAACTTCCTTCTAAGATTCATAGATTCTTTGAAGTTCTGGTGCCTGCTAGCTTGCATTTTTTTTTCCTTCTAGCTTCTAGTCCTGGGGAAGCTATCAATATCTTTTTTATGTGTCTTAATGTTATGTACTGCTTACAGACATTTTGATAATTTCCAGTCTGCCACACAGCTATCAGATAAAATTAAACTTATAATTAAAACCAGGTTACTTCAATCACTTTCAAATATTTTCTTTAAATAAAATTTTAAATCCTCTCCATGAAAAAGAAATTACATGGTTTCTGTTCTATGAGTACGATAGGTACAGAAATCATTGTTAGTCCAACAGTATGTAAGCAGTTTGTGGAAATCAGTAACTTCAATCACCTCCCAAACAGAAAAAAGGATGACAAATAGATAAGAATCCTATTCCCATCTGGAATTTACAAGACATTCGAATGAACAATATTTTGCACTGGCCTGTGCAAAGGATTGCACTGTAACTGAAGCTTTTGAAGTGAAATGCTTGGAGGCTGTATAGTAGAGCACCTAAAAATGGTGACAGTGCGTTCCCCCTGAGAGATGAAAGCAGCACGTGGACCACAAGAAGGAAATACAGAAATGTCCATGAGGAATAATTTGCCTTAAAAAATTAATTTTGCCAATAATACTGAGTAAGGAAATGGTAGATTAAGACATGAATTATGTAAATGTATGCATTTTTTAAGGTTTTTCATATACTAAAACTGAATCTCTTCTTGGCATCTTCAAATTTCTGGACTAAGTCACAACTCAGTTCCAAAAACAAGTTAAAACCAAGTTTTCCTGAGCGATGTGTGCAGTAGCTTTTACCAGATAACAATAGCAAGATACCACTTGCTCTCTTAAATGTTGAAAATACATCCTAGCATACATAGTATACATGCTGCATAGACAGATATTTCCTTTTTATTCTTCAGATGAAGTTCGTCTTGTAAAATGTTACTGGATGAACTAAAATTCTGTTTTATTTTTGGAATCACGATATGGTATAGTTTAGAAGGATCTTTGGGGGTAATCCAGTCCTACTCTCAGCTCAGTACAGGGCTAACTTCAAAGTTTTCTTTGAATCCTCCAAGATCAGCCCCCACATCTTCTTTCATAAGCTACTAATAAACAAACAGCAGTCAAGAAGTATTCATAAAAAGTTCAAATAGGTATTATTTTGCATATCTCAACAGTGAATTTGACCAACTATAGAGTTATCCATTCAACTACCCCAGGAGCTCTGGAGCTAATTATTGTTATGAGTAATAGCTGCTAGAGAATTAAAAATTACAGCCACAGTTCCTTAGAAAAGTTCATCAAGTGGACCAGCTAGGGTATGAATCACTTGGAAAAATAATAGTTTTAATGGGATCCTCCCACCATGTAAAGGAAATCCTGGTTGAATATGCACTATGGATTTTATAAAGTGGTTAGTAAAAATATCCATAGTAAATGACAGAATGACAACTGTTGGCCTAACACAGGAAACAGACAAATGCAAAGGAATTGCAGCTTTGCCTGCGGTGCAGAATACTTCCTATTAGGAACTAAGCATAGCTGAGAGAAAGACTGCTGCTAACAGCTCTCACAAAAATGCATGAGGAGAGGAAAGGGGAAATAAATGAACGTTAAAAAAAAAGGGGAAGTAAACAAATGTAAAAAAAGCATGATTTAAATTTGGAGGCTGATTGAATGCAAGGTCACCTAAACCAGGAAAAGGTTATTTGAGACACAGTCAGTCAAGGAAGAGAGATGTATTAGTGCTCCTTTCAGAGGAACACATTAAAACAATAAAAGATTACATGAGTTTCAGGGGGGACTGCCGTGTATTAAAAGCAAGCAAAAAATAAAATCTCCCCAAAACAACACTAGAAGGCTATTTCTGTCCGAAAGTGTTTGTACTTAATAAACGTACATCAGTAGAGGTGTGTGAAATAAAAAACCTGATGCTTCCATAAAGCTGTCTTTTAGCGCAGATACAAACTTCATTAGGGCAGATTTTGATCTGAATGGGCAGCTCCAAGGTCGTAAGGCTCAGGCTGTTTCACATGGAAGCAAAATACCTTCTGTAGCAGCTGATGGGATTTTTGGGGTGGGGGTCAGAGGGGTCAGAAGAGAAAGTGAGATGGTAAAAGCTATCTTTGTTTACTCACTAAAACTGCATCTCCTTCCGAACAAGAAAAAAGTGGATACTACAACACCAGGAAGAAAACCAGGAAATTTCTGAAATAAAGAATTAAATTCTAAAATACCATAACTCATAGGCTTCCAAGAATTTCAATTAAAAGTGAATCTTGCTCATTCTTTTAAAATATAAATTCAAGAGAAAACAGTGAGAATAATCCCCACATTGCAGATTTTTTTCAGTTTTGTTTATTGCTTGATGTCTTAAATTGTGAGATTTCAGAACTAAGTAGTACCAACAAAAGTCTTAAATCAAGTCAAACTCTTTTAAACCTAATTAATGTCATAGCTTTTGAACCATTTGAAGCTTTCTTTGCTAAGTGAGAGTGATTAGCTTGCACAGAAACTCCTTCCACCCACCATCTCCCAAGACACCACAAGATGTCTTTGTATCAAGAGTGCTTTGTGCTGCAGTTGCTCCATTAAATGAACACTTAAACAACAAATAATCCCTCTCAAAAGTTCAATAGATACTTGATGACAAGTGTGGTCTTCAATTACATCATTAACTCACAGGACACTTGTCAGTAAAAGACTAACCAAAGTTTGCTCTTAGATGTGCGTGTGTGCACACATGTACCTGTGTTTGTGAGTCTTTCAAAAAACCAGAGAAGATTTGATGTTGTTTTTGCCATATGTTTGATGACAAGCATTAACACAAATGAGATTCTAAAGAGATTCTAAAGAGATTCTGGACATTACTGCTGTACTCCAGTAGGCCATTACTCATATAAACCCTTGGAACATACTCATCGTAAAACTCACAGCCAGTTACTTCCATCAACCACCATTTCAATTATTAATCCACTGGTTGTAGTGTGCCTAGATGGCTTTGAGGAAATTCAGTCATTCCAGATAAACAGCTTCATGTGCTGCCACCCAAACCGCAGAATGTCCTTCAGTACATTTGGGGGGACAGTGGTGATAATCCCTAATCAGTGCATGCCTTTAATATTTGAACTAGATAGTAATAAAATCAATAAAAATAAAACACATTAAAATAAATAAATAAATAAAAATAATGAAATCAAGTGGGCTCAGGGTGTTATTAATCAAGCAGTACTTACAAGCAGCTTTTTCCTGATGGCTTCTGGTTTTCCTGTAGCTGCTGTTAATTCAGTGTTAGCCTGAGCCATAACACAAAATTTTGGTTCTCTCTCACAATACACCTTGAAAAAGACATATCACATTTGTACATTAGAGAAGAAATTGGTCTCACTTTATTACAAAAAATACAAATGACTCCTGATGAAAGACTTCCAGATAATCCTAGTAGTCTTTTGTTGCGTATCTTTTCTTTAGACCCATCTTTCTACACAGTAGTGAGTCAGGCAAAGATTTCTTTCCTTATTGACTACAGCAGATTTTATGATAGTTATAGAAGGATGTCTTTAGCAGAACTGAATGCAACCTTAGTGGGTCTATTCTCCAAGTAAAATTAATTTACATGTATCACTTTCACGATTTTAGAATACAGCTGGAAATCAGACAGGCATCACACTTGAGTAGATTTCATCTAAAATTGGTAAGATTTTTTACCGTTTTGTAATTGAATGAGAGCATGCTATAATACCAGGATGAATGGAGAAACCCTGCTGCCAGGTGCTCGAGGGAATCACAAGTGATAAGCCCTGTCTTACACTCCAGACAGGCAGACCCAGGATGGATGTTTCAAGTGAAACATGTACATCTGGAGAATATTTGCCAACTGTTGCATTGTAATGACAATTGAAAAGTCCTGGACAGATACATCTTTTTTACCACTTCCTACTAAAAATAAATACATGCGTACATACTGCTAAGAACTGAACTCTTCACACTTTATCTCTGGTTGAAGTTACATGCTCCCCAGAACACTAATCTGAGTCTATTAAAATAATAAAAAAATCATTAACCGAAATTCCCACATCAGAGCTAGTTGAAGAGCTGATACATACATACCTCACTGAATTTTACTATATTGATGACTCAGGCACAGAGACCAGCTGCTGCAAAGGATTTTGTACGAACATAATTTGGGTTGAAATCTGGATCCTTCAAGTAGTGTTCCTTGGCGACCTTCAGACAATTCTGAGAAATATGCTCCTTATCATAGTCGATTAAATCTTGCAAAGAGTCCTCAACCTGTGAGAAGCTCCAGTGTTTATAATGTTCAATTTTTTGAGAAGCAGAAGCTAAATTCTACTTCCATCTCAAATATAAAACTGGAATCCTGTGCTAGTTAATTGGTTTAGAAATTTTATTCAGTAAAAAGCAAACATATTTTCCCCAAAAGCCAGAAGTATTCACTGTCACAAACACAATTTGTGATTTATGTCTCGCTTGAGGAATTAGGGATAGATGGGATAAATATAATTAAATGCTCTCCCTTTCATTTTCTCCTGCTTTTGCATTCAATAAAGCCAGTCGTGCTCAGGGTGGCTTGCCTTTTTTCACCAAAGGTACACAGAAAAGAACAATGCAGGGTCATATCTTTTCCCCCTAAATTCAAGATGCAGAACAATGAAGTTGTGATTTAGTTTCTCTTTCTCTGACTCTCTTTTTAAACTATTATTTTCCTCTCTCAGTTCAGATATTATCTGATGTCCCTTTGATAATTACTTTTCCTATAAAGACCTTTGTGGCTTTCCAGCTTTGGTCCTTGGGCCCTTTCCCATTATGTGACAGTGTGCTGGTTTTGGCTGGGGTAGAGTTAATTTTCTTCCCAGTGGCTGGTATGGGGCTGTGTTTTGGATTTGTGCTGAACACAGGGTTGATGGTGCAGAGATGTTTTTGTTATTGCTGAGCAGGGCTTGCACAGAGCCAAAGCCTTTTCTGCTTTTCGTGCTGTAGCACTGGTGAGGGGACTACAGGTGCATGGGATGTTGGGAGGAGGCACAGAAAGAGCAGTTTCATACCTTGATCGGTGACACAGACAGTGGGATCAAGTTCACCCACAGCAAATTTGCAGATGATGCCAAAGTGAGTGGCGTGACTGACATGCCTGAGGGATGGGGTGTTACCTAGTAATGCAGGATAGGAGACCAGATAAGGTGTCTGTACAAAAAAGCTGGGGAATATTAGGGCAGTCTGTTACTCCTGAGGAGCTACTGAACACGGGGAGCAGCCAGTAGCCTATGCCATTGCCGTAGATAAGCTGGAAGCATTTCATGATCTAGATTCAAATGCAAAAGCTGGAGCTAATAAGAGACTGAAGAGTGTTTGCTAAAATTTTGAGAACCATGAACTTTTTCCCTCACTGTCCCTTCTTCTTTTTCAAAGGGTTCCTTTTAGATAATCAGAGGAAATACCAAGAAGCCAGTGATTAGTTCAGTTTTGCACTGGAGCTTTCCCTAAATAGTAAAACATTCTTTCCAGTTTTGAGGTTTAGGAAAACATACCAAATTTGTCAAACCAGCCTCCATCTTTTGCCAAATTTGCCTTCTTCTTTTTAATCCTCAGTTCCAAGTTGGAAACCATAGGTCACAACAAGGGACGGAATGGGAGAAATGGAAATACCCTATATGAAAACACTCTACTTACTTAATTTCAGGTTTGGAAAGTAAACAATCATCAGTTCAAGCACCTTCGTCAAGACACTTGTTTTGGCTTAACAGTGGCTTAGATCAATGACTTTACATCAGCTAGCATCAGTCTTACATGAAATCTGAGTGCCTCCACAACTTTCTGCAACAATTTAATTATCTGTTTAAAAGGGGATTATGATTTCATTGGTGCAAATTTATCTGGGAGAGTAGCCCTGCGGGGCGTTCTGTATCATCAGCAATTGTGTATTTGGAAGATTACCACACACACTTTTAAAGACACATTGCCTGAGGCCAAAGTCAGTTATATACTTGGTTCAGCCTTATGCTTGTACCTCATGCTCATCTCACAGGCTCATTTCCTGTCAGGTCTTGCTTAAACCTAGTTTAATTACAGAGAAAGACGATATTACAGTGATCAAGATGTTAATACTTGGATCAAGCACTCTGCATTGGCAGTAACAAGCCTCTGTAAGAATTTAATATCCTTACAAAAAGTGTTTCTACAATTGTTGGGGGCATTTTCCATGTACACATTTATTAGATAGGACACACACAGACACTGTCTGTGGAAATAACAAGTATTAAAAATCAACATGCGTTACATTATAAATGACAAGTTACTAATCAAGTTAAATATGTCCCCCATCTCTAGTGATGTATCTTTTATGATTTCAATTCCCAATGTTTATTAGTTTGCATCTTAGCAATGCATATTTAAAAAATTAAATTATCCCTTTACACATGCAGTTGTGATGTGGTCTATATTTTCTCTAACACTATTTGAGACCCTTGCTACTGAAATTANACACAGAAAAGAACAATGCAGGGTCATATCTTTTCCCCCTAAATTCAAGATGCAGAACAATGAAGTTGTGATTTAGTTTCTCTTTCTCTGACTCTCTTTTTAAACTATTATTTTCCTCTCTCAGTTCAGATATTATCTGATGTCCCTTTGATAATTACTTTTCCTATAAAGACCTTTGTGGCTTTCCAGCTTTGGTCCTTGGGCCCTTTCCCATTATGTGACAGTGTGCTGGTTTTGGCTGGGGTAGAGTTAATTTTCTTCCCAGTGGCTGGTATGGGGCTGTGTTTTGGATTTGTGCTGAACACAGGGTTGATGGTGCAGAGATGTTTTTGTTATTGCTGAGCAGGGCTTGCACAGAGCCAAAGCCTTTTCTGCTTTTCGTGCTGTAGCACTGGTGAGGGGACTACAGGTGCATGGGATGTTGGGAGGAGGCACAGAAAGAGCAGTTTCATACCTTGATCGGTGACACAGACAGTGGGATCAAGTTCACCCACAGCAAATTTGCAGATGATGCCAAAGTGAGTGGCGTGACTGACATGCCTGAGGGATGGGGTGTTACCTAGTAATGCAGGATAGGAGACCAGATAAGGTGTCTGTACAAAAAAGCTGGGGAATATTAGGGCAGTCTGTTACTCCTGAGGAGCTACTGAACACGGGGAGCAGCCAGTAGCCTATGCCATTGCCGTAGATAAGCTGGAAGCATTTCATGATCTAGATTCAAATGCAAAAGCTGGAGCTAATAAGAGACTGAAGAGTGTTTGCTAAAATTTTGAGAACCATGAACTTTTTCCCTCACTGTCCCTTCTTCTTTTTCAAAGGGTTCCTTTTAGATAATCAGAGGAAATACCAAGAAGCCAGTGATTAGTTCAGTTTTGCACTGGAGCTTTCCCTAAATAGTAAAACATTCTTTCCAGTTTTGAGGTTTAGGAAAACATACCAAATTTGTCAAACCAGCCTCCATCTTTTGCCAAATTTGCCTTCTTCTTTTTAATCCTCAGTTCCAAGTTGGAAACCATAGGTCACAACAAGGGACGGAATGGGAGAAATGGAAATACCCTATATGAAAACACTCTACTTACTTAATTTCAGGTTTGGAAAGTAAACAATCATCAGTTCAAGCACCTTCGTCAAGACACTTGTTTTGGCTTAACAGTGGCTTAGATCAATGACTTTACATCAGCTAGCATCAGTCTTACATGAAATCTGAGTGCCTCCACAACTTTCTGCAACAATTTAATTATCTGTTTAAAAGGGGATTATGATTTCATTGGTGCAAATTTATCTGGGAGAGTAGCCCTGCGGGGCGTTCTGTATCATCAGCAATTGTGTATTTGGAAGATTACCACACACACTTTTAAAGACACATTGCCTGAGGCCAAAGTCAGTTATATACTTGGTTCAGCCTTATGCTTGTACCTCATGCTCATCTCACAGGCTCATTTCCTGTCAGGTCTTGCTTAAACCTAGTTTAATTACAGAGAAAGACGATATTACAGTGATCAAGATGTTAATACTTGGATCAAGCACTCTGCATTGGCAGTAACAAGCCTCTGTAAGAATTTAATATCCTTACAAAAAGTGTTTCTACAATTGTTGGGGGCATTTTCCATGTACACATTTATTAGATAGGACACACACAGACACTGTCTGTGGAAATAACAAGTATTAAAAATCAACATGCGTTACATTATAAATGACAAGTTACTAATCAAGTTAAATATGTCCCCCATCTCTAGTGATGTATCTTTTATGATTTCAATTCCCAATGTTTATTAGTTTGCATCTTAGCAATGCATATTTAAAAAATTAAATTATCCCTTTACACATGCAGTTGTGATGTGGTCTATATTTTCTCTAACACTATTTGAGACCCTTGCTACTGAAATTAACCGCAAGTAAAAAGTTTAGAACAGCCACATGCTCCTTCTGTTCAAGTTTTTCAGGATATAATGTGATGAACCAGTATTACATTTACAGTATATTGTGTTTCTAATACGGCATGGTATTTTCCATTAAAATAAACACCTACTATAAGTCACGTGAGTTAATTATATTTCTCTCTCTTTTTTTTCCTAATGCTTAGTCATTCTTTGCTTGCTGATGCCCCCCCAAAGATACGGTTTTTAAGAGAGAAAAAATAAACCAGAACAGGTTGCAGGTAAAGCCTTAGGACAGTATTTCTCAAATCTACAACCCCTTAAAAAGGGAAGGAGTTTTTTGTGCCTGTCTCTAGAAGTTTAGTTCTCTTCACATCAATAACTTCTCCAGCACAGAGCTCTTGGTGGCTAAATTGTTAGGAAAGCTGGAAGCACTCTGCCTTTAGCAATCAGACCATGAGTGGGGTGGCTCAATTATACCAAGCGAATAGAGAATGCACTTCAACTGAGGGTGGTAAATAAAAAAAAGCTGGCCAGTTTGGATCTATCTTTGCTCCTAATCCTCAGCTAGTGTCACTACCACACATATACCTACACCATACCCTGCACAATCTCTCTTTAAAGAGGTAGGTCCTATATTAAAAGGCAATGGCATATGCACCTTCATGTATAAACTGCTCTGGCTGACAACATTCAGAGTGCAAAAACGGCCAGCAAAATGACGGCAGTGTTACTGCCCACTGTTTTAAAACCTTACCAGTGTCATGTTCGTGGTAAAACCCTTGTTTATTACTACACATGTGTGTAGCCCTGCCACATTTATGCGGAATCCAGTCTGACTCCACTTTTCCTAATAGGTCTGATCTAAAGTGATTTCCATTCTTTGCCTATTCTTTCTTAAGTAATACTTCACTCCAAGTCAATACCTCCAAGGTATTTACTTGCTTAAGATTGTAAAACTCAAAAGCTCTTGTAAGCTCCAGTTTGAAATCTATAGAACAGGAAACCAAAAATAATTTTTTAAAGGGTGACATTTTTAATCACTTAGGAAGAGTCTTCACAAATTACTTAGCTGAAGATGCATTCTCATTTTCTGGGCTTTTTTTGGTAAGACAAAAATGATAGAAGATTAGTGTTTAGAAACTATCGTTAGCCTTATGAAACAGTTTTAGATTAATGTAGCACAAAATGACGCTTTCATTTCCAATGAAAACATTTCAGAAGTGCAATAAGGCAATGGACAGTGGAGTACAGTAATCATTAGTGTCAGGCGCTGAACTTCATCCCTGAAACAAAGTGGCCCAAAGATGTGATTATCTCACAATAATCACTCTATGTGTTTCAACTAGCTGCTTAATGAAGTAATTAAAATTGTGTTAAGGGTGTATTTTGAACATCCAAATTTATCAGAAGCATATGGAACCAATACAGGAAAGGCATCACTGAAAAGTGTATGGTAGGATGTTGCACTCCTGGATCCCATTTGTACACCTTTAATTAATTGCTCTATTTGGACTTGAAACTTCATGACCATTTTTAAGTCCTCCAGCGAAAGGTTGAAGTCTGTGGTTACCATAATCCAGAGAAATATAAAGATCCTGATCATGTCTTCATTTATCTCAGTATCAAAAATCACTTTTCTCTCAATAAAATTAGGATCAGAGACAAGGTTATTAGAAAGGTATTAATTATCATCTAATGGTAAGTATTTAAGAAACAAAATAGAAGAAAATGAGAGACCATTTTGATTGTTTAGACAGGACAGTCTTTCCTATTGATCAATATCTGGACACTACAAAATTCTTGGCAACTTGAAGTTTCCATGGCTCAAAATCAGGAATTAACAACTATTACAAGTCAATTAAGAACTTCTCTCTGCACTATTGGTAAATGACGCAACGTATGTGAGATTTTGTAGCGAAATACCGGAATTGAATGAGCCTTCCAGACTTTAAAGGCAGAGGAACTTCAATTTACAGCATTCCATACTGCTGGTGCTTTATTTCAAAAGCCATGCTTGCAACTGTAGGTGGAAATTTTAGACTCCTGATGAAATTATGCATTTCCATTCGTTCTGTGGTGAGCACTAAAGCATGTAAGCCTCTGCGTTCCCAACACAGATGTTGATAACTAATGCTAATAGGCTGCAGCAAAAAGAAGGAGAGTTAACACTGAAGACATGTATTATCAGGACTACTATTATAATCTTAAGATTCAAGGTTTGCACCTTGTAAGATGGTGGAATGAACTTCTGTATCAATTGAGTTGTTCAATTTACCTAGAGCCTCAAAGCCTTTAGAAATCTGAAGTGCTCAGAGATGACCCTTTGACCTTTACTGTATTACAAATAGGTCTGATTCTCAAGATCCACATCCATTAAATGCTTGAATGAGCTCAGTATTTATTGTTCTTTCATCTCATTAAAACAGCTAAAAGGTTAGGAAAAGGCATAATGTAAAGAAAGGTCAAGTGGTAATCATGGTGTGAAATGCTGTTACATGTGTAAGTATAATAATTCTTTAGACTTTATGCTCCCTGGAGAGGAAGTTGTTCAAAACTGTTCACCTAAAAAGGTTTATTTTGTGCTAAATATAGCTCAACATCAGTAAATAGGAGAATTAGACTGACCTTTAGCTCCTCTGCATCTGCAATGGCCTTTTCTTGGCTCAGTTTCTCAGTCTGAAACTCTATCTTAGCAATCAAATCTTCAGTATTTGATTTTTCAGTTGCAGTTCTGCCCCTCGAGTAGCAAGTTTGGATTTTAGATCTTCTACCTCCGTGGCAAAAGGCAATGCATTATTCAGGTCATTAGGCATGGTTCTGAGACCCAAAAGCTGAACTGAAAACAAAATTCATGTTTTGTGGGTCTCTAATGAGAAGCACTGTCTTTTCATTTTTTTGTACCTTTTTTTCCACTTGAACCTGACAGAATTTTGTCGACATAAATAATTTAATGGTGACAGCCAAAGTGCTCCCACCACAGACCCCACAGCTTGCCTGGGATGATGCTCAGGTGTCTGTCCTGCTGCTGAGGCTGTAGCTGCAACCAGGTGTCTCAGCGGTGCAGAGGCGCGGCTGCAGCAGCCGGCAAAGACAGCAATGTAAAGGCAAAAGGATGTGATGGAAAATGCTCGGTATTCACTCCGAGCAGATAATGCCAGCAGAGCCTTGCTGAAAGGTTAAGGCACACTCACAGGCTGCTGAACAAAAACTGTGTGTTAGTGTGCTGAAATAGCAATTCATTGCCTGCCAGGTGAGAAACTCAGATCAAAATATCCAGCAACAATATCTTCTCACATATAAAGAAATTGTTTCAAATAACTGTGGATTTGGCATGGTCTGGGGTTTTTTTGTTTTTCTGCTGACCTACCAATCATTTTGTCTGACAGCTATTCAAGATATATTTTAAACAGAGGGGTCTTGTTAATCTGATCTGGATAGGAGTGATAAGACAAAGTGGAAGACAAATACTAGAGGGCTTAAATTTCAATCACATGGAAGGTCTTGAGGGCTCTCCTGATTTGGTGGGCTCCTGAAATCTTACAAAACCTACAAAATTTAGCTTTTCAAAATGTGACTATTTGATTTGACAAAGCTGTAATACTGAGTTTTAACAGATGACTGTTGAGATCCCAAATGTTTCCACTCACTTTATTTTTCAATTTGTTTGAGCCGACTTTATGTCTTTTTCTTTAAGAAAAATACTAAACAATGCTTCATTTGATATTCTTCTGTAAAGCTCCAGAGTGCAGGGTAAAAATGGCTCAGTGTTCAAGTCCCTGGCTAGATAGTGCCTGGAGCTGTGGGTCTGTCAGCCAGCACAGCATGCAGCACATGAAATTGTCCAATTACCGTTTGGTCATCATCAAATTAGAAACCAGAGAAAAAGAGCATTTCAATAATTTACTAGCAGGAGCTACTTTATTAAAAACAGACTTTAAAATCTCTTTTCTGTTGACGATTTTTTTTAAGGTCTTCAGCTGACAAAGTGGGAATAAGCCAACCAGCTCCCATTATTAACCTCATGCAGCAACACCAATGTGCAATGTTATGCAAAGACTACAGCTGAGCATTTTATTTTCATAAAAGCACACAGAATTTTAGTTTTTAATAAAGAAATCGCTGGATTATGGTTTGTCTTCAGAATCTGCAAAGGGTATTATGGAACACATATGTGGGTGGGATGGGGTAAAGGCTTCCAAGCAGTTTCCCCTCCTTTCTGCCTCTGTGGGCTGATCACCCACCAATGAACTGTAAGCAGAAGCACTGACTGGGGGCTAAGTGGCACTAGTCACAAGGAGGTGACAATACCTGATGGAAAGGCTTCACACCTGTTCCTCCTGCTTTCATTACCCCTCAGCTGGTCACTGGCCATCCACAAAATCCCTACCTATGGAGCTGCCTCTTCTCTCTCCCTGGGTTAACTTTTACTGTGGCACTTGCTCCCCCTCCCACCCTTTTACTGCAGTCACACTACACGCTCCCTCCCTCCAGACTTTGTCCTTGCTTAAATGGATAGTCCACTCTTTCCGAAGTCAGCTAAAGAGCTCAAAGAGCTCCTATACAAAGTAAAAAACCATAAACCCCAGTTTCAAAAATCAGGTACTTTCAAAGGAACACAAAAATGCCACTCCACAACTAATCAGTCTAATGAAAAGGTGATGCAACAACCATGTTTTATTTGCAATAAAACCAAGATTATTTACAAAGAATGCAAGAAAAGATTGTGGCTTTCACAGTTTGCCTGGAAAGTTACTGCCTTCCTTCTCTTAAGAAAGCTTCTGCATGCCATCTACCAAGTGCTCCATGTGTTGTGACATCTTGCTTTTTTTGCCTAGGATATTATGAAGAATTATTTGCTCCAGAAGACTATTTGGAGTGGTTTAATTGTACTGCCTCTTGTTACGATTATACTTGGCACTCAGCACATTCGCATTGGTGTGGGCAGAAGCCATGAAATCACCATAAACTGTGGAGTCCTGGGTGCGTGGCTGTACATACCCAAGGAAAAAGAACAAATGGAAACACAGAAACGAAGAAATGCTTCCAAAATTAAGTATATCTATATAAGTCAAGTATATCCATATATGTTTCTAAGGATGTCTTGTGCACAAAACTCTTCAATCTACCCTAAATATAATGTTGTCATTAAAGCAAAATGAGCCTTCCCCAACTGTTTTGCATAGAAATTAATTAATTAATTTTGCACTGGCATTCATCAAGTCTTCATCACCACAGAAGCTCAGTGCTTCAACACACTTTATTATTTTTTGATAAACCCTCCTAAAAACTAGAAACAGAGATTAAACCAGTTCACTATACTGCTATATGCACAGTTAATACTCTATGGATTTTCTACTTCACCTCTGGAACTCCTGTCTAAGAGAAATCCTCTATAGGTTAAAGAGATATGGTAGAGTGGTTGCTCTAATCACGTTGCTCCCCCACACTTGATATATCATCAAATTCCTATTTGGAGTGAAGTGCCTTGTTGCCATTAACTTCAGTTTGAACAGAACTGGACACCACAATTTAGATTTCCGAAGTAGTACCATGCCTGCATATCTGTGCTTCTGACAGACTGACAAATTGTAACGAGGGCAGGCTTTAGACCACTGTGGAGTCCTTCCGAAAGCTGAGCCTCTAGATACCATAAAAAGTCAGAAAAACAGCAACATTTCTGTGCTAAAATGACCTTCTATCAGCTTCAGGGGGTATTTGACCAGAAAAGTAGCTGTGACTTCATGGAGTTCAGATTCACTCCCAGCTGTGACAGTGGACATTCTTCCCTCTGTGCCACCCAGGCATCAGACCACCAGCTATAACTCCAACTCCAAGCAAATCTCAGCACACTGCAGAAGGGACCCCAGAGCATTGCTGTGGCCCTGTGTTGGGTCCCACAGCACCACGTGGGGTTTCTCTCTCATCACAGGGACCAAAATGCAGCTGGAGACTGGAAATTTCTTTTCACATACGATGTAAAAATCAAAACAGGCCAGGCACATTTAAAACAGCTCCAGATGGTCATTAAGTCATGTGTTTCTGATCAAAATGCAGAGGTAAAATGCCTGTCTTTATTCACCTCTGACAGCAAGAAGAGGGGCTCAGGATCAAAGTTCAAAGGTCGTTTTTCCAAATTTGTTGAAAACTGAACTAGCAAATGCAAGATACCGCTCCAGTCCTTTGAATTAGAGTATATTTTCCCAGGATAAACAAGAAATAAGAAATCCCCAGAATTAATTTTTGCTTGTTTTAAAGGACCCTATCCACATATATTATGAGCATAAATTCACATACATGTCTAAGGAAGAGTACTGTATGCAAAATTAAAAAGGAAATACAAAGAAAATCCATTTTACTCCATCACTGCAACTAACTTTCATTTTGTCCTCTATGACTTCTAGCACACTTAAACTTTATCATTTGTGGAGTCACATCTCCCTCATTTTAATGATTATTTATTGCATTCTGTACAAGACGAACCCAGTTCAATTAATCAAGGGAAGCCTAAAAATCAATTAATATGAATTAAATGAGCTACACCAACTCTTAGGAAAGTCACACATAATTTACCAAAGCATTGTCAATAATGCTTAGGGAACTTTGGGAAAATTGCTCATGAGTGGCTGTTGATGCAGTCAAATGTTTTAAGCCTACATCATTAATATTACAATCAGGTTGATGCAGAAAGACTTGCCATTTTTCTCAGTAAGAAAACTCATTATTTTCTTGTGCTTTTTCAGAGCTAGTTTAGAAGAATACTTATTTCACCTATGATCAGAAAAACAGAAATTAAAGCAAGAACTAAATAAAGAATGATTTGCATTTAAGGAAACCAGAGGCAAATTGCTTTACAAATAGGAAAAACCAGAACATCATTAGTGGAAGCAAAGTAGCATAAATTCATCTCTTAAAAAATTGTTTCTAAAAGCAAGGTTAGTCAGCAGGAAGAGACATTTTATGCAGATTTGAGCAGCATTTAGCTTCCAACCGAAATGTGTTTCAGCCCTTTTCTCCTTTTTTCATTGTTTGTGACACATACACACCCTGCAGTACAGCTCTTCCCAGTGAAAGACAACCTCCTTACACATGATCCTTATGAGAGGTCTCTACTCAGCAGCCCTGAAAAGCCCTCTAACAACAGTTTCATTTGTAAATCAGTGAGGGACGGAGTGGGTTCCGGTGGAGCTGGAAGTGGTCCGAGACAACTTGTCTCAATGGGGCAAAATAACTATTGTTATGGAGCTTAACAAAATGGCACAGCATGGGAGACACGCCGAGCCAGAGAGCAGCTGGTTGTAATTCACACTGGTTTTCAGAAAACACTAATCGTTCCCGAACAGACCTCTTTGAGGATTGGTCTTCCCTGCATTTTCAATTTGTCACTTTCTCTTATGATAAGGTCAGCGGTGACAGCACTTCCTGACATTAACAGCTGTGGCTTTTAAAAGGGTCATTGTGGAACTACTAATTGCAGTAATTTCATTAGCATAAATTATTTATTCTGCCATTCATTTATCTCCGGGATTTTTTTTTTAATACTACATTGTACTTTTCAATATATGCCCATTCAGAGTTGTAGGCAAAGGAAATTATTATTGCTAATTTAGCCTTCTTTACTGGTGAAAAAAAAAGCAAACAAGAAAGAGTTGATACAGTAACAAAATCTGATTTAACAGCAGTTCACCAGAAAACATAAAGTAGCTTGAAGCCGATAATGAAGATTAGGCTGGTACAAATCAAAGCCATTCATTTGTGCTAAAGACAACTGAGCATTAAACCTATATACATTCTAAAAGAAAATATGAGGGTGAAGTAGGTTCATTCTTATACAATCTCTCTACTCTAGGCCTTGACTGATTGACTTTAAACATGAAAAAAAACCCAAGGCAAGTTACGAGCAGTTTATCCAGGAATTTTGCCTGTATCCTCCCTCTATCTTTTCTCAGGATGCAAAATAGTCATTACCATCAAATATAAATCTTAACTCTTTGCAGTTAGGTTGAGCTAGCTGAAACATGCCAAGCAAAGAACAAAATAGACCAATGTCACTGAAAGTTAACACATGTTGCAGACAATTACCAAAATTGAGAAAAAAAGCCAAGTCAGTGTTTGTTTGAAGGAAAAGGTAGCTGGGAAGTGTGGGTGGGTGGACAGGAGAGAGTTTAAGAGGCAAGGAGAGAAAGCAAAATATTACTCTAGGTGGCTTTGCCACACTGCATGTTGTAAAATACCTTGGAGTATTATGAAATAAGAGCATAATGAATTTATCCTTGGTATGCTTAACAGTGTGTGCTGTTTGGTGCTAAGCAGCAGAGAAGCAGCATAAAACCCAGCAACAATAAAATACTCAAAGATGATAGAGATATACATTGTTGCTATTTTCAAAGAGGTGAATTAAAAAATCCTTGTGCTTTTATTCTGCACTGAGTTGTATGTGACATCAGATGAAAGCAAGACAGGGGGGATGCCCATCATGCTGAATTTGGACACAGATTATTTTAAAATACTGTAGATCGTGTCTTAGATGAGATAGAAAAGCACCTTTGCAAGTTCATGAAGCTCAGTACATGGATTTCAGAGCTGCTACACCCTGTTCCTGTGCTCTTTAAAATGAGGTTTAGCAATATCAGTACTGAAACAGAAGAGGGCTCTTTTCCTCTCCTCTCTCCCAAGAAATCAAAGACATCAGAATTGATTAAATTTCTGATACTTTCCATTTCCCTTCGAATACCTCTGAACTCACCGTTTCTTGTCCTTAATCCACACATTGGCCGATGTCATTCCAGATGAAAAGGGTGTCACAATGTCTACTTCCAACAGGCACCACGATTAGGGAGGATCACTTGTTTGTTCTGTTCAGATACTTTCACACAGGGCAAAAGGGACGTTCACAGCAGCACCCTTCACAGAACAAACTGACCGTGCAGCTCACCATCTCCCTGCTGAGCTCAACCTGACCCATTTCTTTCCCTGGATAGACTGTATCTTCCAGAAGGGTTATTGTTTTGAAAACAAAGAGGTAGAGAAAAAAAAAACCCAAACAAACCCCCCAAAAACTTCCTTCTCAGTTCCCACAAAACTCACAATCACTGTGAGTTTTTTATCGTTTTCCTTCACCATTTAAACCCAGAAATTTTCCATTTTTTGTTAAAGCAATATAAATATGATGTTATATTTGTATTGAACTCTGAAATGAAAAAATATCATTAGCTTAACTTCAAGCTACCCTAATTAAAAGTAATCTGTAACATTGTTATACAACGTTAAACAAAAAATCCTTTATCAACTACTGCTGCTCAAGTTTTTGAAAGTGTGAAAAAGACAATTAGGAGCTAAGCGTCAATTATGCCGAAATAATCACTCAGTAGTAGACCTCACACTGCTGATCAATGATAAGGGACAGGACAATTGCAGTACGTTTCAGAAGCCCAGAAAGAAGTGAGCACTAGCTAGCAAGATTTCTGTACTAAGAACAAACAAAGGACTTTCCCGAAGTAGCTAAAACGGAGCAAGCAAAATGGCACATTAAGACACCAGCACCAGAGAGAAGGAGAGGAGACCACCTCCCATAAATGTTCGATGGAGAGGGGATGGCAGACTCTAGGATTCCCCGTTCTTCAGGGTGGTTCTTTTCCACTCAGCCCCTCTAATTCTTTTGATATCCTAATACATCTCTGCAGCTGTCCTGTTGCCGCTCCCTTTACCAACTTGGTCATTTTGCCTTGACTTTCCTCTTACTCCTCCTCAGACCCTTTGCTTTACACCTCTCCTACCATTCTGGTTCAGTTTTGCATTTTCTTCCTGTCTCCCCTTCTCTCCCCACACATAGCACTGGCATAGCTTCTCTGTTATTTCAATACCTCTGTTCTGAGTACCCTTTCCTCATCACTTCAAAATCTTTCCCCTGCCTCATCCTATTATTTTTTGCATTCTGCTCTTTGTTTGTTGGTCTTCCCATCGGCTGCACATGACTCATGCACCCAGTACTGCTTCATGTACATTGATGGCACAAACCCCTTAATTCCTTGTCAGTAAAATGTCATGTTATTCTGTTAGTTGACATTTATGACACTTCCTGGGAATCAAACAGGAAAGATACTCAGCAGGAACAGTTAACACCAATGTGAAAAAAGAAACTCATTAACAGTTGCTAAGATCAGTGAAATCTTTCTTAAATATCTAAAAAGAAAGAATTATAGAGGAACATAATGCTTATTTTTTAAAAATAATTCTCCCCAAACATTTTATCAATATACTATATATTAGATGTATAATTATTATATATTTATATACCGTAATATTAAATGACTAAATTCTGGTGAACAGATGTATTTTCACAGGAGAAAAATGTAATTAGTTAAGGATAGGAGAAAAGAACATATTTAAGTTAAAGTAAATTCTATTTTCTTTTCTCCATGAAAAGAAAATATTTTCTATTTTCTTCTCTCCATTCTCTCTGTTTCTTTCAAATAAGAAGTTGGTATCACATTAGAAATTAATGCAATTGGATATCCCACCCTCCCCAGCTCACCCGACAACAAATAACTATCTTGATGACATTATACGTCTCTGTTAAAATAAAGCAGGAGCAGCTGATGGAACATACAAATGCCAGGTTTATTTGCAAACATCTCTCCCTCCCCCGCAGTCCTACAGGAGGCATCCGTGTGCCGCCGGAGTGCGGAGCCAGGACAGCGCAGGAGCGGCAGCCAGGGAGCCTGGACCCGGTCCCGCAGCCCCGCTCCCCTCACGTCCCCGGGGACAGGGAGCGCCCGCGGGTTCCCTGGAAGCAGCACCAGGCATCCCTTCTTCTCTCCTTCACCTTCATTTCACCACTGTTTCTGTACTTTGTATGGGTCTGAATGCAGGGTAAACACTGCAAATGCAGAGAGAGTTGCCTGGTGCTACACTCGACTAAAACCAGACAGCTCCTCCTTGGGAATTCCTGAATTCCTCAGTCTTACATGATTGAAACCCCCCTATCCAAATAAATGGTCCTAAATACAATATAAATATAATTTCCAGAATGAAACTTCTACAATGGCAATTGGTGAAGGAAAGTGAGCATTTTCCAGATTTCCGTGAGTAACTCCAGCAGTTTCACTGCCAGCATGGAAGTTGCTGCATGTTGTCCCATGCTAGGGAGGACATCAGAGGTAGCTTGCTAAAACTCTTAGAAGAATATGAGAATATTCCTTTCCCCTGAAGAGAAACTCACTAATGCATGTGGTTTGTTTGGGTTTTCTTCTGAAAACAAACACATCACACTCTGCATCAATCAGCAACAAAAAGAGAATGATTGCCCAGATATTAAAGTGCTAAATGCATTTGCCATGTGGTGCCATGGATTGCCTTTACAGGGGAAGTTCCTACCCTTCTATTTGCTGAATTGATGGAGAACTCTTTGGTTTGCCTGGACTGCGCACAGCAGTATTTCAGCCTCACTTGCTACAGCTCTTGTGAATATATTTAACTGAATAGGAGAGGGCTGAATAAACTCTGTATCTATAAGATCCTACGAAGTCTAGAATGGAAGGATTCTGCAAAGACAGTGTTATGATTTTCATGCTTCTCTTTCCCTCACTTCTCTGCCTGTGCTAGACAGCTCCCTAAACTCTCCTGAAGGAATCAGGCAGTGACATACCATTAAAATTCAACTTTGAGCGGGGGTGAACTTGAACAGCACCAAAGGCAGTAAGTATGCAGGAAGGAGTAAAAAGAGCGTTGTTTTTTCCCAGCTTATTCACTTATCGATCTTTCAGTGATCTCCGTTGCTTTCTAAGGAAACTGATGAGCTTGAAACTGTACCTCGACCCCCTCAGCTGCCTCAATGAACCTCCTGCTGCTGGAGGGAAGGGCCTCCCATGGCCACTCATGAAGCCAGTCAACAGCAAGGCAGTTAACTATATCTGGGAAGTTCCCAGCTCACTCTCACAGCGTGGCACTGACGGGACAGAAACACGGGACAATCTGCCAGAGAGGAGGGAGGGAACAGGGAGAGGAAAGAATCACACGGCAAGTTGAGGCCATCAAAGAGAGGCATGCAATGAACCATAGCCCAGCACCAGCCAGTACAGAGCTGAGGCTCCAAGCCAAATTTGGCAGCTGATAAACTTTGTCAGCAACCTTGGGCACACAGGTTTTGCACCCTTTCCCTTGTACAAACATGGCACTTTTGCAGCTTCCTTCTGCTCTCTCCATGTTGGTCAGTTACTTAGTTACTCAGTTTGATAGCTATAGATGACAAGGCAAGCACAGGGACTGGTTGGCATGCAGACAGCCAGAAGGTGCACATTCAGCTGGCCATGGTGACAGAAACCCAGTTCTTGAGTTTCTAAATCTATTTGAGCCTCTTCCTGACACTTTAATATGCAGTGTGACCCCTCTAAAACAGCAGGAGGAAAAGGAGATTTGGATCTTAGTTTCCATGGGAATTTTAAGGGATGATTCTTAATAAAAGTGGAAAGAGATGTCCAAAAAGGGTAGGTCAAAGTATTCAAAGGAAAATAAAACTGTGACTGCATCTTGATATCACCAGGTCTACACAAAGCAACTCGCATTTGAGAAGGAAGGGTTATTCTAGTCCTCAGTTGTATCTGTGAACCTGCTTACTGCAGTTAGCACATGCTTTGGCCATTGCATATGCTCTTGGTTAGCTGGTAAAATGACAGCCATCAGGCTGTTAAGACAGGAATGGAGTCTCTCCTATATGCTTCTTACTAAAGGAGCTATTTCTATTGCACAGGGCCTCTCAAACCATATGGCACTGATGTTGTTAATTCCAATAGAAAACATCCAAATGGTTTCGGAAGAGTTTATAACTTCTCCAACAGCCACAAGAGCCAGGACAGAGCCCAGTCAGGCATGCCAGGGAAGTGAAAAGTTTATTCTTCCTTTGGACTAATTGGGAATTGACATTCCTATTAAGATAAAACTGGATAAAAAAAGAAGAGCAGAAAGCTGAAAGAAAATAAGCAAAAAAAGAAGTGATGAAAGGAAGAGGTTGAACTGGCTCAATACTTCACTGAGTTTTAAAGCAGTCAGATAGGAGAGATAAAGGGATGAGGAGAAAGCAGCAACAGAAAAAGGTTCAATGGTATCTGAAGAGAAGATTAAAAGGAAAATGGAAAAGAATTGCTACTATCTCATAGTTTCTAAAAATACATCTCTGCACTAGAAAACACAAGACAGGAATTTATGCAAATAACCTAGATACTAGAACCAAGTAAAACCAAGAATACCCAGGTTGTCCAAGAATGTTACAAAGATAGGCCAATCAGCAAGTTGGCTTAAGGTACAGAGGAAATCATCTACTTTGGATGTTTAAAGAGGCAAACGGCAGAAATGTCCATGCAGAATTCTAGACAAGTGGTGAAAATTACAGTAAAACTGTACAAAGACACAGAAAGATCTTGCAATTTACTGCTGATGAGAAAGATGGGCACACACAGAAGAAACAACCAAAAAGATACAAGAATAAATGGTGTCTGCCACAAAACTGAATCAGAGAAGAAGAAAAAATGTAGGGGAAGAATCTGCTAGGTCTGTTTCGCAACTCTTGAAGACTGTTGAGTTTTCTGAATTTGTTTTTTGGTTACACTATGTATCCTTCAGTTAGACATTGTTTCTCCCTCACATCACCTCATTTTCTGGAAAAATTTTACGGTCATTTGTAATACCAAGACTCATAGTGTCTCAGCTCCATGTTGAATCCCAGGGAACTTAATTTTCTCTTTTTTTATTCCTCTAGTAGCCACCTTCTCAGATCTGCACACCTTCTCTGCCGTGGTAGCAGCAGCAATGGAGAGCCTGGAGAGACCTGTCCGTGCTTTGATGTGCTTCTCACAAGTGCCCTTGCTACAGCAGTGGTGCCAAACTGAATCTATCACACCTCCAAAGCTGCAAACCATACACAGACTTGCTTGAAGTTTCATCTTCTACACCCTCCTACGCTCCTCACATTGCTCATATATGGACTTAACTCTCTAAGTACTGGACTGCAAGAAGAGTGCAAATCAGAGTCTTGGGACGTTTGCCAGAAGCAAATCAGAGTTTAGTGTTTTGTTTAGTGTTTTGTTCTGTTATTTGTCCTAAGTAATATTTTATTCTCCCTAAATATTGAAACATTGTTTGTATGGGATGATTACTATTTATATCAATCTTTCGTTGAACTTTAGGGGAGAGGTTGCTTTCCCTATCCAGTGTAATTTGTCAGGAGTGATTTAGAAGAATTGTATGTGTAAGGAGCTGCATTAGTTTATATGAACTGCAGATCCCTGAGAAGGTAAGACTGGGTTTTTAGGACTGTTTACTTTAAACCTTACTCCAGCATCTAAATTCTAGATTTCCTAAGTGATACTCAGAACTTCTCTGTTCTCTCCTTGCCCTTGGCAGATGTATTCAAATGCAAAAGCACAATTCTACAAGTACAGGTTTACAAAGCAGTAGATAACAATTGAATTAAACTGTTACGAAGGCTAAGAAGAGAGAAAGTAGATGAATTCTGCAAAACTGAATTCTAGAAACCTTACAGGGAATGAAGAGAAATTATCAAATCCAATATAAAGGTAGTGATAGGTAAAATGAGTCACTTACACAAAAACTTGGTAGATTATTGTGACAGCATGAAGTTCAGGAGAACAATGTCTCAATCATTTAATAAATTACTCCTTGGAATAGCTAGTCCTTGAGCTCAGACCGTAACATGCCAATAATTTCCACTATTTTTCCTTAAAACACATAGCTGAGAGATTTTTACTACATTGTATTGCTAGGCAGGAAATTCCAGCACAGCCTTGGATATAATATAATACCCTGATGCGATAACTATCTATTTGTTGATTACTTTTTGTGAACAAATGCATAGGATACAGCATATACTTGAAAAGGTAGTCACGAAATGAATGGAACCAGATCCTGACCACAGCATAACCCTTCTTTCTCCTTTAGCTGTAGCGAAGTTTGGCAAATTCTCACCAGGCATAGATTTGATATGGCATGTTTTCAGGGTTCATTTGCATTCCCCCCAGTGAATTCCCTATACTACAAAGGACCTTGTGCACTGCTTGCTTTGCACACAGAATAATGAAGATGCCATGTGATCTGATAGCAAGAGAGCTGTGAGGAAAATTGAGTAATTATTACTGACTACATTTTGAACAATCTTTGCATAAGCAAGAAGGTCTTATTTTGAAAACATTTATCTTTTGTCCAAGCCACACATTACAGCTTAATTTGACAGAAAGAAAAAAAACAAGAATAGGAAAGAATAGGAAATTCTCCATGTAAAAAATGAAGAATATCTTGCAAGACAACCAGGATATAAATATTACAGTGAAGGTATTTCATATAGAAATAGAAAAATGTAGTAAGTTCTCCAAGATAGACACATCCATTTCTTCGAGGATTTTTGAGATTTAAACACACACAACTGAGTAATGAAGACAATCATTGTGGAAAAAACTGTTATTTGGTGAAATCCCTATCAACTTCCATGTAGCATTCACCACTCCTAAGAACATAAACCCCCTGTTTTCTCAAGCGTCCATTTGAGCCTCACACTCACATGTCACTCTCACTACAGATGTGCATCTTACACTACATTTTTTGGCCCAACCTTCTCCTGCTCATCTCAAAAATGCAAGCCCTCTAGGTTCACTGAGTGCTTTGAACAGAGCAAGACAGAAAACTAAGGAGCACCTTGGCACACACTTGACAACTGGTCTGACGGGCCCCATCCTGTTTAAGTGTTAATGCACTCTCAAGGTTTTCCCATATGAAACTAAGCAGTGCTGTGGCAGGAGTGAGGAACTGCACAGGCCAGGAATCAGTCCTGAGCAGCTCTATGCCACCACCATCATTTTGTGAACAGGGTACAGGAAAAGCTAAGCCGTATGGATGCCAGCCATTTCATGCTACTAGTCCTCAGGACCACAAAATGCCCTTCATAATTTTACTAATACAGATGTATCCTTAAAAGTCAGCTCTCTGAGTGCTCAAGAAGAGATGGCTGACATCCAAATCAGAAAAGCCTGGAGCTTTTCATACAGAAACAGGAACTCTGTAAGAGCCTGCCAACTGCAGAAACAGATGTTTTCTGTGCTACAGAACTTAGAAATCCTCGATAGCTACTCCCCATTGAATAAAACAAAACAAGCAACAAAAAATGAACCCGAACCAAAAATCAAAACAAATCTGGGGTCAGTATTAGTTTAACATAGAATCATAAACCCTAAAAACATCATTCTTTTTGGCTGGGGTTTAAGCACTCAAGCAGAGAGATGTGTATTTATGCCCTCAAAAGAAAAACCATGAGAGCTGGCCAAAAGCTGAGCTCTGATGCGGCTTCACATGTTCCTCTCAGATTCACAGATAAAAATAGATGTTCTGTCAGTGGCAAAACAAAACAAAAGGAAAAGGCTAATGTGTCCTAATGAAAGAGGATTTGTAAATGAAAGATAATAATTTAAAAGAAAAGTAAACATAAAAATATGGACAAGATTGCCTGTGGCAATGCAGGACACCCACTCTGCCTATGTTTGACTTTAATCCTGGTTGAAGCATGAAAATACTGTACTGCTAAGTTCCGTAGCAAATGGGGAGCCAGCTAAATCCTGACAGGACTATAGAAAGAGGGGACCATTATAAGGATGTGATGACTAAAGTAGTCACGCCAAGTTGGAAGGAAATTGGAGAAATGGCATTCCCATAAAACTAGCAAATTTCCTTCTTAATGCTGGGATTTCACAAAAGCCACTGAGGGACTGTAAACTTTACATGAGGAAAATACACTATGAAGAAACTTGCTCAAGGAAGGAAGAGCAAGTATTTGTGGTACCCATCAGCAGTTCTTGGAGAAAATTGGCTACACATGGACTGAATCACAGATTCAGCTCAAAAGAAAAATCACTTAGCATGTCTGACTTTAGAATATATAGTAATGTTTAAGGACACCGAGGAGACTGAAGTGAGAACCTGGAAAACATGCAAAGATTAAATGATGCAAAGAGTATACTTACTGGAAAGGGTACATTTGAGGGTATGCTTGTGTAGGGCATGAGGGCTGTGAGGCCTTTGGGCACGGTGTTCAAATCTTTGGGGAAAAGCTAAAGGGTTACCATGACAAGTAAAGTAAAGTAAAGTAAAGTAAAATCAGATGGAGCTCCAGCAACAGCAAGACTGACTGATCTCATCATATTCATACTTTTGAGAAATAATTGCTTCTTCTGGCCTTTACTTTTCCAAGAAATTTTGGTGATGTGCAGAGTATTTAAGAATGATTACTGCACAGAGATTTGGGATGTTGAAAACATTCTGGAACCCAAGTAAATCGCTGAGCCTTAGAAATGTCTCATCTTGTGTGTGCCTTAGACCCATCAGCACATTAACACTTAAAATGTTCAGCCACCAACTTTGTTTGCTTGAGCATCATTGTTCCTTTATAATTTATTTCATCATTCATTATGAAAGGTTTTGAAATTCTCATGTGTGTATCTGCCCTCACATACCCTTCAGCCATGGACCCATATTTTATAATGGTACAACCCATTGTCTTCACGGGACATACTTTCAACTTAAATTTGCACCTACACACATGACACACATTGACAGCAGAATTGACTGCAATGTCCAGGTTGAAAACAATCAAAACAAAACCAACACAAACACAAGGAGAGTCAAAGAACAGCCCGGTGTAGTTTTGGTTCCTGAGCTACAGATTGCTCAGCATAAACAGAACTGCAGGATGTAAGATTATAAGTGAGCTCGAGGGAAAATGTGGCTTAATGTAGGATGTTGATTTTTCCAAAACGAAAGGGAAAAATGAGACTATATCACTTCACTGAGCTTTAACACTATGAAACTTCCTAAATTCACCCTTTTGTTCTCTTTCACATTATGTTAGTCTTTTATTCTTCAAATCTAGGGAAATGAGGAGGTGATAGGTCACCCTGCAACTAAAAGTTCATATAGATATCTACCAGTGTGTTAACTCATGAAATTTATGTCTCCTTCAGTACTATAATGTCTCTACTTTGCTTCCCTGCAACATGAATAGATACCTCCTGTTCTTGCCTCCAGAAGTGCTAATTTGCACAGTAGGGGACTGGTGAAATTGTTGCAAGGTAAAAGGAGTTTGAAAGCTGGCTTTCAAAAAGCCCTTAAAAAGAAAGGGGGAAAAAAACCAAAGGAAAGGAAAGAAAAGAAAAGAAAACAAGAAATTACTGTGGGAATAAGGAAAACTTAAAGGGTAAAGATGTGAAAGAAGGAAATGAAGAGAGATATTAGAAATAATTTTTTCCCCGTCCTTTCTTAAAAAAATATACAAATGCAATAGTCACGAAACAGAGACAAATAGCACGGTCAGAAAGGGATGTGCAGAAGGTAAGCACCACTATTGGCCACAGCACTGAAGTCTGTAAAAGTGAAGACGATACAGAATGTGTCACACAAATCTCCACTGGCCTCTATGTTGCAGAATAAATTTGTGGAATGAAGAAGTAATGGCAACAAAATTAGACATAGGAGGGAACTTCAGCAAAACTTAAGCAGGATTGGAAAAAGAGAAGAGGGGGAGGGGAAAAACAGAAAGTGATACGTTATAAAGTGTGAGAACTAGGAAAACACAGACAAATCAGAATGCTCTTGAGAACAGTGGTGGTTAAACACCTCAGAAAATTGAGAAACATAGAAGATTACTGTGAAATAATCTGCTATATGAAGGCTCTTCTCATCCCCAATCAAGCTGATCATTTTCATACTAAAAGTACAGAGCATATATTCCTTTCAAAACATTCTCTTTCTTAAGGCTTAATAGTTGTCAGACTTCTCCTTTTCTTATCAGCTACACAGATGTTTCAGATGACGTGTGAAATTGAAGCCTACATAACCTGAAAGTTCCTAAGGATGCCACTGCAAAAACAGTTCTTCCAGCTACTGCTTTCCAGCTCTCAGGAGAGAACTACAGTCTCCCTCCAAAACAGTGTCTCTAAAACAGGGTTTAGGAGAGACACTTGTTGCAATTGTGGTTTCATATTAATGTGTATTCCTAAAAAGTTTTAAATCTGGAAACAGCTACAGGGATATTTTTACTTTTCCAGTTTTAAATGGCATAGGAAAAGTAGAAAGAATTAACATTTTCTGTGAAATTTCAATTATTTGTGCAAATACTTAAGACTTGAATACACCCACAGAATTACTGCATGTGTAATTAGGGAGCATATTTACAATTGCATTAACAGCATCATGAACTCCTCGTGAGCACCTCACTTCTCTCTGGAATGCACCATTATGTCCAAGACATAAGACTATGAAACTAAGACACAGAACAGCTATGTGACTTTCCTATAAACAGGCAGGAAGTCAACAGATCTAGGAGCAAAACTTGGTGTGCACCAAGCCTCCACACAGGCAGGTTATTACAGGGGTAACACAAGAGAGGCAAATTCGGTGCCGCAAGTGAGCTCTCAAGAGAAGTATGCCAGCATATGCTGGGTTATGAGATAACTGAAATATGTTGCTATTTTGATCAGCTCATCACTGTTTCTTGCCCCTGAAATATGCCTTACTTTCTAGTGCAGCCACACTCTCAAGAACCACCTCCAGTAGTGTTCTCTGATGTCCATCAGGCCCAGGGCTCAGACTTCTTTTCTAACTCCTGCAACTATGACCTTCATGTCTTCATCTCTGAACAGATCCGGAACCTCTCCTGTGAAAAGACAAAGGGGTAGGTAGGAGACGCCTTACACAACACATGACAAATAATCTTCTACATGGTATTTAGCCCAATGGGGTTTAAGCACATAACAAGACTTCATATACCTAGTAACAAAACAGTCTTCTCCTGTTCCCTATGTCTTTTTGCCTAAAAGGAACTATTCTTTTCTTTTTTTTTTTTCTTTTAAGGGATAGGAAACAACATTGTTTTGAAATGACAAAATACTTGCCCTGGTAGGAAGTTCACTTGTAAATTACGTGCCACTCAGAATAGTGCACCACTATTTCACTAGCTGTTGGTATATTGTTTACCACTCTGGTTGCAAAAGTAAATACAACTTTTAAAAAAATCTTTCAAGATGCACTCCAGCTGTCCAGATGTGCATTTTTCTTCTATCCTATCCCCACATCCAGAGTCCAGACTCTCTAATCTTCAAAACATGGGTGAAGCTTCACTGCTGCATGCTACACTTGTGCAGTCACAGGGACATTGTTTGAAATTACTGAAATCACACCAAAGCAAACATTAAGTCAAACAGAGATTCTCCTTCCCCCCCCAAATCAATGCATTTATGCATGGTAAGCCTTAGCAATTTGTCTCCTCAACGGGCCACGCTTTCTTAAGCAAGTTAGAATCAATGCTCTAGTTGGATGGCTTGACTTGGCCTCTCTAAAATCTTCCCCTACAAATACCTGAAAGAGAAATAATCTCTTTAAAGTTCAGTGAAAACGCAGATCATTTGTCTTTGGAAAAGATCTTTCAAGAAATTTGTTGCTTTAATCACCTGATGCCAACAAGTCATTAATCAGCACAAGAAAGCGTTCATCTGGAACTTGGGCATCTGTCAGCAAAAACACTGTGGGCATGTTCTTGGCACTAGTCTTCATGTACAAACTGGCAAGATCTACCTGTAAGGAAAGGAGGCAATCACTCATATTCTGTTAAAATGTTGATGGAGAAAAAGTGTGAAATACATGTTAGTGGTGGCAACACATTGGTGACTTCTCCTTACTTTTTTTCAGTTTATTTACATATCACTAATTTGCTGTATAATATCCAAGGGGAAATGCAGTTTGTCTTATTTTCCATATCAGACACTGAAGTTTTGACATGACCTAGTAGTAAAGATTGAAGAAATCTCTCCATGAATGTACTAAAAAGGAATATTGCAGCCATGAAAGTTCCCAGCAAGAACAGCAATTACCATACCAAAAATGTGTGGGAATTGTATTGAAAAGTCAGATCCATTTTAAATTCTGTTGTTTCTGGAAGACTTTTTTTTTTGTTAGTGAATTCATTTAAGAAAGCTTTCTCAGTTGCAAAAAACTCCAACAAAACAGAGGCGTGCACTGTTGCACATTTTTTTGGCTGTGGCCCAGAGGGAGGCATGGTATGGGACCTTGTGGTATAAACATGGAATGCTTTTTGGCTTTGGTTTCCAGAAAGAACAGAACTCACATCGGTTGCCTTTGAGTGTGACCACATTTGAAACACAGAATAAGGTCAATGCTGACTGTTTTGAACAAGCTGACACACAACCCAGCAAAGCAAATCTTCAGGCTTGTTAACAGAGGCTTAGGAATTTTCCTGCTTGGAAACAGCAGGGAGGAAATGACCACTTAAGTCCACATCTTACACTGCACCTCATTTGACCAGGGAAGAAGGGCACAAGAAGTTAGATACCGTGAACACACTGAAGAACATGCTGCATTTTCCAAAGCAGAACAGCATCTGCCTCCCTCGGAAAACCAGAGACTGAGAAAGCCTGGGGCTACACACGCTGTGGTGGTTTGGTCATGGACCAAGGCTAACAGAAGGGCTTTTTTGGGGACTGTCATCCACCAAATATGGCCACAATCAGATCCTTATTCATCCACGTCTGAGATTCAGAAATATTGCTTTCTATCCACATAGAGTAAAGATGAAAATGTTCTCTCCTGCGCTGTTTGCTCGCATAGGGCTCAGCCTTGCAAGCTCTGTAAACCTGACAAGAGCATCTCACCCAGTTATAGTCCTAATCTTTGCACGTGGACAGTTTAGGTGACTAAAGGACTCACATGCAACAAGGACAAAATTTTTTCTTATGTTCACCCACTTCAACTTTATACCCCTAAACCAAAACATGCTCAATGACATGCAAAAATTTTACTAAAGCGTTGACTATAAATATCAGAACTCCAACCACATTTTTGTAACATGTGAAGTAGCTGCCTTGGAAAAAAGTGGAGAAACTACTAAAATTCTGTGAAGCATATAAGCATACACTTAAATACATTTTGACTACTCAGTTTTCAAAAATAAAGAAAACCAGAGGTACAGCTGGAAACCACAGGAACCATAGGACTTGTTACTGTAAACTCCACTGTTTTGCCCGTGATTTTATCAAGCCTGTGCAACAGCAAAACACATTCTTGAAGTGGTGAACTCAACAGACTCAAATAATTATTATTTTACCCTGAGGCCCTGGTTTCTTCTGTGTAGCTTGGAAAAGCTCCAGGGAGCAGATGTATCCTGCCAGTCCAGACAAGTTGTGTTTACCACCTACTCCAATCACAAGTTCATAACCCCTAGAAGCTTATAGGATAGGACTGATTCAGCACCTGATGACAAAACACCAATAAAGTAACAGTAATATAAAGTAGTTTCAACAACCTCCTAAGCAAAGTTTCTCAATTTCTTTTTATTGCACCAAGCCTGTTTTTTTGCTTCCCCCCCTCCCCCCCTTCTTTTTTTGGTCTGTTTTTGAAATAGTGCTCTCCTGATACCAAAATGTACATTATCTTCACATCAGCGTTTGCTATTGCTTGCGCTATTCGAGCAAGTGAAGAGTTCTTTTCCTTTACCAAATATTGAAGGTCTGCCAACGACCAGAGCTGTCTGGTGACACGTTCTTTACATTGAGTTGCTCCAAAGCGTCCCACCAGGATTCTGATGGGCCCTTACTGAACTCAGAGCAGAGACCTAGTGAACTTGAAGGGAGGTTGACTGGGCTGTAGGAGCACATGAGAATTTCACATCTGGCAGTCTGCATCACAAAGTTTGAAGGACGATGAATCACTTAATGACAAATTTGCATCAAACTTTAATTTACTCTCAGAATATCTCTCCCAGACTAATTAAAGCATGCTGTTATTTGCTGAGTATAGCATACTATAAGAGGAATGAGGCCAGATGGGGACTTGCCCCAAAATTAGACAAGATCTAATTGCTAAAATTTTGAAACATGTGTTTGAGGTAATTCCTCTCACAGAAAATTATGTTTGAGACATTGAAAGAAATCTCTTGCAGTTTATATTCTAACAATTTACATAAGCATCTAAAATTATTTTCAAAATTCCGTTTTTTAAAATCAGATGCAGATTCTAAGAGATGAAAGACCCGATCTTAGAGATAGCATGTTGGACCTTTTGCTAAATTTTTCTTACATGTATCAACAAAATATCCCCTTCATTCTCTTCATGTTTCATGTCACTGAAAAAAGTTATTGAAAAAAGCCTTGCAAAAAACATTGATGAGAACCTTCTTAAGTAAAGGGGATAATGTGTCTAATTTAGTTGCATCTAACAAAACCCTGTCCAACCAAACCATTACTGGAAGTCAATTCTCTTTGACTTCACTGTAGAACTTTGTCAGTCTTATTCATGATTTCACAATGGATCCATAAAAAAAACCAAAACCATAAAAGGTGCAGAAAAAACTTACAGGATTTAATTTCACAATCACTCTTCCAGGACTGCCAAATTGTAAGCCTAGGACACCCTGCCACTTTGTTTGCCAAACTGAGATACTACTCTCGGTCACCAGACTTCAGAGAGAAGATAATGGCTTACCAATATTTTCAAGCAAAACTAGCGATACCTGAGAAGGCTTCTGTCTGCAGGTCTGATGATTATCACATCAACCTCTAAATCCACCTAAAAAAAATCCACAGTCCATATGATTATCTTTGAAATTTAAACATTTCTTTAATCCTCTTGGAGTGAAACTTCTACAATAGACTGCTTTGTCAAGAGTGCCTTCTCTTACATAGCTCCTGTCTGATTACGTGCAAAGTGAAAAATGATGACACTGAAATCCTAGTCCAACTCACTGAGTAGAAAAGTTTGTGTGCTAAACCACTTGACACCACAAATAATACAAACTGCTTCAACAAAACTAATCTCTGCCAGCAGGGGCCTCTGTCTCTTTCTGGAAATCACTGATATTACACATGACCAGAGCAACGGTATCTGTTGAAGAAAGATTACAAATAATGACAAGGAGCAACAGTGAAGTCTATGCCTCACTTACTCAGCAAAATCTACATCTTCTGAAAACTGGCTGGTTTTCTTTTGTGCAGGAAAACAAAGCAAATGTAGTAAATCAGATTTTAGAAACAGAACAGAAGCCGAGATTTGGAGCCATGATGGGTACTAAGACATTGCCTGACATGACAGAAACAAGTTACATTAAACTGAGATAAGGTAAGCATACATATGAAAAAAAGGTATGGAGAAATAAAATAAATCTATGATGACACAGTCTTGGCTGGTTTAGATTTTAAAAAGTACAGGGCTGGGCAGCAAAGCAGCACCAGGTCTGCCATATATTATTTACTATATGCTTAAGGTATTGTCCTTGCTTTGAACTAATATAATTTTAAAAGCATTTTCCCTTTCTTGGAAACAAAACACAGATACTGCTTTTCCTATAAAGGCCTGATACATCATTCACTAATTAAAAGGTAAAGCAAACTATCTACAGCATTACAGATTATCTTTCCAGCCTCAGAAAATAAGTGGTGTTAATTTCTGTGGAGTGCAAAAAAAGGGTGAATCTCTGTTTAAACAAACAAAAGGGAGGTTATTTTTAACACTGAGCCACAATCTGCTCTTCCATAAGGGCACCAACAAAGTCTATTTATCAGCTCTATTGCTGCATGGTGCCCTGTGTAAACCTTCCATTAAGAGTGCTATGAGTCTGCACTGCAACAACCCCTCAACAGCAGAAAGCAGTGAGTTCATGCAAGCATAGTTAGCATCATGATGGATTACATGTCCCCTTTTTAGATATTCCAGTTGCACCCTCTGCATGGCTCCCCCAGACAAAACTGGGTTCACAGAAGCAGGCATGTCATTGTAGCTCTCTAGGAACTCCTCAAGTAGCTCCCCACTGCTATGTACAGTTCCAGTAAATAAGACTTGTCATCACTCAGTTTTTAACTTGCTGGCATCAGGCAAAATACTTTCCACCTCAAAATACTTGTCCATAGTGTCCATCACCATTTTGTAATAGAAATTACAGTCTTTGCTTTCCACTAGTTTATCCCCACACACATGTGCCAACTCATGATCCAGAGATACTGAATATAGTTTGGTTGCTGTAAATACTTGGGTGTAGGAAACAAAATGCCCTAAAGATAACAAAACATTTTCTTTTTTAGTGTTGTCATCTGGCATCAAAATAGGATGTCTTAAGGAAGACCGATATATTCTGCAAAGACATTAGTTATACTTAGTAGATATCCAGTAGATATTGTGCCTGAAACCGTATATTCTTTAACATCAACCAGAACGTCTCTAAATTAGCAAGTTCTCCAGCCAGCTGAACATGCAAAATATAGTTCAAACAAATGTCTGCCCTCCACTGACTGGCACGCTTAGGTGGGCTATTCTGGCTTGAGGCTCCAGTGCAGTACAGGACACAGGGAAGCAATGTCACCACCAGGATCTTCCATGGTCACTAGCCCTGTTTTTCAACACTGCTCAAGAAAACAGCACAGAGGTCATCATGACAAAATTAGCACTTTCTCAACTGTCACCCCAAACTTCCTTCTTTCACAACTTCCACACAAGGGTGGGTGCACATATGCATGACGGGCCAGTGCAATCCCACCAAAACAAGGTGTGTGGTGTACAAGAAGGCCTGACAAGTCCTTGCCTCCTTGCCTTCACAGTGATCCATGGGGTGGGAAGACAAAAATCATATTCTGTGAAAGAACAGAGCTGCACTCCAAGGAACAGGAAAGCAGAGAAAAACAAACCAGGATCAGATTCTTGTTATTTTACAAGAGAGGCCAGGATTTGCTGACCCTGTTATGTCCTTCCCTCATTTCTGTCTTTCATCTCTGCTGTGGTGTTTGGCTACCCTTTGAAGACCCTGCTTTGTGGAAAGGGTTGTCAAGCACTGGAACAGGATACCCAGGGGTATGGCTGAGTCAGCATCCCTGGAGGTATTTAAAAGATATGTAGATGTGGCACTTAGGTACGTGGTTAATGGTGGACATGGCAGTGCTAGACTAATGGCTGGTGTCACTGATCTTAGAGGTCTTTTGTTACCTAAATTATTTTGTGATTTTATTATTATTGTTTCAGAGCTTCTTCAATCTCTGTTTAGTTCTACCCAGTCTTCCAAAAGTTGTTTTTCCCTTTGAAATGCTCTCCTCTCAAAAACCAACCAAACAAAAAAAGTAAGCATAGAAAACTTTGCAAACCATTGCTCTATTTCCACTAAATACATTTTATGTCTCAGCTTTCTACCCATCTTAACTACCTGACTATGGTCACCTTAGGGCAGGGACTATCCTCTACTTTGTACAAAAATCATCTGTTCTTCATCAGTCCACAATTCAATGTCCATCATTAGATTATAAATATCAGCAATAATAGAGTGTTGCCAGGCACATTAGTCCATGATGTAGACCTGAAAGCCATTGGAGAGGTCTCTCATATAAAGGATCTCGTGGAACTTCGTATCAGTTGGTGGGAAGTTTTGAATCCCTGCCTGGTGAAGACATATGTCTGCTGTAAGGTGGTTCGAGTATTCTTGATTACTGGTGGAGTACAAGCTTGTTGCTGGAAGTGGAAGCAAACTATCTTTCTATAGATGGTAATCAGGGAATCTGAAGAAAGGGAGCTGAAGGCAAATACTGCAAAATGTCTCTGAAAATAAAAAGACGAAGATTCTCCAGCACCAGACAGCAGATAAGAGTCAATGAAATGTTAAATGACAATACAGCCTGGTGAGCATAGAGCTACTTGTGTGTCACAGAAAATACTTCATTTCTGGCCTCATCCTTAATGCAGTTCCACAGCAGTTGCATGTCTGGTTACAAGCCCCAAGGGCACGTCTGACAGGTGAATGACCACATGAGACTGCAATTCAGGGGACTCTCAATGTCATAATAAATCTAGTGTGTCTCTTTCTGTTTAGCTGTAAGAACAGAAAGATTCAACCTGTACTAAATTTCGAACACTATGTTTTCTCCTATTCCCTTTCATCTCCTACCTATTGTAGTGGAAAGCTAAATAGTAATTATTTCATGTATTAAATACAGGATTGCTATAATATGACACTTCAAACTCTACCTGGAGCTTAGGCTTGATAATGAAGCTGCCAGCAGCTGCATTCCTATAGGCAACACACTGAAAATTATGAATTTCTTTAATAGTTAGCTTCTGCCTATCATAATTGAGAAAGAAAATGTAGTTTGATTAATATTAGTGACAAAACACTGAAACACTGTACATTTCCAGGCTTAACCTCAGTTAAAAATCAACAGTTCTGTCCTATGGGAAATCTGGGATACAAATATTCATGGAAGTACCAAATTCGGATTGATATTTCAAAACTAAGAATAATACCACATTTTCTTTCACATAATATTATGTTCAAAATTTCTGTTGCAATTAAGATACTATACTTTCACAAAAGCTTCTGATGATAAAGGTTTTTTTGTAGTGAAACCGGCTCCAAACACACTTGGATGAGTAAAGCATGGTCAAAAGAAGTACAAATCAGTTTGAGAACACACACAACCGTCACTCATCACAGATAAGAGCAAAATTACCTGATCTCAAAAAGAAAAAAAACAGTGAAGATCATCATAGAGTGTGATGGGGCATGCTCCTCTGTTTGCTGCATTATCCAACACTCTTTCTGGCTCACCAGATGATACAGCTACTGGTGAACTAAAAGGAGGCCTCCTAAAAGGTGAAATAAAAAAAAAAAAAAAAAAGGAAAGAAAAGGCTCTGAGTTGCTGGCAATTTGTGTTCTTTTTGTCCAAATGTGAAGAGAATCTTGTTTCTTTAGATGTCAGTGTACATCTGAACTAGGATGTCGCAGGTCTTTCAAAGAAATTCTGTAGCATGAAAACTCATGAATAATGCAGCTATTCCCTGCTCAAATCAACAAATCCTTCCTTCCCAGAACTTCACAGAATAATGCATTCTCTTTCTTTCCATGTGTTTGCAAGGGACTTTACTCTATTTTAGAATTCTTAAGTAGTTATATTAAATTCCTGAGTTGCATGGTCAGCATTTTTCTTGATTTGATCTGTTTTGTAAAAATGGAAAGTTTTAATTTTTGGGTAGGCTTTGTTTTAAAAGAATTCAAACCCATTCAAAATAAAGAAGAATCAACCCTTTTAAGCACTAAGGATTTTGAGATCTGAACTCTGAAATCTTTGTGAAAGAATGAAAGGTTTCTTGTCTCAAAAAGAATATAGTTTTGGGAAGAAAACAGGTGAGCATTGAGACATTAGCTTTTCATGTCACTGAATTATACCTGACTGATTCCTCCAAGCCAGAGAGGTTTCAGATTTGAGTAGTTGTTTCCTTTTTTTTCGCTCTTTACATCTTACTCCTTAACGAGATATCCAGCTGACGTGTGGTGTAATTCCTTCTTGGGATGAAGTATGACCTAGTGAAAAGATTTATACACTTCATCTGCATTAAAAGATGCAAGAACAGTACAGATCATTCACAATGTTTTCTTTGTAAGTCACATATTTTCTTCATGTCACATAAGATGACATGCTTGTATATGGACAAGAATGGAATGCACATTTTTGATAACAGCAAAGTATTTACACAAAATATTGGCCTTCCTGTAACAGAATGAACTGAAACAGTAATCTATTGATTTTGGACTGGAAACTTTATATTTACATAGGTTCTGGTGAAAGGATGCCAACATATTTTAACTGCCAAAAAATTAAACTGTTGTTTGGAAAGTAAGAAGGGAATTCGTGTTGTCACCTACTCTAGGAGGCACTGCCTTGGCAGGGGGTTGGACAAGATGACCTCCAGAGGTCCCTCCAAACCTAACAGTTCTGAGATTCTGTGATTCTGTAACTACCTTAATCGCCCAAATCAACTGAATTATCCTTCAGTGGCCGTTTTTTATGTTTTTATTCTCATGGCAGAGACAGACTGTTGATTTGAACCAGTATCATAAAGTTTCTACGGATTTTGTCTGTTGTCTTCACAGGTGAAGAAAACATAGAGACTGTTAGAGGCTAAACACCTGGGAAGCTGCAAGCCAAGGAATCAGTTTCTGTATCTCACCCATCTCTGCTCTCAATAGCCAATCAATGGGGCCAACATCCAGCAGCTCCATCAAAAGCAGCTGAAGGATACTTTACATCCAAGACTCTCCATAGCCCCTTCACTTTCTGCTTCTCTTTTCTAAAACAGTCTATAACCTCCCAGAAGCATATGCTTTTCTCTTTAATCATTTAATTTTGAAGATTTCTGTTTTTTCTGTGGTTTAGGGTTGCCATGATGGACCACATCACAAAAATTATATCATAACATTAAGTAAATGCTCACTGGTGTCCATGACCAATATGCTGCCGAATCAATGCAGGAGGTCGATCCACTCCATATCTATCCACTTCACGCATATTTAAATCACCAGTAAAATAGATAAGTTTCTCATTCTTTTACTGAACCATAGGTATGACCAGGTTCTTTATCCATTTTTTTTCCAAATGCCCCTGAAATGTAACACAAAGGCATAAAAATGATTACCGTACGAAGCAACACTGAAACAAAACAAAATCAAGAATTCAAAATCATGCTGGCTAAAATTTATGAAACATTTCACCAACTACAAGGTTGGGTTTCTTTTTAACTGTTGAAATCCTTAGTAATCAGAGAAACTCACAGTCTTTGAGAACACATCACCCTGGGGTTCTGAATTCCAGAAAAGTCTTGTTGATTTAGTTGATTGACTACTTCACCGCTTTTGAAAATCTCACAGCATATCCATCTGCATCCTTTGAAACTGAAATGCTTTGAATCTGAACTCCCCAGGTATCCTGACACTTAGAAAATTAATCAGTGAGTAGATTATTTTCTCCTTCTCCTGGGAAAGATTAAATAAGAACTTAACCAAAATACGTAAAGTGCAAAAATATGAATGATAGATATCATTAAATCAGGGCATTTAATCAGGAATCTAATGCAATATCATGTACCAGATTAAGGAATATTAAGGTGATTGTATTAAATTTCAGCCTATTCCCCCAAATAAGGTGCTTACACGATGTTCAATGCAGACCATTAGGTACAAATTTACTACAACAGTGAACAAATTAACTCAAAGGCCATTACGTATTCATCAGAACTGTAAAATATTGAGACGTAAACTTTCAGTTTATACAATTTTTATCCAACTGCACTGCTTCCCTTAGATATGTAAGTGAAAAAATAACTACAGAAAGCTGCTAAGTCATGTTGAAAACAGAGATTTTATTAAGCATTATTGTAATGCTGAACTCTGGTACAATGTGATCCTCAACTTTTGCCACTTAATGAAGTATTCCACAGATACATAAGAAAGTATTCATCATCCACGGAAGCTTGATTTCTAATTGCACACTTTCTATTCTGTGCATGGAAAAAAGAACCAGCAGAAGTCACTAGGAATTTATTAAAGCAGGACTGGAAAACTAACAATCTTCCTTCCTAGGTCATATATTTTTGTTGTTCAAATTATCACAGAAATTATTTTGCACAAAATAAAACCACAGTAATAGGCAAACTTCAAGGAAAACTTCAGTAAGTCACGGTCACTGGGGCTCTCATCTTCAACAAGCAGGTTTAATTCTCTCTCTCAGAGCTGGGATTTCAACCAAAGGGTGTTATGAAACATTTAGAGAATACAGTGGTTAAAATCTTTACAGCACAGCAGAGAATTTGATGCAGACTCAATACTGTTTGTCAAGAAGAAAAAGATTTTTCAAAAAGTTATGTACATCTAACTGAGATTTTTTTTTGTCCAGTCAATAATGTAAGGAATTTGGGATACACCTGGTATTGATTTTGAGATGATGAAAGCCACAATTTAATGAGACTTTAATATTTGTCAATAAGAAATGCCTGTATGAAAGAGAAAAAAAAAAAAGGATTATCAGTGCCATGTATAATAAGTAGAATAGGAAAAAATGCAGACTACTGACTTTTTTTTTTTT